>NTHP01000278.1:428472-459785 GCA_003416845.1 Oplegnathus fasciatus
ATGTCCAGTTACTGGCAACAGTGTTTAATTAAAACCCACAGTCAAAAAGCATCACAGCAGCGACGACTGAGAAACAAAGATGTCAACTGAATCAAAAACACAAAGCCCTCAATGTGTTTCTCAGCACCAAGTGAAACAAAATGAGCTGTTCAAGAATGTGGGATGAATCAGAGATGATTCTGGATACATGTAGATACAAGAGGACTAAGAACTTTAAGATCATAAATAGGGATGGATTGACGGATGGATACAAAGACTGACAAAAAGATGGATAAAGCACCTTACACCTTACTGTCGTAGGCAGTTGCATTGTTTTATTCAGAAGCAACAGAAAAAAAGGCTAATTTTGAATATGTAATGTGATTTACTCTGAAAAACATGTTCCTCACAATCATCGGCACTGATTGTTGCACAGCTAATTAAAGTCTTTCCAAGTACAATCTTTAGATGCTTGACACAATTATTGCCCCCCTTTGGTGAAACTTGCAGCGTTTTCAAAGTTTTATTCAAAGAAAGAATAACTCTGCCATAGATGTCAGGTTTAATTGTGCAACGCTGCACACAAAGATGATGAAAAACCTCCGCAAACATCAGTTGTTTGGTGAATTTTGACTTTAGTAGAATTGTTTCATGTGAAATCACCCAATCTTAAGACCAGTGATCTCTTGATTGTTTTATCTGGAGTCTTCCGCTTTTAAATGATCTTTTTTTAATAATTGTCACACTTTCATCCACTGAGCCTCTCACTCACTTTCATGTATACACACACACACACTCTCGCTCTCTCTCTCTCTCTCTCTCTCTTTTCATAAAGATCTTTACAGTTAAACTTGTCAGTGTGACGGGTCATGTACCTTTCCTCACAGACGGCTGTGACAGGGCTGTCGTGACCTCATCACTCAGTTCAGACAGCTGATGTGGCCGTTTAAACTCTGGCAGACACACAAACACAAACACACACACACACACACACACACACACACACACACACACACACACACACATACAGAAACATACTGTACATAACGCACTTGGGAAAAGACCATTTTGATTGTTTTCTCCTTACAAATTTACTACAGGTGCTGATAAAATTCAGCACTGCACGTGGTACCTTTAGTCTTAACATCCTTCTGGCCTTGGTTGTTTTGGTGAAACGACCCTTTCAGTATTTATATTTCTGCTGTTGAACCAATTATACTTACTGATGTTAGATTAAGGTAATTCCCAATATCAGCCAATGAGCAGATATTAATATGTTGTCTGAATCAAATCAAGTTAATGACTGTAGGAAACATGCGCTCTAGGCTACATCCAAGTGTAAGACCTGCAAACGTAACATTTATATCCATCTAAATAATTTTCATGATTTTAGAGGTTTCGGTCAGATTTGAGGTTTTGGTCTGTTGCTAAATTGGTATGTGTTATCATCAAGAATATTTTCTGTAATTAGCCTTAATCCTCCCATGCATGAACTCCGGCAACACAAAACAAGAGGTGGAAACAACAATTGCTATATCTTGTGATTTGGTCCTCCAAACCCCTAGAAGACTTTGAATATAGGGTTTTATATCTCTATGAAATCTATGAAATGAGTTTCTATGACAAGTTGTCATACTGTACAAGCAAAAAAGGGGGGCTGTCAACTGCTGTTAATTACGCTAAAATTCAAGTTACCTCTTGAGTGCCACTGGGCTTAAACTTGACTCATGTTGCAGAGATGTTTGACCGTGTTGTCAAAACCAGGGATGAAAAGTGATGTTTCAGTACATGCAACAAAATACCTTCGCTTAGCATAATTTCCTGCACACCAAAGAATAATACTATGAAATTGTAAATTTGCATGTACGTGATATTTCTCTCACGAGCCAATTGGCTGTACACACAAGCCAATTACACATCAATCAGTCAAATCTGTTGAGACGCAGCGCAGCAATCATGATGTCCATCATATGTGCAATGAAATGTACAGTGATTATAGGTGTTGATGTAATATACAATATTAAGTGCTACGCTGGAGCCCACAGTATGACATACTTGTACACAAAGACACACACTGCTCATTTTAGATGTTAACCATGTCCATCATGGAGCTTATGATGCAGTGGGTTGGTTTAATCTGTTATCCCAGCTTTACTACCTGTAGGCCAAAGCATGAAAAACTTATTCTGTTAATTAGACCGTTGTAGGGTAATTACACTTTGCAGGAGATGAATCTCTTCTGGGCCAATGTGCTTTTGATTTACATCAAGGATAATTTACAGAATGAAGGATGAAGTACCACATTTATGCAGTTAATTATTCTTTAATTTTTCTAAATCATACCTTGAGGACAAAGTAGAGCAACTGCCATACATTACAATGAAAAGTGAAAGACTAAAGACACTAAAGGGGTTTCCTCTAAAAACAAGCTTTTAAAAAATGTTTCAGTCACATTCGATTGACACTTTTTTAACTTTTTTTATTGGAAGCTCTTCAGTGTTACCGCCATCTTTGATTTCAGATTTTTTATCTTCTCTGGTCAGCACTTGTGAAGAAGGAAGAATGTGCGCACCGCTGCCTTTTTCAGCTGCCACACATTGCCAACCTCAAACCATGCTGATAATGTCAAGGCTACTCTGTGGTTACAATGAATCTTACACATTCACTCTGTGCAGCAACGACTGTTTTCTGCAAAGACAGACAGCAAAAAAAATAAATTTATTTGTATTTTTAGAGGATACTCGTGCACATGAACATAAAGAGAGGGACCCAAACGACAGCTGGCATGTGCAAGGCTCGCATACAGGAGGCACATGCCTACGTCAGATTTACATAATTGTTTGTGCAGATCTGAATAATGATTGAATACTTGATATAGTGTGAGTGTAGTTGGAGAACAATTTCAGTAGAGAGAGGCTCACCCAGTCTTCACATCATTACTCACACACACACACAAACTCACATAGTTGATGATAGCTTGAATACCATTCGCACACAATCCAATTTGAATCCAATTTAATATATAATATATGTTTCACAGTTTACCCACTTCCACTCCGCTCTTATTTGTTGTGTGCACACAAAAATAATGATTTGCAAGTTTTTATATGTTTTCCCTCCTGTCTTTTCTGGCTCACATCCTCCACCAGCCTCCCTCACTCTCTTCACTCGTCAGTCACTTAATCAATCACTGATGTTTTTCTCCTCCACTCCTCTTCTCTCTTTTTCTCTCCATCCCCTCCTCACTCCTACTTTCTGCCCCTCCTCCATCCATCCATCTCTCAAGAGGTAGAGTGGTTCTGGTCATTTCCATACAGTTTGCTTAATGTATGCTGATGATAATAGCCTATCGACCTACTCCTCCACACATACATCTATTTTCCTCCCTCGTTCCCTCCATCCATCCATCCACTGCTCAGACCGGAGGGAGCAGCAGACACATGAGAGGAGGGGTGGGGGGAGGGAGGAAGTGGAGGGCCACTTGATTGAGCACTGATGGTAACAGGCTGAGAAAGTACAAATACATTTGTCTCCCACTGATCCGTAATCTGTCCATTTATACATTAAGATATGATTGTATTGCATATAGGTGTGATTATATGATAGTTTTTCATGTTTAATTGGAATCACAAATCTTCTTTGTTGATTATCGTCAACAGGAAATTATTAAAAGAATTTTGTCCTTTAAGTTTTTCAATCAAAAGTACCAAATACTCTGTGGTACTAGCTCCTCAAATGTCTTCAAAGGTCTTCTGTGATGATACACTGAATATCTTTGGACTTAAGGCTGTCGGATGGACAACACCTGCAATTTGAAGACATTAGCTTGGCCTTTGGGAAACAATTTTTTGATATTTTTAGACCAAACAATTAATCAAGAAAATAACTGAGAGATACATTTATGATTAAAATAATCATTAGTAGCCCTTGTACTGTATACTTATGAAGCATCCACGTCAAATGCATTGGGGAAAGGGACTTCCGGACAGGCCCAGAGAAACAACAAGATGCTCCTTGATTGCAAAAATAGGAATATCAATAAAGTTTATGATTGGCCCATATTAATGGACCATCCCAGCTGTGTGTGTTGCTATAACCTCTTTGATGTTTTTCTTTATGTGGGCACATAAAAAACTTTAATCAATATCTTGACCCTTCCTGTTATTTTAGGCAGAGCACCAAAGTCGTACTCTGATCAGGAGCTTCCAAGGCACATTCAGGTTATGCAAAATAGGCCCTTTCCACAGTAGATATCTTGAGAACAATGTCAACTACTTTTCAGACTGTGTGTACTCTGACTGCAATAGACACAAGTGAAAAGAACTTCAAAAGGAGGAAAGGTCCACACAAATTCAACTTCTTTCTTCTGCGTCGTGTCTACTTTCTTTTTTCTTCCAGATTACTGGTTGGATTTATTTCATCCGGTCACTTGACTGGCCACTCTGAATTAACCAATGCTGGATGTTAGACGCTGATACTTTCATTTAAAAGTTTACAAAAGTCTGACAACAATATTTTTTTTTACATAGATACATAACATAAACATTTTTGATACAGTTCCCTTAAATTTATTTTTTGTGATCTCAATATGAAGTGAGCGGGACATTTTGCAGTTGAAAAATCAACTTGTTAGTTCTTCTTGGGGGACAAATATGTAATAGAGACACTTTCTGAATTACCTGAAACACATACTATATATTTGGCATTTCTGTACTGACATTTCTTGTGATCACAGAAACTGATTTATCTATTGTCGGTAACCCGTAAGTAACCCGTCTAGCTCTACTACTGAATGCTCAGTCTCTCCAACACAATCTGCAATTAGTCACTTCAATAGTAGTTTACAAAAAAACAAAAGTAATAAATTAAAATAGCTCAGGGACAATGTGACACTTGATCTGTGCACCGGGTACTGAAACAGTCTCAAACTGTGGACAGATCTTTTGAAAGGTAAGATAAATCAAGCACTCCTCATGTATTTTTTTCAGTATTTTAATTGAATTGAGCCACTATCAACAATGGGTCGAGTAGTGTGTTTTAACCATAAGCCATTAGCTTTTAGCCATTGTCATTATCCAATATCATCCATTAGCTTTAGGCTATTAGCCTGCCTGCATTATTTAGCTGCTCCTCACACACTGGAAATGACTGAACCCTCTTGACAGAAAAGTCTATCTTCTTCGGAAGTAATGTTACTGGTCAGCAGCACTGTTTGGCCGGGAGGAATCCTGTTTATTGACCAGTAAATTGTTCTATCGACTTTCCATATTGGAAAAAACAAGACATTTCACTGGATGTGGCCATTAAATTGTCAGCAGGAGATTATTATTTGGTCTAGATCAGTCCCCATTTTGGTTGTTTTAACACACGTATAAAGAAACTTGTAGTGAGGTGTGTGTGTGTGTGTGTGTGTGTGTGTGTGTGTGAACGGTTATTCCCTGGAGCAGTGCAGGAAGAGCAAGTGGATGTATCTCTTACGTCATGTCATTTTTTTATCTCTCCTTTTTGAGGAGGAGCTGAGACAAGCTCTTTTACCTCCACCACAACACACAGTTATCTGTCAGTTACACACACACACACACACACACAAATACACACAGACACACACTTGAAAGAAGAAGTATACTAAGTATGTAAGCTCTTGTTGGTGTGTTTGCGTGAATTTGATGAATACATTTGTTAGCCTAAAGCCTCATAAAACAACATGACTTAATTAGCAAAGAGCTAGCAACTTTGGACTTGTTGCTGGCTTTGCAGTCTCACGCCGGTGACTCACTTTTGAGCAAAGTACATCACCATGGTAACTTTGGACTGCACAGATAGCCTGCTCTGGAGAAGATTGCGTTTTGGCCATTGAATCCAAATATATTTTATAGCTTTCCGGATAAATGGTATTACCATTCCTAGATAGAGCCATGAACTTAATGCAGAAATAGAAAAGAGGCGGTTTGCAGGGACCTCCTCTACTTGCCCTGATGATTTATTAAAAGATAGAATAAATGAAAGTAATGTTTCTAGGCATTTTGCCTGGAAAAAAAAGAGGGCTTCTATTAAGCAGCATGCAGCTTATATTAGATGATTACAATTATCAGTGAGTACATTTCCTCTTGCATATTGAAGAAAAAAGCCACTCTAAAACACATTCACTCCATTAAAACAGCTCTTGGCGATAATGCCTGTGGTGGTGTATTCGTTTTTTATTCCTGCAGATTCCTGCAGAGAAAATGGGCAGTAGTCGTCTTTTCTCATGATTCAACAGTCATACAAGGAAAAATGCATCATAGATGAGGCAGAGGTATACATCACCTAATAGTGACTTCAGTGAGTCATGTCTTGTTTTGTGTTGGGGCATCTTTCTGCTGGCAACGACAGATAGCATCATTGGCATTGCTGTGTACATCCACAGTGAGGCACTCCAGATAATCCATCCACCCGTTATCTGTACCTGCTTATCTCGTTCAGGGTAGTAGGGGGGTGGATCCCACCCAGCAGACTGGACTGGTCACCAGTTTATCACAGGACTGACACACACGTTCACAGTCACATTCACTCCTAAGGGCAGTTTAGAGACTCCAGTTCACTTAACTTGCATGTTCTTGGATAATGGCAGGTAACCAAAAGCCAAGAAGGAGACAGAAGGAAAACATGAATCCTCCTCACAGAAAAGCCCCAGCTGGTTAGTAGATTCAAACCCAGGTAGTTATTTTTCAAAATGATCAAAAGAGGAGTAACAGGTTGAAGCAACCAACATCTTTGACACTTGAACAGAAAGGCATCAGCTTCTGTACTTAACCCTAATAATTATATGAATGTAACCCGAGTAATGATGAGATTATTCTGTAACACATATCAAACTACAGATCTCGCAGAGGTAAAGAAAATGAAGCTATGAAACAGTGGAGGTTTAATTAAACTTTTCTTGGAGCAAAACTGCTGCAGAAGCATAAATAATCTTATTGGTTAAATAAAATGGTCAATAAGTTTTTCTTGCCTTGAAGCACAAAAGGACCACAACACATTGTGTGTATACTGTGTGTATATGTGAGGGGTTGAGAGTGGGGTCAATACCAATTACTTATATATGCTGAGATTTCTGATTTTGAAAACACACCTCCCAGACTTTACTTCCTCCTCACGCCAAAAAAGAAAATGACAAAACGATATTAATGTAAGTAAAATTTGTTAAAGAATGTGGTATGGTGACATTTTTCAGTTTTGGATTTCTCTTCCTTGCTCACCAATATTAGATGAATATTTATGCATGCGTGAGGAGTTTACAGACCATTTTGGTTGTTAAAAGTTTCAAATTTAAGCTGCCAATGTTCATGTTTTAAAAACCACTGTACAATTTAAAAAGCTGTGCCTTTAATTAAAATTTAAAAAGCTGTATCCTTAATTAAAAAGTTAGTTGTCATAATCTAATGCTTGATTTTTTTTATTTTGATCTTCCAGCTTGCTCAGGATGAGGGCAGCCCAGTCCGAGGCTTCGGTGTGGTGGAGTATGAGAGCGCAGAGCAGGCAGAGGCTGTACTGATAGAGATGGACCGAACACTGGTGGGAGGACAGGAGGTCCGTCTGTCACTCTGTACCCCCGGCACCTCAGGGAGAAGCACCCTGGCTGCACTGATCGCCGCCCAGGGTATGGTGAGTATGATGCACGCAAGAGCGCTCAAACCACCGTATTAGAGGCACATACCCACACATACGCACCACACATATCCACCAATACACTGGATTAAATGTTACAGGTCTGTTCTGACATTCATGCAGAATCATAGTTCAGTTGTCAAAAGACTGATGTACTAATCCACAAATCGTGATCTTAGAGAATATCAGGTTATTTCATCATGAATCCACAGGCAAATACAGTAGTTTACCAGCCACCAAACCTAAATGTTAGCGTGTGAATATGTCACTGGGCTCCTCAAGCGAGCTCTCCTCTTTGCAATTGTTTTGTTAAGACGACTTACAACAAAACAAGAGATAACCTTCTGTTGACTTTGATGGTATTTTTCACTTCCAGTGTCTAATTTCCAAACAAATAAATCAAAAACTAAGTGAAGTGAAATATTCAACATAGCAAATAGGTCTGTTTTAATACATGCCAAAATTTTCCCTCAGCTGTAAACCTGTCACTCACCACAGCAGAGATTGGGGAGTGGTGATGATAACTTCCCTCCCAGGTGATCTCAGAGCCTACAGGGGAATGGTGATGGTGGGCTGGAGGTGGGGCTTATGAAATGCTGTATTAACAGAAGTGAGGAGTGCTGCAATTATAGAAACATTTCCTGTTGCAGTGTAGCATCCGGCATGGCAGAGCAAAACAGAAACACAAGAGCAGGACAGCATGGCTCAACTATGTATATCACCCAATTGCAAAGGGTGCGTTGGATATATGTTGCTTTGTGTAGAGTTTGTCCAGTGTGAGCACAGCAGAGCACAGCCCAAACAAGCTTGCAGACTTCAATGCATATGTGTGAGGAGCTTAATATACTGTATGCAAACCTACCTGAATAGCTGCTCATGGCGAAAACGTACATTTAAAAAAAAAAAAAACGATCATAAATCTCTTTTGACAGAGATGATTTTGGAAAACATGAATCTTCTCCATAGAAACATTTCCTCAAATCTGGAAGTCCATACGCAGTGGCTCCAAAACATCAGACTTTCCAGTGGCAACTGGTTGTTGCACATCCAGCGTTCATATATACTGAAGTTTGACATGGTGCACATGCATGAACACTCCCTGGCTGAGACAGTCTTTAGAGCTGTGGTATCCCTCCTACATTGTACTGTGGTAGCAGAGAGGCACTGACATGATAATTATAGTTCTATAGACTGATTGGGCTCCTCCACTGTTTCCTGCTGCCTGAAATAAACCAAACCCACAGCCCGCGACACAGTATGACACTCATACATACACACACACATACAGGCATTCAAATAGATACACACCAGCAGACTTACACACACACAATATAAGTACAAGTGAGAGTTCCAATCAGTTGTGGAAAAGGAACAGTACTTGTTAGTCTTCGTGGGTACATGGATTTTATATATAATTATGCACTCACAGGTACAGAATTTTGATACAAAAGTCGGAAAGTAAACATTTCAAGCTGAGTGTCGATGCTTTTGCAATCAAAATCTGAATACTGACAAGCTTGTGTGTGTGTGTGTGTGTAAGGGAGTGAGAGAGACAGACAATGTGGTGAATGCTTTTATAATACTGCTGTACAGGCCCCAGAATATTAGATAATAATTTGTTTTTGTGGAAATGTCATTTAAAAGCGGGGCTGTCTTACATTCATGGACAAGACTTAAATGTCCTGAATGCATTTGCACACTTCTGTCTGTCTTTCTGACTCCGTGTCTGCCTCTCTGTGAGTCATAGTCTCTTTCTCTCTGAGCGTCTCTGTAGAGGAGAGCAGTGGTAGTTGAGAGGGAAACTAGTAGTTAACTGAATGTGCATTATCCTCACCAGACGATTAGACGAGTGTTGATTAACTGGTAAATGGTAGTTATAGTACAGGTACAGTCGATTGTAGTTTGTCATGTTTTTTTTTTACATAAACTCAATTTAAAATTTTGATTTATATAGTTTTTTCATAAAATATTGTGGTTATTTTTGATTATTTCCTATTTTTGATATATTATTTTTACAGATGTAATTTATGTTTGTTTGTTGTATTTCATTCAAAAGATGTAAAAACATGGTGTAGTTCTTCCCTACAAATCTTTATCCAAAAACAGGTGTTGTGAAAGCAGGGTCTTGTGATCAGTGTAATCTTATTGTTCAATACAATAAATACATACATTATAATGTAGATTCAGTAGGTTGTTTAGATATGGCTTTACGTGGAGTCCATTAAACTCTAATAATCCAAAGTTAACGACGGCACTCCTTCACACTGTCAGTAGTAATTTGGGAAGAACCGCCTATAGGCACGAAATACCACAATGTTGCTTTTGTCACATGGAAATCCTCAATTATATTTTCAAGATTTGCATGTTTATGGTTCATTATGAGTTACCCATAGGCCATGAAAAACCATTACGGCTGGCTGCTTTACTCTCATCTGATGATAAATATTCTAGATTACACTAATTGAGCGTATGGAGGGCTACAGTCAAAAGTGTTTGTAACTTCCGAAGACCATAACTGCAAAACTACAAAATTCCCTGTATGCATTGACCAACACTTACATTAGCCCAGTAAGAGTGGTATAATTTACTCATTCTTACATTTCAGACTACTCCACTACACTACACTACATGTTTTTTTATAATATGTGATGTGATGTTATTCTTCTCAGCTGTTGCAGAGCAAGAATTATCAGATGCAGGTAAAGAGCTCGTAGCCTCGAGATGGATGGTTTGAAAATTACAGGTTGAAAAGCAGAGCGGTGACGGTCACAGAGCCTCAATGGCAACGAAGAGGATGAAAAGACATTGAGAGAAAATGTGTTTCTGAATAAATTAGCTGAGGAAGATAAGGCAGACGTGAGGAGGAAGGAAGACATAAACACAGTGAAAGAAAAAGGGGAGGGGGATTGGAGACCAGAAAAGGGATGGAGAAGGAAGAGGTGGAGAGACAGAAAACATTTGAGCCTGTGAGGTTACATTAGTACCCCGAGGCTCCTTTTAAGATTATTGCAGTGAATGTGAGCAGCTGGTAAAAGCAACATCAGACCTTCAGAAAGAGATCAAGACCTACTCCTGGTTCTCCTCTGAGGCAATTCTCTCATTTCTCCAGTTAGTGAATGTGAGTGTGAACACTGAGGACCAGATGGCCTCCTCCTCCCTCCTCCTCCCTCCTCCTTTCTTCTCCCTCCATCCCTCTCCTTACGTGATACTTCTCGCCTTCCCTTCTTCGCGGCTTCCTTACCTCCCTGGCGTGTGTGTGTGTTAGTGCGTGGGCGTGTGGCTGGATTTTGTGCCAGTAGCCAAACAGACTGATGCATGATGACATTTTCTCCAGCAGGAAGAAAAGAAATGAGAGAGCTCTCCTCCTCCTCCTGTCCTCCTCCTCCTCCTCCTCCCCTCTCTCTCTTCCCTTGAAAGATGCTGTCAGCTACGACTGGCCTTGTTCAACACTGGCACACACACACACACATGCCAATTTTCTTTGCTGTAACACACAAAATACACATACTGTATGCGTGCACCAGACTCTCCTCTCCCTGTCTTGCTGACAGGCTGGAGTCAGACCTACTCCATCCCCGTCAGTAATGCTCTCTCTTCAGGATGTGACAGGGAGGAAACAAGGTTGACTTGAGCTGAAGTCATGCCGTAGCTCAGGGGCAGACGGGCAGGAAATATCACCATCCTGCTAATGTTGTTTTAAATAGCCGTGTCTTCGGGCCAGCCAGCGAGTACTGTCACCACACTGTCAGTGCTGAGGAGGATCTACCAGCGCCAGGGCTGCTCCATTCGATTTGACGCAGTCTAATTCAATAGGATTTCATTTGAGCCTGTTGAATTAAATTTTTGCAGCGTAATGGGTGATTGAATTCTTATTTGGGAATGTGCCTTACAGTACGTCTTTCGATTAAAAGAGATCTGTTTAGTTCCAGGAAATCCAGTTCATGTCAAATGAAATGTAAGCTTTGCTGTTAACAGGGGAAACACACAAAGAGTAAAACTTGCCTTTCATGCGTGCTAAGAACAGAATTGAATAGAACGCACAGCTGCAAAGACACTGTGAGACACAAAGTAACTAAAACCTGGGAACCAAACAAGCAGGCTGAAACAAGTAAGTGAGCCACGCTAAATAGACACATACTGTAGATTGACAGGCTGAGGTGGAGCTGCAAGCTGAAAACACAAGTCAGTAACTAGTAGTAGGGGTGCAGACATTCATTTCCTCTTCCTACTTAGGACCCAGTAACATTTTTAAACACCTCAGCCTCCTGGTAGATGATTCCAGCAGGGGACCTTTGTTGGATGTCATACTCGCCCCTCTCCTTTCCCTAATTGTCTGTCTCTATGCAATCAGCTGTCTAATTAAGGGGGAAATGAATAATAAAAAATAATCTGTCAAAAATGTGAATAAAAACAGTAACTTTGCATTAAAAGCATACCCGCAAGACAACATTCTTGCACATGTTTGTACATAGCGTGTAAGTCAATCACAAGAGACGGGATCAAAGCTTAAAACACTGCACCTTGATCACAGAGATCAGTTTCAAATGGCATATTTGACTCAGAAGAGAGACACTTCAAGCTATATGAGCTACGTTAGTTTTGTAAGAGTGGAAACTGGTCCAATGCTGAAACTAGAGAGCCATTCTTCCTACCCTTTCAAATATGGAATCTGTATCATTTCTGGGTTCATCCAGCTTATAAAATTTGTTTTTTTAAACATTGGTCTTTGTCATGTAGCTTTCAAAATCTCTCTGCCACACGATTTAAAGGTCCTGAAAACAATTTTCCATATGAGCCTCTTATCATGAACCATGGCATCTTCCATACACACACAATTTAAGTTCAAACAGTTTTGTTATTTCACATGAGATATTTCAGTGTTTTTTGTTTTCACTGAGCTCTGCTTACTGGTCAGTAAGTTTGTGGGACTGATGTCGCATATTTCTGTGCACCAATCAGAATTCAGCAATATTTGCATCAAAATCTAATGACAATTGTTTGTTTGTTTGCTTACAGTATGTTGCCAGGCCACTGTCAATCAAATATGATCACACCCAGACAGTCCTTATGAAGTAGATTAGCTGAGTTTTTGAGCATCACACACAGAATAAATAATACATAATAATGTTTTTTTCTCAACTTAATCTTGATTGCTGCAAATTTGGTAACAAATATGAAGTCGTGTTTTTAGCTGCTTAAAAGTCTCGCTTTCTTTTCTCTTGCGATCGGTTTGCACACTGTACACTAAAATGTCATATGTAAGATAGTCATAAGATTTTCCTGTTTGTGCCTTTACTCGCGGTGCAGTGATTTGTTTTATTCACACCTCAGCCAGATAGCAAGACTGCAGCAGACTGCTGCGACTTTAACAGAAGATTGTCTCAAGGTTTCTTCTTAACATGTCGACATGTAAAATTTGCAGAGAACTTTTAAATTAGTGTATGTCTGAAAGGTGGCTTCTACTTTTTCTCAAGTTTCCACTTAAACGTTTTCCTCCCAACTCTTCTTGCTTTTCACATTTCTCTTCCCCCTCGTGCTTCTTTTCTGTTTCTCAAACGGCTCTGTCCCTCTCTCTTTCTTTCTTGCTTATTTTCCAGATTGACTCCCCTCTGCTGACATTGCAGACATATCCCGATGATGTAAACTAGTGTAATAATTACTGCAGCCATCAGGGACTCCTAATGACAAGATCAAAACACATACTGTACACCACACGCACACACACACGCTCACTTTTCTTCCTCTAACTTGTGTGTATTTTGCTCTCCAGATTCTGAGTAATAGGAAAGGTCTGCTACCAGAACCGAACCTAGCCCAGCTGTTGACCAGCATGACCAACCCTGCTGCCCTGCAGATCCTCATGAGACCGTACCACACTGGGAAAAGAGGAGGTATGACTGTGAATGACAGTGACATTTAGTTTTAAGTCTTGCAACTAAAACCCCAGAAGTTATCTTTTACATCCATTATTTTAATGCAGTCTGAATTTGTAATATACCCAGTGGTTTTTTTCATGATTTCTTTTAGCCCTCTGAATTATACATAATGACTTTCATCAGCATATATCATGTAGTGTGCAGTTATGTGTATGATCAAGTGCAACAGCCTTGTGCTGTGCAAAGTGGTAATCTCACAGCTTTCCCTGATATACTGTATCCAGAGCTGAAATGGATTGGGAGTGCACTAGAGAGGAGTGCTGATATAGATCAACTGGCACATCTGGAAATGTTACACATCCAGTTGAAGCTAAGGGTTTGGTCAGGCAGGAGAACAGATAACTGCTTGTATAATGAAATAACATCAGTGTGATTATAAGAAAATATTAATGAAAGGCACAGACAAGGTTAGGCCTCACAAAATGATGATAAAACACAGGTCTACGTAAACACTAAAGCAAGGACCTATATTATGTAAATAGATGTTTTAAAATACAATTCACTGTTGTCATCTGAATGAAATGTCACAAAATGTTGTAGTAATGAATGTTCAGCAACGAGTGAAAAATATAGAAATTCAGACAAATTACAAAAAAAATGGAAACACATGAATGGAAACACATTATATTAAAGGGTAGAAAACCATGACTGCGAAATGTGGTTTAAAGCGCTGAGAAGAAGCTAGTAAGTGGATCTTGATTTAGTATTTTTTTTGTCAAACAGAATCAGAATCAGAATTGGGGTTTATTGCCAAGTAGGTTTACACATACAAGGAATTTGTTTTGGTGTTTTGGTGCAAACATAAAACATGATTACCTTTTTAAATGTATCCAAGTTTGATCCAAGACACATTATACTGTATAAAGTGCGAGGGACCACTTCCCATGTAAAATTTGTTTGAATTAAAACGATATCCTCAGTGTTACTTCACATAGACGCACAGGATGTTACGTGATGTAACAGTCCTGTAGGTTTATGATAATGACCACCTGTTCTAGTTGAGAACTGAGAAATCATGTTTTATGCGTCAGTTTGGCATGGCTGATGGGTCTAAATACTACACTACCCATGAGCCTTGGCCTCCGATTGCTATGGAGGAGGTAGCAAATTTAAAATGCTTCGTTGTTGAATTTGTGAACAAGACATGGCGTTACAGCTGCTGAATTCAACGAAAATTGACCCAGAATCCAAAAGCAAATTCATTGTGTTTTCAGTTTTCTCACCAGCTGCTAGAGGTACACCTAACAGAATTTTCTTCTTTCTCAAGTTCTGTAATTGGATGTTTTTTGCCAAAATGCACCTTGGGAATCGTGGTTAACTTCTCTGTCTATGGTTTTATGTACACAAACTTGTACCTTTTGACTTTTTATCAAAGAACCAGATATTTTTTAATGCAGCTGATGCTTCAACTGTGAGTCATGTAATGTTGTCTATGGAAAAAAAACGAATGGCACTTTTATGTCTAGAACGACGACGCCCAAAGTAGCTCCTTACACTTCGCAACTCTATTGCATTAAAAACAAAACAGCGACCTGCAGAATCAGAATTTGCAGCTTTTTTAAATGCTGATATCTCTTAAAATGCTTTTTGTTTATTATATACAGTATATATAGCTGGTACAGTTCCCTTAGTAACATGAAGCTAAAAACTTTCAAGTTGAAAATAGTATATTTAATCAAATTTGCATGTACGCTGCACATTTTTAATAATCTTTGAGATTTTAAAGCAACTCAGCGCCCTGAACTCGTTCTTTTGAGTCATCTTTCCGCTCCTGAGGGGCTTGAATGATAATCAAAGATCCACTGTAGGAGTCTGTCCCTCTGTTAGGTCCCCCTATATACTGTAATCACCTCGTCGACGGCTTCATTATTTGATGAATGGCTAATCAGGTATTAAAATGAAATCGTGTGACATTAGTGGAACAAATGAGAACAGGAAGGAGAGAAGATGGGAGCTCTCTTAAAGAAGAGCACGCACAATTAAAGTCTAAAATTAGGACCTTGATTAAATGTTAAACTTTCTCTACCTATTCTGGTGGAAGCTACCATTAGCATTGACGCTTACATTTATTATGAGGAGGCCTTGTGATTCAGAGAAGTAACACACACGCACAAAATAGGGGATGTGTACTGTGTGTGTGTGTAGGTGCAGGGTGGCAATCGCCTGAAGGTGAGAAGGTGTGACCAATTTTGCTGATATGAATCTTGAATAGGGAAAATGTGTGAATGTGGGCAAACCCCCCTAAAATTTGAAAATCTATTACACATCGCACATACATTACAACCAACCTTACTAGTTAGGATCAATAAATGCCAGTCAATGTAAACTTACTTCTTGTTGTTGCCATGGTGATTTGGTAAGCAAGAGAATTGATTATTCTGTGTACACTGATGGAAAAAAAAACACTTTTACTGCTATTTCAAATTATTCATCAGTACAAAGAAAACCACACGGGGTGTTGAAATAGTTGTAACAAACCAGAAATTTGGCGGTACTTCTTCTTCTCCCAGACTTGATCAGCATGAACAGCAGAAGGAAACTGTTGTTTATTCATTACTTGATTCTTTATGGAAGAAAAGAACAAACAATTATCGGTGCACAATCATGCACAGCTGCAACATTTCATTGCATTTCTCACCAGCCAGGATGTCTTTATCGCAGCTTTGCAGCGAGCTAAACACACACCCAGTAAAGGTTTATGACAGCAGTTGGCCTTTGAGGTTTTTAATTGAAGCAGAGGTTAAACTGTGAAAATGTTATTCGACAACGAATTCAGTAATAGTGACTACAAATTAGAAAATGATGAGATACCATAAACAAGAGTTAGACCAAAGGTATTATTATAAAAATGAATAGAAACGGTAGCAAGAAATGTCTGAAGAAGCACGGCATCATAGTATCATAAAGTACATAATCAAGTGCTGTATTTAAGTACAATTTTAAGGAACTTGTGCTTTACTTGAATACTTCCATTTTCTGCTACTTTATACTTCTACTACTACTACATCAAATATTGTACTTTTTTAACAATAAAATATACAATACAATAAAATATGATGTATTATTATAGTTTAAGATAAGATAAGGGGTGAAATTCACAAGCTTGGGTATAAAGTAAAATGTTGTACACATTAATGCATCAATGATTATAATCCAATACTATGGTATTACTCTGAAATGGGCTATTCTGCATAATGAGTACTTTACTTTTGGTACTTTTTAGTATATTTTTATGCTAATACTAACATTTTGAATGCATGACATGTTTTTACAATCTATCTGTAATTTTATACTCCTGATTGTCCATACTGTAATTTTACTATGTTGGTCTTTTCTGTACACACGACATCTATTGCACATCTGTCCGTCCTGGGAGAGGGATCCCTCCCCTGCTGCTCTTCCTGAAGTTTCTTCCATTTTTTTCCCTATTAAAGGTTTTTTGGGGGGGAGTTTTTCCTGATCTGAATCGAGGGTCAAAGGACCGAGTACCAGACTACCACTGTAGGAAGTACAAACAACAAAGTAATTAATCTAGTAAACATACACAAGAGTCCACAAGAGTAAAAATAAAAAGAGTAAGAATAAACAGTAACAGTCAGCTCAACTATAAATTAACTGTAGTATTAGCAACACATTAGTCTCCTGCAGCTAGTATAACGGTTATAGTTATTGATTGATTGAGAATATATTCTAATGTTACCAGTAAACTGAGCACAAAAAACACTAAATTAACAAATCAATCAAAGAGTACCTACAGATAATGCTCCAACAAAGGCTTCTGGGGAGTAGCTGCTTGTCAATATTTTCTTTTTCGCAGATCTCATAAAATGGTGGATGTAACAATATCAGTTAAACTGCTAAACAGCTGCGCCAGAGGGGTTGCTATAGCAACAAAACACCCAACTAAAACTGACATTGGTAGAATATAAAGACTCATTTTTCTTTGGTGATCAAATTATCGCTCCACTCCTTTAAGCACTCTGGCGGCCATCTTTATAAATACATTGAAGTCATCTCATAGTTCAGCATGTTTCACAGCCGTGTCGTTCTTTCCATTACGGGGAATATGTTTTAATTTTCTTTAACTGCCTCGTCAGTACATCAACACAATTTACAGCATTTCTCTTGAGTTTTAGCATTTTACAGATACAAACACTGAATTGTGAAAAACCAACCAGTGAGGTGCTAAAGCTAAAGGCCGTTTCTACTGTTTCTGAGGAAACTGTCAGCACCATTGACACATAAGACTGTATTTTTGTGCTTTTCTCCTCTGTATTGATTTTTTGTTGTTGTTTGTTTGTGCTTCTTTTCGGCTGCGTCTTCAACATCAAAATGAAATTTAAACTTGGAAAAAGTTAAAGTTGTGAGGGAGGCAATTTGCTTTGTGCTAACATAATATCCCAATATTGCTTTACTCGTGCTTGTTATAAAACAGAAGGCCGCGTGATTGTTTGAAATGCTGTAAATAACTGATGGATTGGTTGTCTGACTCATAATTCAGCCTGTGTATGCCTTTTGAGATGATGATTGATTAACACATTAGCGGGAACAGAATTTATAAAAGAAAGTCACAGAAAAAAGCACTGATTGATGCTTTTATTTGTTGTTTGTGTTTTTAGGGAAGTACGGGCGTCACAGCAGCCTGCCGTTCCTCAGACCTCCTCTCACCACAGCTCTGCTCACACTGGGAAAAGCACACCAGGTCACAATAACACCAACATCTGTGTGGGATTTTTTTTTAGTGTGTGTGTGTGTGTGTTGATGTGTTTGTTCCAATAATGTAATATTTTCCTTTACCTTGCAGAGTGCTATGCTTGGTAATGGACTAGTCCTCCAGAACCTCTTGCACATGCAGCTCGCACAGCAACAGCTTCTACACATCAAAGACAAACGCATCAGCAGTGTAAGACCCCTGTGTGTGTGTGTGTGTGTATGTGTGTGTGTGTGTGTGTGTGTGTGTTTGATAATTTGCATAGGTTAGTGGTGAGGGTTAAACACAGTTGTGGGCATGTGCATATGTGCCCTCACATTTTCATCTCCAGCACTTAATGCATAATGAAACCAAACAACCGCAAAATCACGCAACCTAATTGCTTCTTTTCTGTTTTAGAGGAAGACCTTGAGGTGTTGAAGTTTCCCTCCACATTTTGATTTGCATATTTTAAAATGTGTTTTCTTTAATTGCCGAGGTGAAAGTTAAAAGTCACCATGAAATATTTGATGTTGTTTTAGAGACTGGATGATGACAATTCAGAAGAAGAAGAGAAGGAGAATACTCAATTTTGACCCCCCACACATACTTTTTTTTTTACTGTATATTTACCTATTTTTTTCTTCCTCTGGCTTTCCAAATAATATATACATTACAATAGTGCAGAGGGGAATGTCAAAAAGGAAAAAAATTAATATAATACATGCTGTATACACTTCACGTAGAATTAGTAGCATATATTCTTTCACTTATGTAGTGTAATGTATATGTATAATACTTGAACAGTCACTGCTACAGGTGGGGCTGCTGTTGTCATGAGCTGTATTTGTATTACACCGCACTCTGTCAACCTTCTCCTTCTTTTTTCCATCTCCTCCTCCTCCTCCTCCTCCTCCTCTCCCCTCCATAGGTCTCCAGTCTGCTCGGGGACCCGTCCAGGCTGCTGATGCAGAAAGCTCTGTCTCTGCGGCCTCCGGGCCTTGTGCCGCTGGGGAAAGGCCTCCTGGGAGACTCGCCTACAGGTGAGCAGGGCCGGGTATCAGTGCGCCCTTGTCGAATGACTTGGTGTAATTGCTGCAAACTAATGAGACCATATTGAAACCTACAGTATGTCTCTCACCAGTGTTTTTTTTTAACGCTGCGATTAAGAAATTAGTTTTTCCTTTTGTCACTTCTTCTGTCATCTGCCTTTGTGAGAGCATCTGAAAACTCCTAATTAATTAGTGCTGCAACAACAGCACCCTGTTTCTGTTTTGGGCTGTAAACAATCTCATAGGACTTCTTGTAAAGGATGTCAGATCAAGGCTTGTAGTGGCTGTGCAGCCTCTCAGTGATAGTCTTTTTATTTATACTAAGCTCTCAAAATGAATGTTGTAATGATTTGCTTGTAAAATGATTTAGGTTTAACTTGAACTTGTTGCGTTTTCAAGTAAGGTCTTTAAAAGATCATAAAAACCCCATTTTTTAAACATCATTTGATGTTATAAGCATATTTTAAGGGATTTTTATGACCAGCCTTGTGTAGACTGAGCAGGGCATACACCACATTTGACCAAATACAGGCATAGTACATCTAAGAGGTCTGCATTATACTGAGGAACAAAATTATTACATGTTTTTTCTGTTGGTGTCAAAGTAAAGCAGGTGGAATAAAAGCAATTTACAACTTTAACCTCTTAGATTTACCCTCATTGTTAAATCTTGACAGCCTCCTTGTTGAATGTGCATCAACTTATAGCCAATATCTTGTTAAGGCTGTTGAGATAAGCAATCTGTACAGGTATGTAACTTCATATCCTAACACAAACCAAAATTTTGAAAAATAAGCTTACATAAACCCCAGCTGAGACCACCTGTTTCAAGCAGTAAATAGAGTACATATGCCTCAGTATCCCAAAGAATATTTGTATTTTCTCAGGTATTGCTCACTGCTGGAAAAAGGACTTATTCTTCTTTACAGAAAGTGGGAATTTCTTGTTTGATGTGTAGCAGCTGGGAACGAGTATTTTTGAGCAATAACTGGTGTAAAATGGATATAAACTCAGAAGAAGAGGATGATATACAGTAAAAGGAAATGTAAATAACCCTCAACCATGATATGTTAATGTCAGGGGTCAGAGTTGCCCCTCTGCAGATTCCTGAATGTCTCACAGTTGCACATTACTGTACAACACACCCTCCAGGAAACTGCAGTACATTTACAATTCAAATCCCCAGCTGAGAAAAGCTGTGTTGTTTTAAATGGAAATAATATATCACTGACTGTGTGTGCACGAACGCAAGCAGTTGTGTGTGTGTGTGCTGATGCATTTACGTGTGTCTTTCTCTGATTGTGTGTATGAGTTTGCAATTTTGTGGAAATGCCTGTAATGTGAGCCTTTTATCAGTGCATGTGTCTGCTGGGGTTGTTAGCTTAGGGCTTGTTAGAGCTGATTCTTTTATTGTGCTGTGGAGGCCATTTGTCACAGCAATATTGGATTTATAATAAGTGTGATTGTGTGTGTGTGTGTGTGTTCACCTTGAGAGTGTGTGAGCATCTTTAAATTATGTGTGTGCACGCTTTTATGTCAGTGTGTGTGTTTTTGTGCTTGTGTATATGTATGTGTGTACATATTTGTGTTTATTAAACCCTGGAGTGAGTGAAATATTGGGAGTGTGGAGCAAAGTGCTGGGCTGTAAATAAACATGATAAGTGATGATGTATGAGCCTTTCTCAAATATTACAACTGGCTCTACTGAGACGGTCGGGCTGAGCTCTCAGTTTCCAGCCGTCTGAGTGATTCGTCTCTGTCCAGAGGAGACGGAGACACTGATGGTCATCAGTAAAAGCCATTTCATGTGTTTATCTGGCTTCTCTCCTCTCCTTGTTTCATTTCCCTTCGCTTAATTTACTTTACGTTGTTTCTCTGTGCTGCATATTATGTCTTTTCAATCTTTTGCTTTCCTTAACCTTACTTTGTTTCTTCTTGTTTCCTTTTTTATTTCCTTTCCTTTTTCTTTTATTTGTTCTCTTTTCCTTTCCTTTCCATTGTTTCTATTAACTTAATTTGTTTCTTCTTTTTTCCTTTTTTCTTTTCTTTTCTTTTCCTTTTTGTTTCCTTTCTTCACCTCTCATTCCCTTTACTTTGCTTTCTTCTCCTTTCCCTTCCATTACTTTCTTTTCCTTTCCTGTTCTTCCCCTTGCTTTCCTCTTCTTCTCTGTCTTCTCTGTCTTCTCCTTTCCTTCTCTTTCCTTTCCTCTACTCTTACAGAGTTGGGCCCGGAGTCAGTACCGTCGTCTACCCACAATGCCACAGTAGTGGTATCAGCAGCAGGTGTGATGCCGTACCTCCAGGGTCGAGCTGGAGGGGGAGAACAGAACAGCACCCATTCAATCTCCACAAACCCCTCTGCTTCCTCCTCTTCTTCTTCCTCCTCCTCCACCTCCTGTGACAGGCAGCCAGCTCCTCCTGGGACCATGGTGAGCTCCCATCCGCAGGGACAAAGCTATTCCTTGGGTATAAGTAACTCAGGCCTTGGCCCGCCTCCACCTAACCCTCCTGGAGGAGTTTATACGTCAGCAGGCCAGCACAACAGCTCAGATGGCTGCCCCCTGGCTAGCATGGTGAGCACAGCGAACACAAATACACACACACACACACACACACAGCAAATACACACAGTGGGCCATATAACTCCTCTCTCCCTCCACTTCTGCAGCGTTATTCTTTGTCCCTTCTGAATCTCTCTATGTGTCATTATCTGTCTCTGAATCTCTCAGGTTGACAGAAAACTAATTGACAAACTATCTTTTGGACTTTTGGACAAAACAAGGAGGACTCTGGGAAATTAATTCACTAGTTTATTACTGAGGTTTCCATTCTCACATTTTCTGCGCTTTGGCAGTTTACAATAATAATGGTGACAGATTTTCCACCCAAAATTCTTTCTATTTCTATTTTGGAAACAATGAGTCCTTGATTTCAGACAGAGCTAGACAAAAGCAGCTTCTCATTTTGAAATGACAACCATCAATAACAGATTTTATCAGCTGTAGCTAGCTAATTAAGATAACTAGTTTCATGAGTTTGGCTTCAATGTTTTCAGTGGACTTGTTTTAAAAGGAGAATCTTGTAAAAGGGTCCTAAATATGCACATGATGGCTAACCTACATATATGATATTGTGCTAAAGAGGCTAAATCTACATGTCCTAGGCAGAAAGTTAACATCCTCACCCGCTGATGATTAAGCTGTTATGTTACTGGCAGACGATGGCATAGAAATAAAGAATCAGCATCGTATCGCAGGGTTAGTACTGTTAGTACTGTAGAGCTAGTTAGTCTTGGCATCATAAGTAGTATATGGAAAAAATATATACAAAAAGAACAGACTCCTTGTAGCCCTGTTTGGCTGCTAACTGCTTAACTAAAAGCTTTAACTTTTCACGTAGCAAGAGAAAAGGCTTTTTGGATGACAACCCTATCTCTGGTAACGTTGGCTGGCGTTGCTGGAATATAAACTTCAAATCTAATAAAGAGCAGGACTGAGCTGCCTGATAACATCTAGGATTGGCTTTTATTAATCTGTTACCACACACACTAATGTATTTATAATGATGTGCTCCTTGACTTTGGGAGCAACTATTAGTTACTACTGTAGGTAGTTAGCCAGTTAGCTCTTATGTTAAAGCAGACAAACACACAGTTTAATCCATTCTTAACACGTGTGTTAAAACAAAAAAGACACGACCTTTCAAACTCTTTAAATGCAGAGTGTCACTCTTGCTACGGCCCTGTGCCCACCGCTTCAACATGTGGAGAAATCTAAAACATGACAGACCTGTCGTGCCTTGTTGCGGCTAATAAGCTACGATTGGATGATCAGCATTCGGGGGAGGGGTTTAGTGAACGATCAGTTATGACGGGTATTTTCACTATTTTGTAAAAATTTTTAGACATTTAAAAAATAAATAACAGATTCCTCAATGATATAAAGAATTGTTTGTCGCAGTCCTACATTACTCTCTCTTTCTACCCCTCTACCCCTCTGTCTTTTGTGGACGGGTATTTATTCCTAATTTAGCCTCATCAGGTCTCAACCTCATTCAAAACACACTCACACTCATCAAATGAGCGTATGTATAAACAGCCTCAGTCCCTCAAGGGCTTTTCCTTTGGGAAATTCCCATCATGGACTTCTGTCTCACCCTTATTTACTGATACAGTATGAGGCCTTCTGTCAGCCTGTCTACCTGCTCAGCCTTCTCTCTTCTGCCCCATCAGCCTGTCTACCTGCCCCATGCCCACCTGCTTCTTCAACTGTATGCCTTTCTGCACACACCGAATACCTGTCTACATCTCTTTGACTAGGCCTGGTTTAAATAGAGCACCGCTATGCCAACGTCATCATCCATAATAAGTCAGTGTACAGAGATAATCACAGCGCTGAAGTTCTTCGGGGATCTGAGTCCAGTCCCAGCGCTGTCTTCTCCAAAGTCTCTTTAATGGAGGGAAAGTGTGATTAACAGAGAGTACAATCCTCCCAGGTCTCCGCAGCCCAGTCAGCACTTCATCAGAATCTTTGCAGCATTAAAAACCATATGCCGTGGTTGGTGCGCTGGTGTGGTTGAGGTAAAATTCACTTTCACAGTAACGCAGCTGGCAGCACAGGCCTCAGTATTGTTTTTGTAACCCCAGATGAAATGCAAATCCAGGTTAAGAGTGAGGATGGAAAGTGTGCAAAGTGATGGATCAGAGGTTGAAGGGCAGGCTGACCAGTAATTATATTTGCTGTAAACTCCCTCCAAAATAACACTGTGAATAATTTACATCTCTCTCTCTCTTTAGGTAAGCAGCGGTCAGAGCTCTCTGTTGGGCGATCCTCCTAAAGAAGTCAGACTGCCCTCCAACCCTTACCTGAACCTGGCCAGTGTAATGCCAGGGGTGGTTCTGCAAGGTGAGCACACAAACACACAACAAATGAAACCCTACACTTTTTATCTTATCCTACTGTATGTGCAGTAAGCTGGTTTAAGGTAGCTCTTTCAGTACTTTTGACCATTTTAAAGTGATCACTCCACTTGTATGAAGAATGTTCACTTGGAAGCAGGTTAAGTTGGCTTGTGGGAAACTCTTTCCCAATCGACAAACTTTACAGAGCCAAGTTTCAAGGGCACAAGCGAGGAGTATCCCTTTGAGATATTTTGCAATGCTAACGTTTACATTTGTGTGATTACTCACAATGTTATCTAACTCACTGTTCCTCCTTCGTGGTTTCCTCCACTGCTGCTCAGGGTCAGTGGGGACTAAAGCCCAGGGAGCACAGCCTGGCTCCGGGGTGTACGGCACCTCGGTCGCTCCTGTCGTCTCCCAGGGCTCCGGCACCTTCTCCCACAGCGCGGCAGCTACAACCACGGCCCCATACAGCACTGATACCTCCGCTGACTACAGCCAATACAACCAGGCCTACACACAGGTACTGCAGCACATACAGACACACACTACACAGGGATACAAATGAGGAATTAATGGGGATAGATGGATGGATGTGGGTCTGCTTTTCACAGTTGTGTTAAGGGTTACTCGGCCTAAAATGTGAGAGAGAGAGAGGGATGGTGGCTGAATATATGATCGATGGATGGATACATAATGAGTGGATGGATGACTGCAGCATTGACGGAGTGAGCTGTAACTATGGGAGGCAAGGAGGTGGAAGAGATGAGAATGGGTATGGATATTTGGACAGACAGAATGAGAAAGGATTTGGCAGAAAGCGCTGTGTCTTTCCATCTGTCCCTGCTCCCTTCCTCTCTCTCAACACTCCACTCTGAACAAGTCATGAATCCTCCCTACTGGCACTTTGTCTGCATCTCTTTCTTTCTTTCTTTCTTTTCTTCTGTCACTCCGTTGCTCTCCGTCTCTGCTCTCGTCGTCGTTTTGCCTCCTCCAGCAGCAAGTGACATATCTGATATTTGCAGCGCGATACAAACCCCAATTTTAAATGTTAATTACAACCTGCTCATCCAAACAAATGAATCATGATTAGATAACCAATAAAATGGTCCGTTTAATTTGTCTGGAAAGACGAGACAAAGGAGAGGAACAGGGGAGAGCCGTCGGCAGGAACAATAGTTAATGAATGACACAGAAAGAGAAAGAAAGACGGAAATACAGGAGGAGGCAAAAAATCAGCAAAAGACAAGAAAATTACTGAGCAAACATTCATCTGTCTGCTCCAGCTGCTCCTCACCTGACGTTTGCTGATGTGTGTGTATGTGTGTTTGCCATAGGAGGCCATGCAGCAGTGGTACCAGCACTACCAAGCAGCACAAGCTCACACCTACAGCGCTGCTGCTCCACAGGACAGCACGGCCACAGACTACAGCAAGGAGCACACACAGCAGGTGACACACACACACACACACTCATTTGTAACTGTGTGTGCAAAGTTATGGCTCATCATTTTTAGTGGTTGACATGAATTTTTCTTGTGTTTTATGTTCCCACACATCAAACTGGGACACTGTAAACTTCAGGTTAAACAGGATCCTCTGGTGGTGAGAGCAGCTCAGAATATGTTCTCAGATAAATGAGGAGAAAACGCTAAGGATGATGCAGATCAACCAAAATTGATCCCTAAGTCACTAAAAGATTACCACTGAAACTACAGAATGTTTGTGTTTAATTATGTATAATGAATACAGATAAATTCCTAAAATAAAAATGAGCCATACAGCACTTGTAAAATAACCTTCTTGTCTTCCAGGCTCCCCCAGTGACGACCTACGGGGATTACAGTTCCTACATGCAGGCGGTCACTCAGTACTACTCCCAGCCTGCAACAGCCAACCAGGCCTACACCAGCAAGGTACACACACACACACACACACACACACACACACACACACACAAACATACACACACACACACCTAACCCCAACCAAAACCTAATTCTAACCATAAACCCCAGGAGCAAGTCTTAAGCCTCATTCAAATCAGTCGCACAGAAACGCAGACGCTCATACAGAGTTCCTACATGTACTCACCTCAGTTATCAGCAGGTATCAGTTATGTTAAAGAGTCCAGCATGTGCCAGGGATAAGAGTTTGATACAAACTATTCTTTATTATTATGTAGTCATTTGTTTCTCCCAATTGGTGAATACACATTTTTAATTAGGATATTGTGTTTGACAGCCAAAACTCAGAGCACAGTATATCCACATTAAACGGGCCACCCAAGATTGACTGACACATAGGAGCAAAGGATGGCCAGCAAAGAGCACACTTTTCCCTTTTCAGACAGAATACGTAACATTGCTGGCTTTATTCATGACAGCACATCTTTCAAGGGGACAAATTTATTTGTTTGAGACAATTAACTACTAATTCCTTGGCAGAAGTTATTAATTCCAGCACACAAATGACTAATTATTTTGTACAAAATATCAGAGAATTTGATCAATGATACCTGATGTGCTCCATACAAAACAGAAGCTTGAATATTTGATTCAAACCACATCTTGTCCTGCTGTGTAAATGATCCAGGCTGCAGCCCTCAGAGCAGCGCGCTGGTATTTACATGCAGTTTGTCTGCATGTTTATTTGGAGAGAGTGACCTCTCTCCAAGACACCGATACCCTGTTAGAGGGAACGCATCACTCTGCGCCCAGCAGCTGATACCAGACATCTCCACACACCCTGAGCAGCCAGGTCCAGGCTTATCTGCTGCTGCTGGAGGCTGTGTGTGTGTGTGTGTGTGTGAGTGCGCGCACGTGTGTGTGAAGTGTTTGCTTGAAGATGCTGCCATGGATCTCGTTGCGTGGCAGAGTTACATTCTGGTCTACTGAGCTCACTGTTGGTGGAGAAACTGATATCTTGGAGAAAATGATATGATAGTTTTCGGACATAAATCTTCTTCCCGGCATTAAACTGACCTGAAAATATGCTGACATGACGATGTAGCATTTTGTTTGGGCTGGTTGTCCTCAGGAAAAGAAACAAGTCTATACAACAGATGAGTGATCCTGGTTGAGTGTGTCATCTGTAGACATCAATAGGTTTCATAATAGCCACTAGGGGGCAGAAAGGTTAACATGAATGAATAAATAAAATAATGTGAATGAGTTACTTTGTCAAATACTTGCAGTCTTAAGACAGTCATCCACCTGTTGTTCAATGTGTGTGTGTGTGTGTGTCTCTTCTAGGAGGTAGATGTGTGTAAGCCTCTAGGAGTCTCTCTGCACGCAGTCAGTAACGGCGCGGCCCCTCCACCGGCCGTCCTACCAGCTGCGGCCGTGCTCCCAGCCTACAGCACCCTGCCTTTAATGCCCGGCTTCCTCGGTGCGCCACACCCGGCGGCAGCCACGCCAAGCCCTGTCACGCACACACACACTGCCGCCACTGACTGGAACGCCTACTACTATGTGAGTAGAGAAGATTCATACTCTTGTATAGGATGTGACATCTGTGCATTTGGCTTTTTCATTGTTTCGTTTTTCTTTTTTTTTTTTTCCCATTTTGAAGTGACTGTCTAGAGTGAGCGTGCTCAGTTCAGACAAAATCCAAACATTTCATATTGCAGCTAACTACTTTATTGTTTCACCCATGATGTCTGATATTAGAGGGCAGCTTTAGTTGTTGACAGTGGGCAGCTGAAGGAGAGGATCACTGTTCAGCTCGTTGAATTGAAAGTAATAATTCAGAATAACCACTGCTGGGTGGATTTATGTGTAATAACAATCGTTATACAAAGGCCAAAACAATATAATAAATATTAGTACAGACTATTATCTTATACATCTGTAATTCTGTAGTGTACGAGTGGTCAGTAGTAGTCATAACACTGTTTGCATTAGAAAATGAGTTATTAAACTTGGTGCGAGCATCAGGATCACTCTTTATTTAACTGTAGCTGCTTCACAATAAAAACAAACAGGAAAGTGATTTGTCAATGAAAGGATTTTCATGAGAAGCAGCAACAGGAAGTGTTCATTGCATTACTAGCTGCTGTTAATGCATTACTACTGTAAATGTAGAAATAGCGGCCAGGGTCTTGATTTGCCTCGACTGCAGATAGAAGCGAGCCTTATTTTAAAAACGGATCTGATTAGTGACAGGCCTTGATGTCTGGTGTTTCCTGGTTTTTTTTTAAGTATATTTGATCACATTTTAATAAGATGTCTTACTGTGTACGTCATAACTGTTTTGAGATGATGAACAGGATAAGAAAGCAGAAAAAAACATTTTTTTCAGCCACACATAATTCTGTTCTTTCCTCTAATGTTTGCTTGTTTTGTTGTCAATGACTGGATAATGTGACCTATTCAGGTGTCTGAAAATTACTGCTCACAGCTCCATGACATACAGTATGCAACTGGTGGCACTCGCAAGTACACATTGCTTTGTTTTCAGGAGCCACAAGCCACCAAGTTTAGGAACCACTGCTGCAGATTATGGAGATCAGTGTGTTCAATCAGCTGCTTGGTGTGGCATTTTTTCTGATTTGGCAATAGAGCGACAGTACAGCCTCGTAGTTTAAGGCTGTGAAATCAATTGAGAGAAGAAGAGGAGAACTCGGAGAGAGACAGAGGGCATGATGACGGGAGCAGACAGGATCCAGACGCCTGAGCTAAGCCTCGTCTCTAGAAAGATTTACATTTGTTTGTACAGACAGCCTCTGTGGCCCTCTCTTATTGGAGACCTTTAGACGGTTAGACCTAAAACACACACACAAACACAGGATGTTTGCATTTTTGTCAAATTCCACAACTGGTCACATTTTTTCTCCCATTTTCTTTTTCCAATCGCTTTTTTTAGTTTGTGTTCAGTTTTTCAGTTTAAGGTGTCGGTCAATGCAGTGATGA
Source organism: Oplegnathus fasciatus (assembly GCA_003416845.1). Lineage (NCBI taxonomy): Eukaryota > Metazoa > Chordata > Actinopteri > Centrarchiformes > Oplegnathidae > Oplegnathus > Oplegnathus fasciatus. Next base: position 457,589 of record NTHP01000278.1, read on the forward strand.
AAACATCCTGCAGACATTAAAATTCTCATGTGTTTCCTGCATCATTTAATGCTTACAGTAAGCATGCACTCAGTAGTGGTAAACAGAGACGTACTGACTACAAGCTTGTGTAGGCAACACAAGAAGCCAAATAAATAGAAGAATATAGTAGAATAAGCACAATCCAAAATTAGTGCATAACCAAAAACAATCAAATAACATTTCTATGTAAAAACAACAACACAAATTTGACCTATTATTCTAACTGTCCTAATACACAGTATAGATATTAACAATATTAGTTGTTTAGGGTACTTTAAAAAGACTATTCCCTGAAACAACAAACACCCCCCTCTGTACTCTACTCTACATGGTACGGTCTGAGTTCCCTCTACTATAAAGCCCATTGGATGCTCTCACTTCCTGTTTGGCTGTTTGAGCCCATGACCAGCAGGTAATCTGGATGGAAGCTCATGCAACAAACATTTTGGTTAGTTGAATATAACCATGAGTTTGAATTTAATGTTAAATAAATTAGTTGAGAGGTTATCATTAACAATGTGAATGATGACAGTATGCATACTGAAAATTATTAGAAAAATTACTTTTGTTTGCAGGTTAGCATGTTATACCCACATGTGCTTCCTATGCTAACATAACTCAGCCACAGAGGCCTGGGCTACACACTAGGACTACAGGTCTGTTGTGCCGGCAGGATGGAATAAATAATAGACCTGCAGAAACTAGAATATGAGTGTGCAACCTACTCTTATAGGGCACGGGTTAGCACCGTGACACCAAGCGTTTGATTTTCAGCATTAAATTAACTTAAATCCATCGAACCATTTTAGCAATTTAAAAAGTCATCATATTTGGAACACACTGAAGTATGAGGGTTTTTTTCCTCTCTCACTCTTTATTGAAATGATTCAAAACACAAGAATTACAGCAATAACAACAAAAGTGTGGGGATACGTCTAAATAACAGTGACAGCTGAAAATAGGAAATTTCAAATGAACAGAAATAAATAAGTAAATGAAATGATAATTAGAGTTTTGTAGTTTCATTAAAATAGGGAAACACATCATAAGACTAAAATAATATAAACATTGAGCAGTGCATTTGATTTTATCCAAAATTAGGGACGTTTTGGATGCTTGGGATACACAAAATGTTTATGTCCAAAAAGTGTTTAATATTTGGCTTAAAGTTTGAGAGTAGAGTTTGATGGGATCATCTTTTAAAGAGTTTCCAGTATTACAATCTAAAAACAAGACATCAGTAACGACCTAACAAGGGACTTTACAACTTTGAATGGAGTGCAACGGTAGCTGATCGCGTTCCTTCATGTAAAACATTTATGAACATTTAAGTGCTACGACGCGCCTATAATCCCCTCTAACTCTCCCCTCTCTTCTCATTCCTGTCTCCTCAGAACCAGACAAGGGGCCATAAGAGGGAGTACCCTCAGCTGGCGGTGCAGGAAGTGACGACATCAGATGGTGCCTACATCGGGCAGCACTCCCAAGGCCTGGGAGGGCAGTACGCTGACTACTTTAAGAGGAAGAGGCTCTAGTACGAACCAAACCGCCTTAAAGCCTAAAGCTTATGGAGGGAGGCACACACACACACGCACACACACACAGCATCTGCTGGATGTCACAGCTCCCTCTAGTGGCCTTTCTGTGGCGGCCATTTTGCATCCCTACAGTAGGTATTGAGTTTAATAGAATTTGGGGTTGCAAATGGCTCAAGTGAAAGTAAGCCATAGTGCTCTTTGATTCTGGCACTTATGTACACACGCACACACACACACACACATACATACACACACAGACACAAACATGGTGTTGCTTTTGTCCTGTTCAAGCCTTAACTCTTAAACTTAAACTGTTGTTTCTCAGTGTGTCAACTGTACTTAACTAATATTATCTTGTACATTTTTTCTAGTATAATGTAAACTAAAGTATACTGTATCTGTACGTATAAGCTGCTTTTGTATTTGCAGCCAGGCGACCTGTCTGCCTGCTCAAACTGTCTTAGGACTGGTCTTACAGTCAGGTGTCTCCCTCTCTGTCTCCTTTCAAAAGACAAAATGTGTCTGTTGTTGCACACTCACGCTTTGATTAGTCAGTCGAACTGACATCTGTTTGTTCCCGCTTCAGTGTCTTTTCTCTTTTCCTTTTATTGCCCAGGTTCCTCTTTTATACCCCCCCC
>NTHP01000278.1:468598-500797 GCA_003416845.1 Oplegnathus fasciatus
TGTGTGTGTGTGTGTGTGTGTGTGTGTGTGTGTGTGTGTGTGTGTGTGTGTGTGTGTGTGAAGCTTTGCAATACTCAAGTATTTCTGATTTTCTGACACATTGTAATGGCTGTAGATAAATCTAGATTTGCTGTGCTTCTCGCTTTGTAAACAGTTTTTTGCTTTTTAAGTATGTGGATTTTTTTCTGACCTGAAATATACTGTAGATTTTGCAAAATTTTATATCACACTGACATTGCTATTGTTTTACTGTGAATAAGGTATTTCTAGAGCAATTTGAGCATGCCTACTTACAACTGTAATATATAGAACAAACTGTTTTCAGTAGTTAATAATATATTGCATTTGGACTGACACAGACAGAACACAACAAACATTGATTTTATTTATTTTTTCATTGTGTATTTATGGATACTTTTACCTTCCATAAGTCATATTTTCGTCTTATTTTTTGAAAAATATATATATTTCTTTTCTCTTATTTTGAGCAGAAGGAATTGTCTTTTACATTCCTAAATAAAATGTGGACTGAAGCGCAACTTTGTCCTGTTGATGGGCCTTTTTTTTTCTTTGCCTTTCTGCTACCATTCACAGTAAAAGCCATACAGTTACACTGAGTAGAACTGACCATTTCAGAAGTCATGATAATATATGGCTGAGCGAGATTTTGAGGCTATGCGGCTCACATCTCCTGATGGATTTAAAACAGAAAAAACCCTCTGCTCAAACCATTTCATATACACACAAGATAAAATACACTTTTATAAATTTTCTGGGTATCAGAGGATTAAAAAGAATACAATACAAATAAAATGAACATACATAATTGTAAAGGTTTTATGGCACGAAAAGAAATAATATATTTATCGGAAACAAATGGACATGAAATGCAATGTAATTCTTTCCCTCTTCAAAGCTTGTGTGCCATCTAAAGTCCTTCCATATTCAACCTGCAATTGGCTCTTTTTTTGCAACAGTATGTAAAGTATACAGACATTTCATATAGTATTTGTGGCTTTTACAGATTTGAACTGAAGTGTAAGGCTACAAAACATTAGAAAGAAAGTGAAGTGACACTGCCCTCAAGTGTCTCTCACAGGTACTCATCTTTATCTTTCCTCAACTAACATATTTAACAAGTGCGTACAGGTCCTAATTAAAGATCCGTTACATTATTTATCAATATGTATTAGAGATTATCAACCGAACCACCTCAAACAACCAGGACCTTGCAAATCTCAAAATTGGACTTAACACAGTGCGAAAGATGTGATTTTTCGGTGGGGGGGGGATAAAGATCCATTCCTGGAGAGCCATAACCCGTAGAAGAAAAAATATAGATTTTCTGTTCGTGTACAGATGCAGCTCAGCAGCTCCTTCACAGGGACATTGGTAAGACATTTATTACACATTTAAACAATGCAGGCTGCAAATACAGATTATTTGCTCGATTAGTTGGTCTATAAAATGTCTGAGAAAAGTGAAAAATGCCTGTCACAGTTCAGCTCGTTCAGTCCAGCCAACAGTCTAAACCAAAAAAATGCAAAAAAAATTCCTCAAAATTGAGAGACAGAAACCAATGACTGTTCGGCTTTTTAGCTAGAAGAAAATGAGCTAAACAATTAAACCATTTCTCAAACTCTAAAACCACGACGACGACGCAGTGAAAGGAACATTGCTGACTGGTTGCTGGCATCTGCACATCGTGAACAGAAAATCCAGACATTTATCACAGATCATCCCATGGCTCTCTTACTAAAAGAATTAAAAATCAGATGATTTTCTCCTGAGTCCATGAAGCAAAATGATGAAAACCTCATCTTCAGTATCTGTGTTAATGCCCGTGTCCCATCTTCTTCATCCCATCCGCCCAAGCACTTCTCATCGTGACTCATCAGTGATCCACTCGGCGTCCGTCACAAAGACTGTGTGAAAAGTCAGCGTTAAACAGTTCCTTTCTGTGCTCGGTCTCCATCTTTCAAGCTTCCATCAGTGAGAGCGATATCAGCCACGAGTCCACACAATTATTTAAAGGCCTTCGGAGTATTATATGAGCTTCGACTTTGACATTTCTCGCTATGTAGACAGTTAAATCCGTTAGATACACTTGGAAGTCCGTTGTAAGATATAAGGTCACATTTAGCATGGGCTAAAGCTACAATATCTGACAGTATTGACTTGTTTCATCAATCTTACTGAAATTAGGAAATATCAATAATATCACAAACATGAGTGCATCAAATAAAAATGTTAAAAATATAGCAGACTAAAATGATACTTGATTAGGACTGAAAGTATACCGGTATACTTTTATACCAAAGCTGTGGAAGGTTTAAATGCGAGTATGAAGGAGCATGGCTTTGTGAGAAGCTCTGATCCTTCAGGACTGTCTGTCTGCACAAGCAGGTCTGGGGTCAGTTTCGCTGTTTGAATCTGGTCCCAAGTCCGCGCGCAAACTCAGCTTCACTCCCAGAGCCTCGAACGGTTTGAGGCTTAAAAGTCGTTTTGTGGTGGCGGCTGTTGCTGTTGCTGCAGGACGGTCAGCTCCTCGACCAGGCGCTCGAAGGTGATTCTCCTCTCAGGCGCGGTCTCCCAGCACTTGCGCATCAGCTCGTACAACTGTCGAACATGAATTGTGTTAAGATTGCAGGAGGTAAAAATGTAAAACCTGACAAAGAAATAAACTGCAGCGTTAACACGTGTTGCAATATTTTTATATGAAGCCAGAAATTATTGTGGCTAAACACTGAGTCAGCAGACTGACTTGTAACTGTTGACATAAACACTGAATTTTATAATGAATTTGATAAAGAAGCTAACGTGGAACAGTCCATACCGGATCTGCTTAACAAGGTCAATACAGGCACATGCATCCCTACTTTAAAGTGTACTTCAAGTCTTCAAGATAAATGTACTCGTATACTAAAACCACCGTTAAAATTACTAGCAATATTTCATGTGGGCTTCACAAAGATGATCAGGATAAGTATTTTAAGTTTGACTTTAAGAATCTAGCTGCTCCGTGTAATGAGGTAAATAACCCAGAAAATGAAATTGAGACTCCCGTGTCACAAAAGGGACACTGTGGCCTTGATTTATAATAATTGTGCTACACAGTATTTTCAGGTGTTCCTACAAATAACCCCGATAAGTTTACCTCTCCGACCACTGAACATGAGCTGCAGCCGTTCTTTAGGATGGCAAGTTCTCCTGGGTTTTGTTAACTTTTCAGCCCACTGTCACATTTGACTGATTTACTCAGCTGAGCTGAGCAACTTCAGGCTCACTTTGGACAGTTTTCAAAAGGGCTAATTCTTTGGTAGAAAGTAGATCCAATGAAAAACGTTTTTATCCAGAGTAACAAGGACACTGAGTCTCTCAGTGCGTCAGAAATCTCAGAGGTGGATATCTCAAAACCGCTACATATAAAACCCTAATTACTTGCATGTCTAGATACCACTTGGGGGAAATGAGAACATGTTTTTGTTTTGTTTTTTGTAATTTGGGTGCTCTGATCTTTTGTGGAACCATCTTCTTCCCTGTTTTCTTAACAGGATGTTGATTTTAACATTGAGACCGACTGTACAAAAGAAGCTCCTAACCTGAGGCCAAACATTTTGACTATCGTTGATATTGCTTTCCTTTCTTTGCATTCGTTTTGTAAATAAAGACAATGCTTCATCTAAAAAAAACAAAACAAAAAACCTTGTGTCCATGTCATTATTGTGTTGTGTTGGTAATGAAGAAGACAGTTTCTTACAGCCTCAGTGCAGCCGTCAGGTCGTGGCAACCTCCTCCCTTCTTTCAACACCTTCACCAATCGGATGATGGTCATCTGACCGTGACTTCGACCAATCATGCTGAGGAAGAGCTGCGTGGGCGAAGACAAGGACAGGTTACAAAAGAAACAATGTACAACGCTATTCAACAATGGCTCTATTTTTACTTAGACGTGAAACATGAAAATACAACTCCAGTGAAAATGGGCTAAAGACAGTGACAAATACAGAGCTATAAACGCTTTTATTTTGTAGCTTCTGTCACGTCACGTCCTTTTTATAACATGTCTCCTTTTTAACATTCACTTGACTTGTGCAGGTCTTTATTACTAATTGCCTTCCAGTAATAGTTATGGGTCAATCAGGACAACAGTGGCAGTTAAAAGCCTTGATGTAAATGAAAGATCTTCATGATAAACCAAGCTCTTGGCATTGGCACCGGCTACCAGTGGAATCTGTCCTCTGCCACTCTGGCCAAAGACCGACACCATCTGCCACATACAAATGACTGTGTGTGTGTGTGTGTAATGCCATGATAAATCCAGTTCTTTATTTCTGCATGACTGGTACAGTATGTGTTACATGTATTTAATGTAGAAGCTTTTCCAAGCTTCCAAAAATACACAATGAGGATCAGAAGTAGTTCTTGAATGCCGGTGCGAGAGCGAAGATAATAAGGAGAGTGCAGCACACTGACCGTCATCGGGCTCTTGGAGGAGTCACAGTAGGTGATGAGTTCGTACAGTGTCACCCCAAAGGACCAAACGTCTGACGCAAGGTAGAACTTGCAGTAAGTCAGACACTCCGGAGCATACCTGAAAAACAAAGTGCAAGAGCATGAATACTTGTCCATTTTACAAGTTTTTGTGTTTCTCTCCCTGTGTCTCTGTCAGACATTTATACTTCACTTGCAGGTTTTCAGTGTTAATGTCACGTACAGTATGTTGTTACTGAAATATACTGCTTTCATGCCTTTATATATATATATATATATATATATTACACACCTTCAGATGCAGTGTGACCTGCAGAGAGAAAAGGCAACTACAAAAAAATTCAGATGCTCTCTTCCACATTTATTTCTGCAAAGAGAACCAGCATTTATCTTTGTGTAATTTTACTACATTCACATTTTCTAAAAACCATCAAAATGCTTTACCTAATTCTGTCATCTCAATGCTACCTAGTCCATTAGGCTCACTTCTTTTGCTATACACTCAAAGCAAAAACCAAGTAAACTGACACCAGAGTCACTTGATTGCCAAAAAGAATTTCAATTTAGTACCTACTGGATGAAAAGGACTTTTAAATGAAATCCCTTCACCACCCTTTGCTTGAATGGATCACCATTTTTAATCATTTCTGCAGTCAATTCCTCTCTGATCCTTCCTATTTCATTTAGCATCCCCTCCCCTTTTTATTCTCTCAGTGAGAGAGTCAAATTTACTGTGCTTTTATAACTTCCTTCCTTCCCTCCTCTTGACTCACCAGAAAACAGGGCTGTCGTTTTCGTCTTTGACCGTGTAATATCCCTCATTGTCCTTGATGCTCTTTGTGAGGCCAAAGTCTCCGATCTTCACCGTCCTCTCGTTCTCCACCAGAACATTTCGGGCAGCCAGGTCCCGGTGGATGTAATTTTGAGATCCCAGATAGTCCATTCCCTAAAAAAAACAAAAAACAAAAAAAAAACAATAACAGGGTCACTGTTCAACGAGTTCAGAGTGATTTAAATACAGCCTATGGCTTTGTGTGATTTTGACTGAATGAGTGCAGCATGCAGACAAACAAAGCTACATCTGGTGGAAGAAGACCAGCCAGTGATTTTAGGACACATACCTGATGCATTATCTATTAATTGAATTGAATTAAATGAGTTAAGTCCCATTTTCTGAGGTGTTTTTGGCCAATAGGCAAACTTCTTCTTTAACAGCAAACACCATAAACTCACAACAACCATTTGAAGGTTCCTCATACCTTTATCAAATCATGTGACAATCCCATGAGTACTGTTTTAGAAGACAGTTCACCACCAGTAAACAGGGAAGTGTTAAAACATTTCAACAGTTTAAGCGTGCGTGCTAAAATGACTGTCTTATTTAACTACATAGTGGTTGGGTGTTACATGCTAAAGGCTGACGGATGGTATTTTGCTGTTAGTCAGTTAAATGCCGATATAAGATGCAGAGGTGCCCGATGGCTGGTCAGAGGAAACAGCTCTGTGAAAAGAAACCGTTACCTTGCATATCTGGATAGAGTAGCTGAGCAGGGTGCTGAGGTTGGTCTCTCTTTTGTGTCTGGGTAAATACTCCTTCAAACTGCCCAGGGGAACGTACTCCATGATCAGCTTAATGGCCTGACCTCCTACAAACAGATTTACACATAATTGCAATCAGAGACAGACAAACTGCATTGATATATATATAGAGGTTGTGTGCTTTTTTCGAAAAATAATTATCGGATCTTTCCAGGAGAACCCAGGAGGCCGTTTAACAACACGTACCGCTATTCTGAAGGTATTTTCAGAATCCTCAAAGACTCTTCTAATCATCTGGATGCAAAAATATTCTTATCACTGCACAATAAAAAAAAGATTTTCAACCCGTTTCCCCAAGTTGCGCCTCTTTTTCCAAATCCAAACAAAGATGGTAGTTGGAAATTGCTCAATTTGTTTGAACCAAAATGAAAACCTTTATCTGTTATACTGGTTTGACAGTCCTTTCCAATACTCTATATTTTCTTGCAGTATTTGTCTTTAATATTTTGCTTGTGTTTACAAAAAGAACAAGGACATATTTCCAGTTTGCTAGATAGGAAACAGCGTCGCAACTTGGGAAACAGGTTAGAGAACTTTTTGTGTGTGTGCGTGTGTGCTGTGGATGGAATATTTTAATCTTTAATCTAATATTTTGTCTTTGAAGATTCTGGAAATACCTTCAGAATGGCGGTAAGTGTTGTTAAACTATAGTTTAGGTTTTTCAAAGATCGCCAGATAATTATTGCCGGAAAATTGAAAGTGACTCTGATGTAATGGCAGAATGGGATTTGTAGTTTGTATGACCAATGACGGGGGAACAGTGTGAGATGGGAAGAGTTCATAGTGTCTACAACTAGAATCTAGTGGCACCCAAGATTTCTACCCATCTTTTTAACACAGACATTTATTTACCATGCTTTTATTTTGAAAGCTAATCCACCAAATCTTAATTTGTGCTGGCTCGCTGTCAGAAACTGGGTTAACATATGAGTGCAGATTGTTCAACACTTTAACATGTGTTAATTGTAGTGTATGTGCCTTTTACACACTAAGAGCAGATCATGTCACCACTACATGTCTGCTACACCTGAGTTAAAATTGTATAACTTACCAGTACACTACAACTATGGAAAATATCTTAATGTGACCTAAGATATTTGGTGAGATTTTAGTTGTGTTGATCAAACAACAATACATGTGAAACACGTGTTTCCATCTTACCTTCCTCTTGGCAGATGCCCTTGTATTTCACAATGTTTTCATGGTAGAGTGCCTTCAGGATGTCGATCTCTCGCGAGAGGTTGGTGCTCTGCTCCTCCCGGTTCTCTGGCTTTAGGGACTTCACTGCCACCAGCTCACCGGTTCTATCTCCCCGAGGATCATAGCGACACAGCTCCACTTTACCAAAGTGGCCCTGCATGAAGAACATGTGAGAAATTTAAGTTATTTGGACAACCATGGACAAATTTTAGTCTACTTCCTGTGTGGGACCAGTTGTTTCTTATCATTGCCTAAATTATTTCAGTACTGCATCTGCTCTTGCTTATCTTTGGTCTGTAGATAACATTGTCTTCTGTATTTTACAGCTTGTTTTAGGTCATGAAGCACCACAAGAATTATTATACTCTAGGTGGCATTTTTTAGTAGGAAACCATACTCACCAAACTACTCACAGTACAAAATGCCCTGAAGGTAATTATAGATTTAATACAAAACATTTACCAATGCATTAAACTAAATGGCCAAGTCTTTTTATTCATGCATTTGGAAATGGTCAGTTTGATCATTCTTATAAATGATAAGATTACCACAAAAGCACAAAAACATCTTAAATAGAGCAGGAACAGTTTACCTCTCCCAGATCTCGGACCTTCCTCAGGAACCTCTTTTCAAACATAGTTGGGTCCACCTCTGGTGTGGGCTTGGGTTTGATGAGTGGGTCTGAGTAATGTAAAAAGAAACAAAAACATTAAACATACGGGGTAAAACATGTCTTTTCTTCAACATAAGCACACTTGCGTCATAGGAAGTCTATTGTGGTTGACTGTGTCAAAGTTTTCACCAGAATTTTCTGTGGTTATATAACTGTTCGCTTGCTCTGGTTTACACATAAATGGTTACTTATGGTAGGACAATTCACTATTCAAGCAAGACTCATTTTGTATCACGGTGCCATCATCAATAATTATAAAATAGTATATTTAACACAAACAGTGTTTTTAATCTAATTTTTCAAGCCTTTTTAGGTGCAACTTATAGTAGATCGATATTTTAGTTTAATGTCATTTTGTAGCTGCCTTGGGATTTTAATATAAGAAGGTCAAAGGGTAATACTATAAGCTTTAGCTTTAATAAGCCTGACTGCAGTATCCAATTCTGGTCAGCAGGTGGAGCATTATGTTGCATTATGTTGCCATGGGGCCCAGCTAAGGGGCAGATCAGTGATAGTGCACCCAGTGAACTTCCTCATGAACATCTGAGTTGAGTAAACAACTCTCTCTCTCTCTCCCTTTGCACTGCTTACTAGGCTGCTGCTAGGTGAGATACAAAACATGCAAAACATTCAGATCATATTCCAGCTGTAAACGGCTGCCTTGAATTTTTCAACCTGTACCTGCTTTCAGCCTGTTCTGCAGCGTACACTCAATTCTACTCAATTCTAACATGTTTCTGGAGACACCCAAAAGGCAGAAAAGCCTGATGTAATGGCAATAAAACTGTTTAAACTAAAGAAACAAAATGAGGTTTTACTTCAAATTTGTGTCACCCCATTATATGAAAATAGTAAACATATAATGTACAGTACACACAATCCCCTCATACATACTCTTTTCCTCCAGCATGTCTATGTCTCTGACGATAGCTCTGAAGAAAGGTCTCTTCTTGGGGTCGTAGTTCATGCAGTGGGTCATCAGTTCAGCCAGCTCTCTGCAGTCTGGGGTGGCCAGTTGGCACTCTGTTTCATAAAACCTCTCCTTCTGCTCAGCACAAAGACATACGTATGAATGAGGAGGTGCATGCAAACAGAGTTAATGTGATCATTGATGTGTGATGGTGGACAAAGGAGGTGAAAAGGGGATAAACAGGAATAAAAAGAAGTGTAGCATATCAGATTTCAAATCAAATATGGCATTAGTGTAGATGTATGATCAAGTTTTTCTGTGTGCCCCCTACCTCTGTGAGTTTCTTGTCTTTGAGGGGGACCTCTCCATCATAGCAGATCTCCCACAGGGTGGTACCAAAGCCCCACTTGTCAGCTGCGACGCTCAGGGAAGACACGCTCTTCACACACTCTGGAGCGATCCACGGGACACGATGCACGCACTCTGCAGAGGCAAACAAAATCAGCTTTAGCAACAGTAAATCAATTAAGCACATATTTGTTTCAGTCCCACGGTGTCTTTGTAAAAACAAAAGATGATTACTGGACATGTGTGAAATACAGAACGCAGGCTCGACCTAATTAGTGAAAAATAATTTGACCAACGTGAAGATGAGTGATGCTCTGAGTGACGATACTCTCAAAGGCAAACCTTGCCCTTTAAGATGTGTTTATGGGATCGTTTCCTCCAATATTACCACGTGTGAAATACTGACTTAACCCTTTTAACAAGCGAAGAAAGGATGTACTCACTGACCTTCTTACACACAAATGCCTTCAACAGACTGAAATATCATAATAACTGAAAAACTATATTATAACCATGCCGGCCCTGTCCTCCATCAGCATTCATATTTCTATTTTTCCACCAAGACATCTTCTTCGATCCATATTCTTCATATATGTTCGCTTTTTATTTTCCTAATATTGTCTCTCTTTTTCTACCTATTGTAATTTTGTTATGTAATGTTGTTATTTATTTTTATATTTGGCATCTATTGCACGTCTGTCTGCCCTAGAAGAGGGCTCCCTCCGATGCTGCTATTCCTGAGGTTTCTCCCCTTTTTTCCCCTTTGGAGGTTTTTTTTGTGCAGTTTTTCCTTATTTCTGATTTGTCCAAGTTATGCGTCTAAGGATAGAGGGTTAAGTATATTGTGCAGACTGCAAAGACCTTTATGGAAAATTGTGATTTTGGGCTATATAAATATAACTGACGTGACTTGACCGTTTATATTTCACTCCAGATACCACAGCTTAATATGATCATAACAAAATCTCTATGCTAAGCACTTATGTAAAAACAGTATTTGGAAGTAAAGGTTAGGGCGTGACCTCATGGATCTGAAAGAACATACTCTCACTATACTCCAAATACCAGGAAGCAACAGTAAAATACAGAGCAGCTCTGACTGGCTGACTGGGGGCGTAGCTGGCTTAAAATGTTGCCTGCATCCACTGAATCTAAAGAGCCTTGGCATCGGTTGGCTGAAATATATTACTCTGACTGGAAGACAGGCTAACTGATTGGCTGACCTCCATGGTTGGCTTTTTGGCTCCACAAATCCATAACATCAGATGAGGGGTTAGTAAATGCATGCAGCTCAGACTGGAACACAGGATGACTGACTGGAGGGGAAGGGGAGGAGGAGTAAAGAGGGGAAGAGGCAGTGCATGGGCTGAATGGAGAGAAGGGGGAAGATGGAGACAGAAATGGGAGCGGGCAAGGAGATAATTGAGTGTAAGGACAAAAGAAAGAGAGAAAAGAAAGAAAGAAAGTGAGGAAGTGATGAATAGATTCGAGGGCTTGAGTAAAGCGATCAGAGATTGCTGGGAAGAAGGGAAGAGCGCTCCCAGTGGGTTTCTCAGCACTTTATCCACTATGTGTTCAATCAAATCTATGTGCAAGGACATCGATGTTTAACTGGAAGAATGATTGTTCTGCAAAGTGGTGGAGACGGAAGAAGAAATCTTAAGAGTTCTGGGAACAAAGAGGGAGGAAGGAGCATCCCCAGGGGCGTGTGGCGATGGACATTCGCGCAGAAACATTTCCAGTCTGTCCTGTGGTTTGCCGATCCATCTGTACAGCCACACTGTGCTATATCACACGACTTCTAGCTCTAATAGACGAACGGAAACATGAGGCGGCCATTTGAGGGGAACTGTGCAATCTGAGAAATGTCCTTGTTGTGCCATCTTCCCTGAACCCAGATCTAGCTTTTACAAAACAAATTACAGCCTGAGAGGGCAATGTTCTCAGTGCAATGTGTATTGATTATGTGACAAATATAATTCCTATTACTGACGACCTCTACTTGACCGGAAATGCTCTTCTTTCTTATTTTTTTTCCTTATTTTTTCTGTATTTTCAGGAAAGAAATGAGGGTACAGAGGACGACTTTTAAGCAAAAAAGACAAACAGAAATCCAACTCAGAAAAGGCAGTGCACAGAAGAAGCTACAACAAGCATTTTATTAGTTTATACGTAACAGTTAAACTAATTTCAAAGTATGCTTCTTGCTTATCTCCTAACACTTTTGATGTGGCCAATCATCAGACTCATGGAATTAAGTCTAAACCTGACAGACCAACGTCAACGTGCGTCACTGTGTGTGTCTGTATTTGAGGCATTTTATGCGTTCTCATTTTGGTTTCGCTGTTATTTACAGCTGACAGGGAAAGAAAGTGGAAGTTATTGTGAAATTTTCCATCGTAGCTATTTTGTAACCATTTGGGTTTCACTTTTAGTAACCCTGAGAGATAGAGAGAGACAGAGAGAGACAGAGAGAGACAGAGAGAGAGACAGAGAGAGAGACACACACAGAAAGAGAGTGTGCAGGATGTGTGTAAGTCTGTACTTTGAACTCACCCTCTCTGGTGAGTACTGTGATTGGTATTCCTGGGTCGCTGAGCTTGATGAAGGGCCCTCCTTCGTCGGTGCCCACTCCGTCCCTGGCCAGGAGGATGTTTTTAGCACACACAAAGCCATGGACCAGCTTTTTGTCCTCCTACACACACACACACACACACACACACACACACACACAGAATACAACAAACCAGGGCAAATATTAAGATTATGTTGATAAAATGGTTGCAATACAGGATGGATGCAATACAGGACTTACATGCTTACATTCCTATAGTTTGTGTGTATGCGTGTGTGTTTTCCTGTCTCACCAAGTAGCTGAGAGCTGAGGCCAGCTGCTTGGCCACCTGGAACTTCCATGGTGTGCTGAGTGGGCTCTGCTGTCTCCTCATAAATAAGTCCAGTGGTCCTAGCTGGACAAACTCCTCAACCATGATATCTGTTCCACACAAACACAAGTGTCAAAGACGTTAGAAACAGCCCCACACTCTCATGCACACGTTCACACACATTTCTCAACATGCACTTACTCTCCTGGTGGCGGACACACACTCCATACAGCAGCACTATGTGTTTATGGGACACTTGTCGCATCATACTGGCTGTTTCGAAGAAGGCCTGTCAACAGAAAGACAAGGACGACTCAATACACAGCACATTACGGAAACTTTTATGGTCTGATTAGATTTTGAAACAGCTTGCTGCTAATGGGAATTAGCTTTCAATACGGTTAGATGTTATAGAATGGACGTAGTCAAAGTCCTCATAAGACCAGGTGTACAAGGATGTAAAGGATCTGTGAGTGTGTCTCACCAAGGAGATGTCCCTGTGTCCAGAACCCAGCACCTTCAGGACCACTTTGACCTCCTGGAAGGATGAGTAACCTGCGTCCTCCTCCTCCTCACTCTTCACCCTCAGTGTGCCTGAGTAGATGTTGGTTCTTGTGCCCCGGCCAAGGTGCTCCTCCTGGTTAACACAGCAGGGAGCAGAGAAAGTATTACATAAAATAGTTACATCCAGTATCCAAACTATGGCTACTACGAGAACCGGGTCTCTGCAGAAACCCAAATTGAAGACTGTTCTCAAAGTCTCAGATGAACACAGCTATAAAGAATACTGTCAAAAAAATGTCTGTCCAGAGAGAAAGTCTTAGTTAAAGTCTGTTTATTCCATTTGCACACTGGAGGCTTAAACTGTAACATTAAAAAAATCTACAATCATTTAAAACTTTGTAATACATTATATAGACTTTTTCATTATTTATTTAGAGTTTTACATCTTACATCTACAGACATCCAGTAACTGCATTATAAGAACAGCATTACCATGATAACATGGAACATGAAGATGAGAAGGTGTACCTGTTCAATCTCCTCCTTGAGAATGCGATGGAAGCTGAGCTGACTCTCCTGCATGGGTGTCTGAGGGGCTGGTGCTCTCTCTTTAGTGACCACCAGCAGGTTGGAAACCTCTGCAACACAAACACACACACACACACACACACACACACACACACACACACACACACACACTTTTAAAAAGGGCCATACCAGGATTTTTACATGAAGTTGTGCATACTACAAAGCATGTATTATTTACATTACAGCCGACCATTTTCAAAAGTATGATAGTGTTTTACATTCTCCTTTGTCAAAATCAAGCTGCAGAGATTCGACAATTGTTCTTTCTTCTCACAGAGAATGTCATGTATGCTTGTATCGTTGCCAAGGTCATGTTGTTGTAACACTGTCGAAACTTTAGACTGATTTGAAAAGTCTGCACTGCATTCACACAACAACACTGAACTGACAACAACAAAAGCAGAAATGATGTTCACAATGAGGCAAATTTGGGTTGAAGTGTCTTCGGCATCAGGCAAGAGTGCTATATATATACACATGTACATATATATATAGACACTCATATATGCACTGGTATGCAGCATGAAAGCAAAACTGTGTTTACATGTGGTAAAACAAGCTCTCAACAATTACGTCAATGTGGCAATGATGTCAACAGCTATTCAGGTCGGGTTACCATACTGATTCAGTTTATTTTTTGTATATACAGAGCTGTGTGTGGGAGGATAAAGTGAAGATGCTTTGTGCCTGTTACCGTACTATACGTGTGTGTGTGCCTGTGTGTGTGTATGTGTGTGTATGTGTGTACATGTCTGTGGGTGTCTAATGTTGTGACAAAACCAGGGCCCTGTGGTTTAAGTGGGGAAAAAGGTATCTGCACTCCATCAGCATCACCCTACATTCACTGTCAGAGTGTTAAGAGCACTGTTCCGTAACATGCAACTGTGTTTTTTATGCAAAACCCAAATACAACATGCAACCAACACCTACCATCGAATATTACATATTGCACTGTACTTGACCTAATCCAGGCATAACTTTCATCATTTAGTTGAAAACTGGCCACCATGGTCTTATTCAAACCTTGCTTATGTTAAAAACCCAAATTCTAGTGACACAGGTACATACACCTGCCCACTCTCAAACCATGCAGTCCTTCTTTCACCCATCTGCCATTATATACTTACTTTATATTATCTGTGGGCATACCAGTGTGCTATTGTTGAAGCAAGGATGTTGTATAATACATTATAAATATTTTAACGGGGACAACAACGCAGCACTCCAGTCTTTTATCTTCCTGTAAAGCAGACACAGCCCAAAGCCGAACCCGAAACAGACGTGCCTTTTGATAATAATCAACACCACACAACCCCAACAAACAAAAACAGCTCAACACATCCAGGCACACATGCATATATGGCTCCACCTTTCCCTGAGTGAAGTAAACACAAGAGTGCTAGTTTAGCTCCGGAAACCCACATTTACAACTCTCTTCCTCCCTGACACCATTTCACACAGACACACACATTGTTCATACCAGCTTCACTTGGCCTCAGTTAGTGAGACACAAACACATACACATACACTTTCTGTAAAGAGCAACTCCACTCTAAATCTTGTACGAAGAGAAAGCTTTGCTTCACTGACCTCTATGGGTTGAAAGGTTGAAAGTTGTTGCACTTCTGACCCCACCCGACATCATAGTCGGGTGCGGTCTGTTGTACTTGTTACCACACCCTGCTGTGATGTAGCATTGCACAAAGCAGTGCATCAAGACGTGTTGTAGTGCACAGGGTGTGGACTGAGTATGCAAAGAATGCAGGCAGGATTTTCAGTCTGCTGGAGCATTTATCTGTTTTTAAAAGTGTGAACACTGCAGACTAGTCAAAGGTTTTTTCTTAAGCATTTGTTGTTGCTCCTTGCAGTGAGGACCTTGGAATCAAAGTATCAATTAACCTTAGCCACAACCTGACAAATAAAAATAATGTGGTGCAAATGGTTTTGAAGAATATGTTCTTTTCACGAACATTCATAATTGACAGATTTCCCATTTATAATAAATCAAGGGTGCATGCGCTTCAGGGAGGTAGAAAACACACTGCCACACTGTCCCAATAGCTTTTATATGGACATTTTCAGTGCTTATTAATGAAGCAACTTGCTGTAAACCAGTAAAATTACTTTGAAGTGAATTTGTGTGCGGCATTTCCAAATCTTTTTTTTTACTGCATGCCTAGTGATGATGACATCTGTTGGCTCCAGCTAGCTAACCTAACACAGCACGAAAGCCCTCACACAAGTAACGTTAACATAAAAACAATAACGTTGGCATATATGTAATTCCTGCTGTTTATCATCGTAGGTTCTCGATCATTCTGGTTTGTTTTCGATCCCCCCCATGTCCCCACACATCTCACGATGATGTTGCTCAGAAACCAGCCATTTATCACATCTATCTCACTTCTTGTGATACTTTTTTACCACAAATGCTCTAAATAGCTTCAATGTGTTGTAAAAAATTGACAAACTGGAGTCACATCAACTGTTTTCGCCTTGGATGCAAAATGGTCTTTCACTTTCCAGTCGTCAACACGCCAGATATACTGACTTCTATTAGTCTTATCTTCTATAAACTCCATTACCACTGTTGCTCTGCAGTGTCCTGTTATATGTGCATTGTAAATTGTTTGATTTTTTTATTTGAAACACATCTGGGCTTTTGTTTTTATGTTGTTGGTATGGTATTTGGTGTATTCAATGTAGCTGAATAAAAAGAACAACTGAACAGAAATGCATATTGTATGTTTTACAGAAATACAACATTTTTACAGTCAGTCTGCCCTTTTGCATTACATTATTTAAAGTCTCTTAAAAGCATGGCTTACCGGAAAGTAAGGGTCTGTGCCATGCCTTTTCTAGCTTAGTGAATTTGTAGTACTGTCTTTCTTTATTTGGGCGTTAGTGCATGTGCCTTTGAGTAGATCGCCATGTCACTTTCTATGTCTGTGGTAGGATTAAGATTACCTCTAGGCTGTGGAGGGCAGCAGCGCAGCAGCTGGAAATGGAGGTTGTCAGTGCGAAGACTTTGGCCCTCCAGGTGCACCAGCAGCTCCCCAAGAGTGGGCCGAAACGTATCTGTGCCGTACAGGCGGAACCCATCGGAGGCCACCTCAATCTGGAAGTTCTTATACTGACGCACAGGACGAGACTCCTTCAGGTCGAGCTGGATGCAGAAATAGAGAGTGTTTAATTGGACCATGACAAAATGACAAACATAGAGGATCATGAGACTTGAGGAGAGATCAAATGTGCAGCGGACAATTTTCGATTAGGAGAGAAAAAATGAGAAAATTGAACATTACATTAAATGAGGAGGAGCCAGGAAGAACAGAGAGAGTGGGAGTGTGCAAGGAAAATGCATAAGTGTAATGATCTCAAGTAAAGCTAATGCCAATATCTGAAAAACAAAACAGAGGTCTTAGAGTGTTCTTATATTCATATAAAGTTTCTTTTTTCAAAAAAAGGTTTATATAGTTCTGTTTAAGCTCTACAGACACATGCGACCACCACAGATGTGTGTCATTACTATATCACATTACATCGATTCAGTCCTCGTATAAACCGTGTCTGTAAATGGTGGCTAAGCTGATCCAGTGGGTCAGCTTTGTGAATGTCAGTGTGCGTGTATGTGCGTACGTTTGGGTGTTTCCTCCCATGCTGACTCATAAAGCTGCAGAGCACTGTAGTGACCTGTCTTATTCTAAGCATCCTGTAATCCAATACAAAATACACTGACAATATTTGGTTTGGTGCTTCTGTGTATCTACGTGTGTGTCATGCCCTCTGGTTGGCAAATAACATACCAGCCATGCCAGCCATTACCTGTCCTAATAATACAGGGTTCATTCATATTGTCTTTTAATGTAGCCACCCAGCACTGTGAACACTTTGTTGGACTAATTTCCTGATATGACACTATGACGACATGAACAGATTGCATAATAGGATCTCAGCTTACATCTGTTTTTCCCTAAAACATTTTTATAGCAGAGCATAGCCTGTAGAAATTTAACAGACACAGCAAAGATGGGTGTGGTTTTGATTCCAGTTTTGGTTTGCAAAACACTACGTGTTTTTTTTTCTCAATTAAAAAAAAAAAAATTATATAAGTGATTACATTGGAACTAGGGAGAGTTTTGTCTCTTCATTTAAGTTTCTCAACAGCCACACCACCTGGGTGGGTTTCCTCCAGTTACTGAAATAATATTTCAGTTCAATTGTATTTCATTTAAAAACTTTTGAAGTCAATGGCTTGTGAGACAGTCAGCACACTTTTGACTATCCCAGTGACCAGTGGTAATGTTTCTATTTTTTTGTACTCTGAAAATACTTCTAATAATACATACAATACTTACACTACTACCATATATAACAAGTTTTCTAGAGTCTAACAAAGAAGGGTTAGTTGTAAAACAATTTGTGGGGTTAATTTATAGACTCTGTCCTGATTTCACTGTGGGGGATAAATGAAATACAGATTCCTAATAACACCTAATGAATAAGTCTACTCTACCTCATTACAGACTACAGTGATGATGATGTACTGGTAGTCAGTGCAGCTCCAGCGCAGGATGTAGGTGCCCTCCTCGTTGCCCTCCTGACGCAGCTTGTGAATGGCATACTCCGTACTGGGGGAGGAGAAAACACAATAAATGGGGGCAGTAATGGGGTTCTGTCAAAAGTAGATTGAAGGTTTTAAGTTATACAAAAGACTTATAATACTTAATACAAGCTTCAATGAAAGAAAGTATGTTTGTGAGTATTACTATTGTATGGCATGTCTGAAGGTTATCAATGAGGATGACAATAGCCTTTATTATAAACTCTTAATTTAGGCTGACTTTTAAAAGCACTCTGTGCACGTAGGAGGCAGATAGGGTACAGGCAAATACATATTAAGGTCAGTAACAGATGGTTTATGATGAATATGTGAAATAAAACTTCCTGTGTCCAGTAACTGTGTTTTTGTGAGGAAACAGGCACATGATCGCACACACATTCCACCAATGAATCTGCCAGTACAAACCAGATGGGTCCGTGGCAGCCGTTGTCGATGTTGTGCACCACTGAAGCAGGGGCCACATCCTTGCACAGGAAGTGGTGGGCATCCACTGTCAGCCTGAAGTACCCATCCACAAGGGCTGCAAAGGACTGAGCCTCAGACCTAGTATCCATTTGCAACTCCTGAGAAAAAGAAGAGACGAGGAGAGAGAGATAAAGAGAAGGAAGGAGGGAAAGAAGTTATCAGAATAGGAGCTCTTATAAAGCCGCAATACTCCAGAGGGCTATCTAAAAGAGCTGTGATGCATTACAAAACTCAAAATCCATTTTCATGATGAAGCATGATATAACCATTAGTCATGGCTAATGGCATGTAGCGAGAGGCAGGCTTGCTTCAACATGAGGTAAATCCAAATTTTTTTTGCCGTGGGTCACATTAACTATAAAAACAAGTAGAAGCAGAAGTCCAGGTTACTAAAATAAGAGAGAAAGAGTGATCCTACGGTAATTGTACTAAGTTACATCACAATAGTATTTGACAGGTTTGAGGCCATTGCAACAACAAAGCCACAGGAATTTTATACAATAAATACATTTCAAACTAAATTCTTAAATACACAAACATTTAGAAAATATCTGTGGAACGATGATTGCAAATTCTGGTATTAGTTATGAATGAATGAAGAAATTGACTATTGATCTTTAAAATCACAAGCAGGCTTCAGAACAAATATTTAAACATGTTTTGGATAGTTACAGACAACATTGCAGAATATTTAATGTAAACACAGACTGTTTACAGTTTCTACATTAGTGTGACACTACTCCACTGTGCAGTCACACCCCCATGTTGTAAATGACAATCCACTAAAATAAACATGTGAGCTTACAGCTGGGGTTAAACAGATTTGGGTCTAGGTTGATCCCACATGAAACACAGTGCTCTTTGATTTGTTTGTATGTCTGTCTGTCTCACCATCCTCTTGTTGTCCTGTCTATAGATGGTGACCGTTGCCTCTTTGATGACAGTATGGGTGATCTCATGGAAGTCACAGAACACCACCCAGCCTTCAGTCGCCTCTTTCTTTCTGTCGTTTTTCTGTTTTCCATCCAGCTTGTTCTTCTTTGACTTGCCCTTTTCCTTACAGATCACAGGTGTCTATTTAAAAAAATACAAAGCAGATATAAACACAAATTATGTAAGAAAATAAACCATCAGAATTTTCAAATTTTCAAATGTAAAATATTGTAATCTGAAAATACTGCAAACTTTGCGAGGTTTGTCCTAGATAATAAGCATCTCATTTGGACTAGTTACTTAAAGTCCTAATCAAGAACAAAATAAAGACAACTGTACTGGTCTTCCAAAGTAATTCAAACTCTGTCCATCATCATCAAAATGTAAGGAAATGTGTCCACTAAGCCGTCTCAGTATCTCATTTCTTTAGTGGTTTTATTGAACTAATTCCAGTTCAGTGTGCATAAAAACAAGAAACATACTTTACATTTTTGTATGTAATTTCTTTTTTATGTATTCCTAAAATGTCTTTCTCTGATATCAGTACTCTGGTGACTTTATTCAACTTTACCGTAATCTTAATTTTCCATTTAGAAACATATGTTCTGTTGTAGCCACTCAATAGGGAGATATTTTTCCTCATTTGTGTAATTTTCCAAATAAGACATTTGTCTGACTGTTGTTCGCCACTGCCAGTTCATCTGAAGCTAGTGAAACTACACGCCATCATCTCTCTAACACACCATCTTGTTCACACACAGTTTCACTTACTGTAGCTGGCTTCTTCCTCCAGGAAATACCAGTGGTACCAGTAACCAGGACCTGCATGTCATGGCTTGTCTCCATGTTCTGACTCTGATTCTGCCCTTGGCTCTGGTTGTAGTACCCTAGAGACAGCAAGCAAACATTACACCACAGCAGTTACACATGCAGCCAAATATTTTAATACTGTAGCTACAGGACACATATACTGTAGACGCATCAGTCATTGGACAAATGTTTATATGTTAGTTAATTTGTTTCTCAATATTGTTTTTGGAAAATCAGCTGCAGTGATTATGCAGATACAAGTGAAGCCAGGGAAATGTCTTACTGACTATGGCTTATGTATGTTTACACTGAAAGAAAGTTCTGATCTTAAGCAGGTTACTCAAACCATCCAGTTCTGCATCAGTACTTGAAAACTTCACACATTAGTGGTTGGTTAGAATCATCCAGGGTCTGGTCTACTCTGTGATAAGTGGGTTAATGTGACATGTAAACATCTTGTTCCTTTCGCTTTTGGTTTTCATCATCTGCACAAACTCACACAATGTTTTAGGTATATGTGGATGTCAACAAAGTTCAAACTTTTTTTTTTTTTGGAACTGTGGGTAGGACACCACAGGTAGTCTGCATGTAAACATACCAAACTAACCACTGTCACATAACCACTATAATCCGATACAGTTGATTTAAATGTTGCAATAGGACTAAAAAACTATTTATCATCTCAGTTTTGTGGTAGAATAGCAACTACATTTTGTCTCATTATGCCTAATAATTTGAACAATAATAATAATAATGATAATAATAATAATGATCATGTAAGACAATTTTCCTCTACTGTTAATACTCCCACAGGGATTATCTTGGTAAACAAATAGTTCTCTTTTTTTAGTCACCTATAATCTCCTGTAATTCTAGTAAAACTACATCTCAAACAAAACCCCACATGCATGCATGACACAAATCTGGCCCAGTGCCTGAGAACTTTAAATCATGGGCATCCCTGTATCATTACCATGGTAACCGTTGCAGAGCTCTCCTTCCTGCTTCACACTGAGCGAGATGGGCTCCAGTAGCTCGCTGCCCAGTCCGCTGGTCAGGCCCTCCAGTGTGGCCAAGTACTTGATCTTCAGGTCGTACAGAGTGATGTTGCTGTCCTTGACTGTGCGGCGGTTGAATTCGCTGAGGAATTTCTTAAAGACGTTGTTGATGCGGATGCGAGTCAGAATGTTGCGCTGCTTAATGTTGCGGTTCAGCGACTCTGGGATGAAACGCTTGTAGCTGGTGGGATTAAGATGGAAAGACAGATGGAAATGTATGAACAATTTCCTTTAGTACTTACTTCCTATGCTTTGTGCAAGTGTTTTGAGAGTAGGGAATAATGATTTCTCAGAAACTATGGATTAAAGAGTAACCCCAACTCAAAAATGTACATATTTTTCCATTATTTACTTGGTTTAAACTGTTTGGAAAGTCTGGCAGAATGTACAACATATGAATTCTTCCCAAATAAAAG
This sequence comes from Oplegnathus fasciatus, assembly GCA_003416845.1. Taxonomy (NCBI): domain Eukaryota; kingdom Metazoa; phylum Chordata; class Actinopteri; order Centrarchiformes; family Oplegnathidae; genus Oplegnathus; species Oplegnathus fasciatus. The sequence continues at coordinate 490,106 of NTHP01000278.1, forward strand.
GTTAGCTTGTGAATGCAATGTTGTCTTGTAGCCATCTCTCAAGTGTTGGCTGTAAGAGCCCCCTGCCACAGGTGCAGAACATCACACATAAGGTATATTCTTAACCTGTGAAAAAAACGCTGGGGTGTGTTGATTAATTCTATTCATGCTTTGCACAGCTATAGGCTACTTTCAAGGGAGAGCATTTCTGTTTCTGGAACTGCACTCAAAATATCAGAGCCACCACTGGAGCTACATGACATAGGGCCAGCCAGCTTATCCACAACTCTAGTCAGCTCACCATGACTATAAACAAGACAACACCACTGCTCTGTAATCTCTGATAGGAATTCTGATAATGCTCTGAATTAAACCACAATCTATTTTCCCCAGTAAGCGAATATACTTCATTGGATGGAATTTACTTTAGTTGTGTGAGCCACCCCATGGGAATGTGCAATTGCCTGCTTTTTGGGACAACATGTGCATGTGGGCTGAGCACGTATCTGCCCTAGATAAAGGATGCCTGGAGCGCCCAAGTCAATTTTATAGAATTTAACAGGATGGCATTGGAAGGGTACTGCCACCACCGTTTTTTAAATGAGGGTGCTATTTTAATATCTTAATCAAAAGTCTGGTGAAGCCGCACCTTCCAAACTTTTTAGAAAATCAATGATTCAAACACAAGCCATATTGTGTGTTTGTGTGTAGGTGTGTGGGTGTGTTTTACCTGATTTCATGGGAAGCAGTGGTCAGGGGCATATTCATGTCTGTGGCATAGTGAGTAATAGCAAGCACAGCCATGCCCAAACACTCGTTTTCTATCTCGTGTTGCTCTGCCTCTGACTGGGACATCCTCAGTGGAACCACGCCCTTCTGAAAGTCATGCTGGCCCTGCGCAACAAACATATATTTATATTTAGAAGAAAAGCAAACACACTGCAGAGACACACCAAACACATATGAACATAAGCACCTAAAAAGATAAACTGCATGATTTGCTTCTTTAAGTGGCACACTAATTCTGTCATGATGACTAAATGAAATTAAGAAGCAGATTGCCTTACTTACAGGAAATTCAGATGGATTGCTTATATTTTGGACAACTAACAAGTCAATTAAGTTGTCATTTGAAGTTTGGAAACATCAATTTCAGCTGAGTTACAATTTCGTTCAGTGTTTTTATATTTTAATGGACTGAAAGAATTGTGCTGACAACAGAAGCTCCAAATTACACTGAAGGGGTATGCTGCTGTCTATTGCTGACCTTAAAGCTACACTTCCTGGTATTGTTACATTTCCTCCCAGCTGTTGATGTTTTGAAACTCAACTGTGAACTGTGTTGATGTTTGAGCTTTTAATCAGAATGTACTTTTAAAAAGGTATTTCAAAGAAAGAAATAATAAATAGACACAATGTTTTTGGTAGAGTCAAATCTTTTTAGGTGATCTGCCCAAATATATTCTTCATATAGGCAACAATGAGAGAGCAATGCCTAACACTCTCCCATGACAATATAAAGAAAGTCATGAGTAATTATTATTTGATTATTTTTTCACCTGGGCAAACAGGTAGTCAAGAGAGGCAGCATCCAGCAGGGGTGTTCCTTCTGGTGTTTTCTGTGGGCTAAGTCCTCCTCTGAGTTTGCTGATGCAGTGTCTCCAAACTGGAGACTCTCCTTCAGTGGTGCCATGCCAGTTTCTGAAATAAAACCTGACAGGAGGAAGAAAGAAGACAAGTTAACAGACTTAATACAGGGTGGGCATGCTAGACAGTATGCATGGCTTTGAAAAAGCACTCAGAATACACAGTGGCATTACAAGATAACATGTTTTATGCCCAGAAACCTATTTTATTCTTGAATGAACATATTCAGATCATCACATGTCCAGGAACTCACCACTAGGTTTTGAAATTATTGGATGGAAGGGGGTGTTAGTTACATAAATAAAAAGGTAAGCTTTGAGTTTGCATTCATGGGATCTCTGCCTTTGGTGAAAAAGATGCCTGCCAGTGGTGAAATTTCAAATGAAAAGGTGAGCTGAACTCTGGATCATTATATGCATGCTGTTGAACTCCTGGTATGCACTAAACAAAGTCTGAAACAGTGAAGATAAAAGAATGAAATCAAAACTTTTATAACACTGACTTGAATCATACATGAGCTTTGTCGTGCACGTGAGCGTGCGCAGAGAACCAGTACGACAGGAAGTCCTCTACTGCCTCCTGTATTATATACTGTGATTAAGAGGGGAAAAATGTCCATGACTAACAATTGCCCATGCCCATTTTTCCTCATTCTCCCGTCTCCACTTTCACTTTTTATGCAAAGATCAACCAGCCAGTTAGAATTTAAGTGCTGGGCAACATCTAAGATTTTTCAGCCAGACACTGGGCAGTGCACAGGGAAACTAGTAATCCAAATGAGGAGAACATTTGAAAAAGGAAAACAGCAGCAGATAAAAATCCAACAGGCACGCACATACTGATGACAGGACTACTGAAACTTTATTGACCAGAGAGAAACAATCAGCAAGAGGTCATGAAAATATGACGCTTATTAATACAAAACAATACGGAACAGTGAGGGCAGTGGGAGGAAACCTATAGGACACATGGAAAACATATTAACAGAAAGACCCCAACCAACCAGTTTTTGGGCCAACAATATTACCGGTAAGTAGCCGCCTTACGGCCCCGTTTTTTCTTTTTAAGCCACGGTAGCGGTATGGCTCTAGGGATGGTAATGTTGGTCTGCCTGACAGTCTGTCCCCCACGCCACTCCCATGGCATTTTGTACAGACATTTATGGTCCCCAGAGGATATTTCACTTATCCAGTGAAATATGTAAACATTTGGACTGGCATTTGATTGCTCCCAGACGATGTATCGTTCAGTTAATAACATTCCCATCAGCCTCAGTTGTATTTTGTGTTTAGTGCAATTTAGTAAATATCGGGTGTATGCTAACACACTAAAATAATACATTAAACATGGTAAACATAATACCTGCTAAACATAAGTATATTATGTATATGTATTGTCATTGTAAGCATGCTGACAATAGCCTTCAGTACAGTTTAGCCTGACAGACCCGCTAGCATGGCTCGTCTTTTTTTTTTGGACAAGATGGGAATCCATTCTGGTGGCACTTTAATCCCTGTGTTTATTTGTGTTGAACATTTGTTTATGCTAAAGATTGTGTGTGTATCAACACTTGACCACAATACCCTGCTTGTTTGGTAGACTGCACTACAGTACGCAAAGCAGGCTGCAGCAAAACACACGTACACACAAGCTCACACAAATACACAACACACGCCACAGTTAAGACTCTATGCACACTTGCTTTTCTCTCCCCTTGCTACTGTCAAAGCTGAGCAGAGAAAAAGAGGAAGTGCAATTGACACCACAGTGTTTTGTTTTTTTCCTCTTTGTATGAAATGTTACCAAACTTGTAGAAAGGATTCTCTAAAGAGGGACTTAACTCTCTTAAAGTAATCCAGTCAGGTACAAATATTAATTTTTTTTTAAACTTTTTTTTTTGCAATACCTGGGTATAATGAGCAGTATAGTTTCTTATCATTGGGTCAAGTATGGAGCTAGACTCTACTCTTGCCATGACTTGTAAAGGTCGAAAGACGTCAATAACTCACTGCCTGCCTATTCTGAGATTCTAATAGTCTCTGACCAAAGGTTTAAAACAGCTCCTTACTGAAGTACTGCTAACCTTCATCTTCTGCTGAATTCCAAGCATTGTTTGAGATACTTTTGGCTGCTCTCCCTTCTCTTTCCTCTTAGTAAGCCAAAGTGAGAATCAAGGTCTACAGTAACAAGCCCAGGAGAACTTGGAATGTGTCTCGGCTTGCCAAGCCACCCGGTGCCATTTGCCAAGTTTATGATCTTATACGACCAGAGCTACAGTGCAGCTGTTTCACAACACACATCCACAATATTCAGTAGATTGTTTTCAGATAATGCCAAGAATTTTATGGTGTTATGAAATTATACGCTGTTAAGTGCTATGCCCTCCAGATTCCTCTGTCAGCTGCACCTCTGGCATTCTATACACCTGGCAGTGCCAAGCATACATCCGTCGTCTTTATGTAATATTTAAAACCTTTAAAACTGACAGTTAGAGTAATAATGATAATGATCTTTATTTATATAGTACCTTTCTTAACAAGGTTACAAGTTGCGGTCATGACTTTGTCTTACTCAATCCTTTCTGACCAGTATGTTTGTATTTAAGATGCCTGCCTCTACCCAAGGTTATGTGTTTTAATCTATATGAAAACAATTTGAACTCCCAGGACTTGTAGATGGATAATCGATGTGGGGGGGCAGAAGGGAGCAGGTTGACACTGACATCTTACAAATATAACAAATAATCTGTACATTCTTCTGCTCAATTAGTTTATTTCTGGTTCGAAAACTGTGCATGTGTACATGCATTAAGTATAAAAAATAGGTATTTCTTTCATTGGTAAATTTTTGGTAAAAGGTAAACTGACAAAGTAGCCTGCAGCATATTGGGGACCTATAGATAAAACAATAGCTTAAATGGTTAACAATATTTGGATGGTGTTAAGGTGTAATTGATTCTGCTACATTTAACTACCCCAGAAAAGGACAGATTACTTTCTAGACAAAATATATCCAACACTCGTCATATTCCATTTATTTTCTACTTGTTGTTGTGGCATATGTCTTAATGGCAACAAATTGCCACATCACTGCCAATGGCACATAAATCAGTTTTTTGCACTCACATGCCATGTTACCGACAATCATGAAGTGACAGCAAGATATTTAAACTCCTTCACTCAAGGAAGCAACTTGCACCCACTTCGAAGGGAGCACTCCAGAATTTCCTGATAAGAGTATCATAGCCTCTGACTTGGAGGTCCTGGCTGTCATCCCAGTTTGGGTTTAAACCACTCCAGAGCGCACTGGAGGTCACAGAACGACTGCATCATCTCTGGAAAAAGCGGGGGTGAAATCCTGAGATCACCACAGCAAAAATCCATATCAGGCAAGCCGTTTAACCCGAACAGTACCTTCCTAGTTATTTTGACGTCACCCACATGACCATTTAAGTCCCCTGGCCAAACTATGGTGTCCCCAGGAAGCAAAAAACAACAGTTAAAGCCTTCCGCTCTGTGACACACAATCGCATTTAAGTGGCACTCTTCTTCTTTGGGAAAAGTCTAAAACATCAGCACTCACCAAGGGGCTTTTTCTGACTCCCCTACTCCCCTCTCACCCAGGAAAACTCCGTACAAGGAAACAGGACTTCATGTAAATGTGAGCTTAACTATATCTACTTCAGGGGTGGCCTGCAGGCTGGTTTGCTATGGCGTGTGGTTTGTTTGGTATTCTTCCACCTCCTGCTCCTCCCCGACAGAAAGACATTCAACATCCGAGGAGCCAGTTTTCATAGCCAGGGGTCAGCATGCCAAGGTTCCTGTCTTTGCCTGCTCCCAAACTGGTAATGCACAGACCCCTTCACCTCATCTTGCAGGTTGGGTGAAGATGCTTGTTTGAGAAAGGTGCCCCGGTATCAAAAGTCTGGAAAAGGTTGCTCTTTCCTGATGTAGGCGGTCCATGTAGGTCTTTAAAGTCTCTCTCACTCTGGACCCTCATCTCCCAGCATTTTTCAAATAACATTTTCACCATCTTGAAGACTACACTACATTTAAAGTGGTTCAATAAGGAAAAACAGTGCTGCTATGATGCTATTCTTACCTCATGCGATAGTGCAACTTGATACTGGTTTCCTCTGTAATCTTGAACTCATAGTTGGGGGGGTACCACGTGTCAGTCGTCTCATTGTACAGCGCAAATAGGTTATGGCACAAGGGAGAAATTGCTGAGAAGGGAAAGAGAAAAGAGGAGAAAAGATCAATATTCAGACCAATAGTTGGATTGGGACAGAGGCTGACTTGCAACCTCAGTCCAAAGAGAGGATTTAAGAGCAACGGCAAACAATCTGCTTATAAAACAAGATAAAAAGAAAGACCTACAGTACCATGCGTCACAATATCAATCTCACTTGGTTGCACTATATGTTTTCATACTTGGGCATAGATGAAATGCAGGACCCTGGTTTTAGAGAACACTTGCAAATTTCTGCGTTTAATGCAAGACTTCAAATGCCCAGCTAACCAGAGTCAGCTAAAGAGCTGGTTAAAATTACTAATGGTTGGGTCGAGAGAGAGACACTTCTTCCAAGAGCCCCTAGAGTGGCACTTAGTCTAGATTTACAATAACTGATTCATGGCTTTTGAACTGCGGTTTCAATTGATTTGCAGTAGTGCCATGTACTATGGTTATAGTATTGAGGGGAGTCATTGATTTTCTAACAGCCATGATGTCCATCTTGTCTGGAAGGCAATAATAAATGTTGGATGGATCTGAGATCAGTAACAGATGGGGAGAAGTTCTCCTCTGTGAGACTGTAGTTTAATACTCTGACATTCATCCCTCACTGAGCAGTTAACTTTAGATTGCCACATTTCATTGGAGATTGGACATTGAAGTTAATCAGAGAGAAAAGAGCAGAACCACTTAACTGTATGGCCACAGGGGCTGAAGAATTACAGAAGTTAACGATTTTCCCAATTGTTACAGGACAGGACATCTAAATGATAGCGTATCACCTGTCAGGGTGACTGGTGGATAAAGCTCAGTGTTTGAGTACTGAAATTGTTTTTCAAACATTCTCACACGTATCTTTAAAGAACCTCTTGTGATCACTATGTCATCACCGCAGGAATTACAAAATACACAGGGTTTTATTATCAGGTATGCTGTATCACCAAATAACCATCGATGAATGTGTTGTAATGAGGTTGATATGCCTTTGGTTCAATCCAGCTCTAACCCGTGTTCTTGCATTTTATCTGAGTTCTTGCATTAGCGCCTGTAGTTTACTATCACTCAGCTGTTCCTCACCTTGTGTTTATATGTCTCTCTGTCTCTGTCTACATGCTATAAAAGTGTTTTATTTCACTATTTTCCTATAACCTTTACTGCTTGACCAAAGCCAAGACCTGGCACACAGCATCTTCTAATGGTGTGTAAGAGTGTGTTCATATTAGAGCCCAACAGGTGTAGCAGTAAACCTTTACTAACGGTTATCAATCATTTTATGCCTAATGCAATGTCATCTAATAGTGGGGATCTAAGATGTAAGCCATGTGATTAGGCTTATCTTCATTTGATTTGGCCCCTGTGTGCCACATGCTGTATTCACAGTAAAATCTACAACACGTCCATCATTGCTGGCAATAAACAAAGACTATATCAATAAGCACAGCAGGCAATTCTTGATCTTGCCAACTAGCCAACAGGTCAGTCACTCACAGCATTTCTTGGCAGCATCCACACAGAGCTCCTCCGCAGTGTGGCAGCCTTTGAAGTACTCTAGCTGGTGCAGTTCCGGTATGTAAAAGTGGATCTCAAGGCCCCAAGTGGAAGTAGGAGCAGGGGAGAATTGGGTCCTCCTACTGGACCTCCTCATCTTCCCACAGAGTTGCCTGCTCAACTCCATCACCAACAGAGTTGGCATTCAGACACTGGAGGAGTGAAGTGAAAAAGAGAAATGGGGGAAGTGGGAATGTTAGATTAAACGTTTGCCTTAAGGTCATAGTTTCTATATGCAGGAACTTAATTCAGAATAGATGAGACAAATGAGAAAGTAATTTTACAATTGATTCACCCAAAGTTCACCTAGATAAGTGTACTTATGTCAACCTGTCCCACCCTTATATTATTATATAATCAACGATTTCTGAGGAAATGTGTGACCACTGTGTAGTTAACATAGCGAATCAAGTGTGTTTAAGGTGTATACGTGTCTGTGTGTGTGTATGTGTGTTACAGTAAGGCAAAAGTATGGATTGGGTTGTGAGCTCAGCAAACAGCAGCAGAGACTCGGGAGTTCAATGTTCATTAACCTGATGACTCATATCAATACTGTGCAGAGCCATTACACACAACAGCAAAATGAAATGACGTCAGCCTCTCAACTGAGTCTATGACATCAACACAGACAGATCATTGCCGCGGAGGGGCTGCGAGGAGTTTGGGCTTCACTACTGGATGAGTTTGACAGCTTTTCTACAAAAGCTGCGCAGCAAAAGCAGCATGTCAACAGCAGTAGCCGTGAGTCCTTCATCAGCGTTTACACTGGATCCGTTCACCCACAGTACTGTTCTGCACTAAATGGTGCGTTGACAGCACTTGCAGTTAAATACACACGTGGAAGAAAAGAATCGACTAACAGCCTGAAAAAACACTTCAAGTCGCAGACACGCATGTGAATACAAGCCGTTATACGACCGGTTTGATCAGCAACTGAACTGCAACAACCCACAGTTCATGTCCAGCAGAGGACCGGTTTTGCATATCGTTCCCCATCTCTCTCCCCTCATTTCCCCTCATCTCCCTACTGGATCTCTCTAATTAGGCCTGAAGTGCCAAAACATTACTTAGAAAATACCAAGTCCACCTGTCTGTTCTGTTGGAAGGACAACTACAAAGACACAGGTGAAACGCATCTGGTGTAGACAGGTAAACCTTGATTACCTTACCTCACAACACTTTCTATAACTTCACAGAAATAGAGCCAATAAAACACTAACAACTGCTGGCTAAACTGTAGCGACTTTAAGAGGGAAAGTTTAAATATAAGCTTATTGAGTCTGTAGTATTTAGATGGTTCAGTTTTGCTAGACAATAGGACTGAACTGTTTAACGAGGTTGGACTACCCGTACTGTTATTCAGTAATGCTCGATGAGCTTATAGATAGTATGCAGTGTGCGGGAATATGATTCATTACTTTATGTTGATTGTCCTAAGCCCCGCCTCTTTCCCTCAATGCTCCAATCACAGCTGAGAAACAATTCGGACGCCTTCACCAGAGACTAAATGCCGTAACAGATTGAATCAATGACAGTTAAAAGATATGTTGCATGCTGTACGCTGAAGTGAAAAATGAAGAGATTGTGCGGTAGAACTCAACAACAGCTCAACATCTGGTTTACTATGATAAACTAACTTTAAAAAAAGATCAGACGGGTTGTTGGCTTAGAAAATCTTAGTTAGTCACCGCCATAAGACAGAACTATGTTTGCTTTATCTCTGTGTACCGAACAGACTCTACCTAAACTGCAAGCAGATGTTGGGCAGATGTTATTGGAATATGCACACAAGTTTTAAGCCCTGTTACAGGATTAATACTACTAGTTTTTGTAGGTGAGATGGACTTCAGGATAGCATTAAGTGTAGTTAAAGGAACTCTGGCTTTCAACAGTGAGTGGATACTGACAAAGTGCATCCGCAACAAATTGAAAACATTGATAATCATTGCACAGGCATCTCTTCACAATTGATCACACACACAAGTGTGTATAAACAAACATAAAAAAAGAAGAAAAGGGGAGAAAAAGATAGAGAAACATCCTCTGACCTAAATAGCTACAGCTAGTGACAGACTGATAGGTCTTCATCTTCTATCACTGTCCTTTCTTGCTTGTCATAACTCACTTGTCATAATTTCCTATTAAGCTAACAAATAAATTTCATTAAACTACCAGACTTAGGCCAGAGAATTACTCTACCCTGTACCTTTTAAAATAATGTGGTCTGGTACATGCTAATTCTCTAACACAACCATGGGTGAGCAAAGTAGTCAGCCTGGCGGGTGATCTTCTAACAGTCATCATTTCTCATTTATTTCAGCTGAACTTCTTGAGAAGAGATTTTCAGTGAGTCATCTGTCCGCCTTTAACAATGAGTAAGTTAATCAGACAGTGTGTCAATTTCCCTCGTTCTTCCTCTTTCTACCTAAATTCAACTTAATACTTCTGAATAGCTCTTAAAGATGTTATTTGTACTACAGTTAAATGTAAAAATGTCTCTCATGAATTTGGTGTGGCATATCAATAAAGCTATCTTGAACAAATGACATGAGCGAGACTGGTTGAGACTGGTAGCATTGATCTGATGCCATCTTTACTACAGTTACAGTTTTGCAATCATTAGACCATATTTTTCCCCCCCAAGTCCACTTCAGCTGAAAAAGATGTTGGTAGTTCTTCCAGCTCCCCCTCAGTGACGTCGCTCTGCCTTGTCCACCTGCCATTGTTTTGAAGACGGTAAAATGACTGAAACTATTATTTCTGGAAAACAAAAACAAGACCTTGCAGCTGCTTATAATGTAACTAGTGATAGACAGCCAATCCTGACAGTTGTGTAGGTGATTCAGGTGTGGGTAAAATGAAGTCTACACAAAAGACATAACAAATACCGCCATCATTTGCGCCTGCGTTTTCCATAAAAAGAAAGTTCGAAATACTGTATTAGGGTCTGTCGATAAACTATCATCTAATTGTTTCAGCTTTTTACTGTATAATTTTGAAACATGTAAGTTGTCACTTAGATCCTAAAACTTGAATCTTCCTATTCTAGGAATGTTTTACAGGGTTTGGTGGCTTCGTTGGACTGGACCTCTTATTAATGCATCATCTGGTGCTAGTGCTTTTATACATGTATAAAATTAAAAAGAATATATACTGTGTACAATGTATACACTATGTTGGTTGGGTGGTCCAAAACAATAAGAAAAAGTTAAAATATATTACCCCAACAAACCATTAAGCTCTCCTGCATCACTTGCATCAATCTATTGTTTCCCCTGTCTATCT
>NTHP01000278.1:501388-542745 GCA_003416845.1 Oplegnathus fasciatus
AAGCTGGCCATAGCTTATCCATAATTACATTCTCATTAATGATCATGTTTGCTTTGATAGGCGTTGGCTCTGAATCTGACTCCAGTCACCACTGCCATTTTCTATCCAACTTACCTTACATCTGTTGGAAAAAAACACTATGGGCATACATCACAAAACTCATAACACTGTCACTACAATCACCTTGTATCAAAAACTGTTAAAGTGTGTACAAAGGTAAACCTCGCAAATTATCGTTGATGTACAATTTCATTTAAGCATTAAAATTCAGGTGCAGTGACAGCTGCCTGTAGGCAATACCCACAAACGAATTTTTAACATACATTTCTGACTTATGACCACACCTGTAACTGTTCCTGAGTGTGATCCAAAAACGCTTCCCCCCATTGATGAATGAAAGTTGCCAATTGCTGAAATAAATCCTTAAAGGTCAACCAACTGGTAAAAGCTATCATGATGCTCCCGTTCTGCCTGTTATTCAACAAATTACTATCAACATAAAGGGCTGCAGCCAATCAGGGCTGAAGAAATGCAAGATTGGAGAGTGCATTCCTCATAAAACATTTTGAGCCTTCACACCCTCCTGCCCTTCTGTTTGACATAACTATCAGTGCAGCTAATAATTACTGTATGAATAGATACTTAACTAGGATTTATGATGGACTAAGGTAAGGCTTTTATGTCTGTTTACTTTCAGACACAGGGACCAATGTTTGGACTTAGGTTATTATCTCTGTACTTTAACACCATCTGGCAATTGATGAGTTCTATGTGTGACACTGACAGTTGCGACACAGGATGTTTATCTTATTTATTTTAATTATTTTATTCTTACTTTGAGTATATTACAATCAGTCTCATTCTTGGTCCTTGCTGTGCTTAAATAATGTAATAAAACTGATTAGTGCTTGGTTGCAACGCTGTTGTGATCCTCTGGAAAGTCTCAGCATTAATTAGTCATTTAATTAGTGCACCATCCCACTAGGGATTTTTCTGTACCTGTTTTTTATGATGTAAGCATACTGACACTACATTATTGGTAAACATCTGTCGATTGTTCAAAGTCAGGACACAGCCATTCAAAAGCTGGAGCTATCTTTATAGGATGTTGATTAAATTGGCTGTATTGTACTATTTTGCTGCAACAGAAAATGAAACTATTGAAAGCATAAATAAGTGCTTTGATGGTCAGGGATCTTCCTTATGGGCTCTTCCTTATTTTTCTCTCTTCACTTCTCCAGTTCTCAAGGCAAAAAAAATCTAATTCAGTGGCATATTCTATAAACATCTGATACTTAACCAGATGTAATTTAATTTCACCATAACCACTATACCAAGAATTGAAATATTAACTTTACAGTAAAGTACTGGGCCTGAATTAAGAATTCTAGTGTTGTGACTCCATTAACAGGTAATTTCACTGATTAACAGACTTTTAACCAGAAAAATAGAAACTAAGCAGTGAAATTGGCGAGTGAAATGTTATCTTAATGAGATTTTATAAGACAATAACATAGTCTGCTTTTTTTTTTTAGCAGGTATTGTCAATTCAATATTCCATGCCACTGAATTTTATAAACTTAAGTTGGGGAAGGGGGGCTATGCTTAAAAAGGATATAGGGCAGGGCATTTTTTTTTTTTTTTTTAAATCACCATTTTGTTTCATTTCAGCAAAATGTGCTACACCATGTCTCACTTTTTGCTGCAAGCTGCAAAACCAGTGCCCCTGAAATAAAAATACAGTGGGCAGACAACAGACTGTGAAAGCAATAATGTCACAAAGCCAGACCACTCAGTTATTACAAGAAAAGGTCAAGTAAGTGAAAATCTGGTGTTCTTTGATGTTAAATATCAAGTTATCATGGTGAATACCATGAAAAGGTGGGACTATTTCTTTTCATCAACTGACACAAAACTCAAAACTTAAAAACTGCAAAGATTAAAAATGTCTGATTAACCCATATTTAGATTATTCCAATTTAATAATCATTTCTGCTTATCATTTAGTATTTCAAATGTCAATTCCTTGGACTCGTTTTACATTAGCCACAGCCTACGTTTGGGCCACAAACGTGAAATTAAGACAGCCACTTGTTCATTCTGATATCAATGAAATGCCGATCAAACATAACCGTGTGGTTCAAGTGCTTTAAACGTTCAAAGTCTGACAGTTCAAGTTTCTGTCAAGGGCAAACTCAGGGAGAGCTGCAAGAAACCACGTCCTTTCGTTGTTTGAGATGAAATTTTAGTGAGTGGTGGCAAGGCCAGAAACTCTCTCGGTGTGTGCGTGCGTGTGTGTGTTGGCCCCAATGAGGAAGCACCTACTTTTGTAATCCTCAAATGTGCGAAGCCACTTACCCTTCATGTCAGGATTTTGTACAATTTAGTAAATATTTGCTTTACAGTTGAGGCTGCAGCTGACAATTACTTTCACCATAGTTGAATCTATGACTACTGTTTCAATTAATCAATTACTTGACTAAAATGTCAAGTGGGGAAAAGGGCAATCAACAAGTACAAGGTGACGTGACATTTTGAAGTCAAAATGTCAATCAAAAACCCAATAGCTGTAGTAAATATTCAGTTTATTATCACAGGAGTAAGAAAACTAGAAAACAGTCACATTTGAGAAGATGGAACCAGTGGATTTCTGCCTTGTTTGCTTGAAAAATTACTTAAATATTGACTTGCTTATCAAAATCTTTAAAATATTTTTTTTGTCTGTGGGCTAATGGATTAATCGACTAATCGTCACAGCTCTGATTACATGTGAGTGACACCTATGATCAAAAGAGCATTACTCTTCAATCTGTTCTGTTAATGTGTTCAATTCCAGTCAACAGAATAATAATAAAATCAAACCAATTTAATTAATCTTTACAGTGTTGGAGCAGGGTCCCTGTGGCCCCTGTGGTCCCCCTGGTACAAGCTTTCACTTTTACACCCTATAAGCACAGTTAAAGGACGGCTGACTGTTTTATAAAGACATTTCTCTTCCTGCACTCCCAATTTTCCAGACAGAGGGCACAGTTTGGTTTAAGGTGGACAAAAATCCAATTTAATTTAATACAATACAATAGTCCGTATTCTATACAGTATCCGGTATTTATCTTGAGATGGTGTCAAACTTTATTATTTAATTGTAGGCCCTAGTTTATGATGGCCTTCTTCTATTGGATTGCATCATATTATAAGATCTTCTTCATATTTTGTCCTCACTCTGTTCCCTGTAATTCTGTATATTCCTAACTGAAATCTTATTTAAATTCAGTGTTAATCACACTGTACATCTGCCCAGCATCTATCTGTCTGTATTGTGCCATTGAACGAGGATGGAGTCTCACTACTACCCTGCCAAGTGGACTAACGCTGCTTGACATTAGCTTGTTAGCCACTTCACTTGGATGGTCCAAGCAAACAGCAGCAGGATAGTTCCCCTCTTGACAACAACGGGGAAAGATGACAAACAAGTGCGTGTGTTCAGCTGAGCAGAAGACAGACATTTCTTTCGACGGGAACATTTAATAAACGGTTATTTACTCACCCAGCAACCTTAGCCAGACAGCTGGCAAGTTACTTCCGCTTCGGCTAGTACATTAGACGCTTCAACCAAGTTTGAGCTCCTCTTTGGTAGGATTTTAAGAATCGATTTTAAGTATTTGTTTCCAGAACTTCCAAAGAAAAATATCCAGTATCCAGAAGGAAAGAAATGTTGGGTTAATTCCACGGAATTTGTTAATGTTTGGCGGCTCGAGCGGAGACGTAGTCCACCTCTGTTCTTGCTAACCCTTCCTGACAAGTCTCGTCCCCCTTCCCGAAAACAACGCAGTGGCCTTCTGTAGAATGCGGTAGCTGATTGGCTGCTTGGCCCGTCACTCAAGATGACGACATTAACCCTTTGTTGTACTCAGACTAGTCACCGTGAGTGTGTGCGTGCCTTTTTACTTGTATTACTCATGTTGTTACTCAATGGGGACTCACCTCCCATTTAGAGACAAAAGGTTGGTCCCCATATAGTTAGATAGTTCGGGGTTTTTTGGGTGTTTTTTTTTTGTTTCCAAGGTCAAGAATAAAAACTAAATCTAAATTTTTAATCCAATGTGGCTGAGAAGTCTTTAATCCAGCAAAAAACAAACAAACAATTTAGTCAAAATTTAAATTTGAAAATCTGCATGTACTGTACATTCCCATGACAACTGGGCAACTCAATCTACCGAGGAAGACCATATGATATGATTGAAAGCTCCAGATCATCTACTGAGCGGACCTTGAGGTGGGATTGTTTATGTCAACTGCTGTTTCCAAGTCAGGAATAAAATTTTAATTTCAATAAAATTTTAAGGTTAAGACTTAGATTTTAGTTAAGGTTTGGTTTGAGGTAAATCATATAATGTTTATGATCACGGTTAAAGACATATTTTAAGACAAGAAAAAATAATAATGTGCTTTGAATAATAGTTTGTGTCTGATATGGTTTTTCCACCAACAAGTTCAACAAACTTGTTAAAGAAGCTTAAAATTACAACTACTCCTTCTCCTTCATTGAAAAATCCAGAATCTATGAAGATGCTAATATTTTTATTTCTAACATTTAACTGCTGAACACAGGATGTCACAAAATGATGCTTTTAGGTACATGTCTTTAACTCTGAGCAAAGAGAAATCAGCAGGTGAATTTGAAAACAGCCTTTTAGTGTCAAACTGCATGTGTATAATTCTGCAATATGAAGGTCAAACATCCAGGTGAAGAAACACACATTTTTGAGTGGAGGGGGACTTAGATTAAGGACTCCAGGGAATGATTATCAGTCAATGTAGTGTCCTCCAAAGTGACAAAAACAAGACCTAAAGACAGGGAAACAAATTCACGCTCATGGACTTCACAGTTGTGCATACCTTCTGAACACTGTAGCGGGGAGGGTTATCATTCATATCTGCCATTCTGTAGGTGGCATAAATGTAGGTAGTTCCTTCCAGGTCTTTGTTCCAGCTATCTAAAACATCTTTGTGATTGCGTTTCCACAACCTGACAGCGTGTAGTCATAGCCTATGTTTGTAATTACCACAACATGGGCCCCATCTCTTGCATATTTGCATAACTGTCCTTTTGGATGCAGTTGTTCACTGGAAACTGTGTGAGTGCACTCCAATGGCAAAGCATTGCCAATATCCTAAGTGTGTTTAGGCATACCCCACTTCATATCACATACCGAGTTTCTGCAGTGGCTGCTTTTAAAGAAGAAATGTGTAACAAATGGGAAATCAGGAATCCTGTATAAATAAGTCAAAGTCAGCAAACCGTCTGAATTATGTCAACACAAAACAAATAATGTTTTTAGTTTTATTATTATATGTGAGTTTCCCCACTTACTGCATACTAGGTCAAACAAAGGGACCATATGTAGATACTGACATATTTCATTATTTCATGACTTCATTTAGAAATAGTACTGTAATAAATGGCTCTGTGAATGTGGAACAAAAACAAACAGATCAAATAGATGAGTTGTGCATAACTGATGATCATTAGCAATAACTTTATTTTAAGTCTCCCTATTTAGTATTTATAAGCAGAATACAAACATTTAATAAATAGTTTAGAACACACTATAATGTATTCGTATGCTGCAATAAAGATATTTTAAGTGTTTATTAATGTACAGTATTTATCAGCAATTATAACCTCTCCAATGTAGACATATTTTATGTTATTACAACAGTGTTTTACTATATTGTCATTCACTTGTGGGTGCTCACAGTTAACAAATAAAATAATAAACACGTATATCTGCTTACAACTACATTATAGCGTGTTATAAACCATTTATTAAATGTTTACATACTCCTTACACACTTCCTAAGTTCCTAAGTTGGGTTTGGTATTTTTGTGTTTTCAGTCCCCAGTGTCCACTGGTCAGTATCAACAACAGTTCTTCTCAAGCTGTGGATGGGCACTGCACAGAGGGGTGGGCCTTCAGCACCAAACTGCATCACTGCAGCAGTTATCAAGTCTCTTGGACCTTTGGTCCAGCAGCTTAGGGAATAGACAGGGACCCGTGTCGATAAAATGGAAAACTACGTACTTCCTGCAATGAAAGAACAAGGACGTGAAGACAAGAAAATGGGTGGTTCATCTGAAGGGAGGGACTTCCCATGCCACATCCCAGTACTCTCTTGTTGTCTCGCATTAAAGGAAGTGTGACAGAAATTCCCCATGATCACAGCCGTTAATGGCAAGTTTTGGATGTTTTCAAAAACAGTATACTATTGTGAAATTTAGTGGGTTTGAATGCCTTTCCTTTGGAAAATAACTCTTTTAAGAAATGTAAATTTCACTTGGCTTTTCATGTTTTATCATCAGAAAATATGCTTTACCACAAAGTATCTAGATATCACACGGCGAGTCAGAAAAACACGTGAATCAAGGCGAGCTGAGCAGATTGAGGTTAGAGTGAGACAAAAACAAAATATGTATCATGACTCTTTGGGGATTTCCACAGTATAGCTACAGTATGTACCCTTAGAATGAAACATAAGGACAGGTGCAGAGTGACCTGTGGTTTATCAGACATGACTCAAACAGAGCATGTATTATTCAAAACACTGTCCTGAAAAATATGATTCATTTCAGTGTACTGACATCACACATCACAGCGCAAGTGTGTTTTGATCTGTGATGTATTGATATCATATGTTGAACATTACCTAAGATTCACTAAAACAACAGTGACTTGGCAATTTATACCAAAACGGAGGCTGTAGCTGCCATTAGTGCCTTGGATCATGTTCAACTATTTTATTGGAACACAATTCTTATTCACATAGTAATGGAACGATGAGTAAGAGCTTCATTTTTTGCGTCATAAAAACTGGATTCAGCCAAATCTTTAGGCTACATTCAACATGAATCACGACAAATGAGCAGTTGATTTGTTCTAACAACTTCGCCATCAACATATGTCATTATTAAGGTTTCAGAAACAGATTACAGTGGGACTGAGCTGTAGACCTTATTACGTAGACCACAAAGCACATCAATAATAGATCTTTAGCTCCCTCTGTTGACAACAATGTGGACCAACCGTTCAGGACTTCAGCCTGTAGACCAGTGCTTCCAGAGAGGGACAGCTCAGTGATGCTAATTCCTAATAGTTTAGTCAAGAAATAATAATAATCAAGAAAAAACTTCAAGAACACAGCGGTTATTCTAAAATTTACATTTATAAGGTGTTAAGACTTATGCAAGGTTCATCAGCATTAGAGTCATCAGGCTGGAAAAGCAGGAAATGAGCATGGACAGTTTTCTTTGTCACGCTTGCGTTATGTACATTAGTTTTGATGCTGAATGGAACTTAATTGGTGATGTTATGGAGAGAACTGTGAGAAAATATTCAATTTAATCTTAAAACTGCTCCGATGGAAACGTCAGTCACTCAATAGTTGACTGTTTCATGGCTGCAACCTTCTGTGTTGAAGATCCACTGAATTTTCAAAAGCAGAGATAAATAAGAGAGCACACACGTTTAAATAAAAGACAATTCACTTTATTTAATAAAGTTAAGCAGAAGTTACATAAGTAGTGAAGATAATACTAATTTACAGGTTTTGAGTTGAATGTTTTTTATACTAAAACACACAATAACAGCCTAACAGATTTGTCCTTGAGCATGCCACAATCTACTGACAGATTCAATGAGGGAAAACTATTTTGTAAATAAACACACACGGACTTTTGGATATGCCATGAAACTTTTCTAAATCAACACACCACAGTCATTTTATTTCTTCTCTTTGGTCCTCTGGCTCGTTGGCCGAACGTGCTTTGATTCACTGCACTCGTGTCAAGTTGGCAGCCATCCTTCAGTTATCACAGTACTGTACCTTCGATGGGGACAGCATCAGCACTGTGATAACTGAACCAGGGCAGCCTGTCAAATCTAGCAGTCCGGGGCTTCGCTCCATTCGTCATCCACCCATAATATCCGTGCTCTGGGTCAACAGGCGCAAAGATAACAACGTTTTCCTTTTGCATTTCTGCAGCTTATTTGCTGGTATCTCATTCGAAACATATGCAAGTTTTATCTCCAGCATTCGCTTCTATATACACAATTTATAACAGATTAATCTACAGTGTAATATAGGCATGTAACCTAAAAACCCTTAATTTGAATACATTAGTTTATGAAATATCCTTCCCACCAAACCTTTTGCCCTCTAACCACAGGATTTAAATCTTTTAAATTCCACAAAATCTGGGGGAAATAAAATAAGACCACTAGAAAATAAACCAATAAAGTCAGAGTAAACAAGGTACAAAACATAAACGATATTTCATAGTTGGATTAGAGGAACAGAAATAAACATACAGACTTCGTAAATGTTAAGAGGATGTGAGAACTGGACAAACTAGAGGAAAGTGGTGACGGTTAAATCAGTCCTTCTGCCTGATCCTACTGTTTGTGTCATAAAAGTCTAGATTTGGTGAAAGTGGCTCAGCAGTAAGTCTTGGGACTTAAATCACAACATTGCTGATGTATTTTATTAATTTATTGACACCTTTAAATTATTGTAGTTTTTGCTGTTTGCACAACCAAATGGTACAGGTATTGATTCTGTGCTGCAAGAGACAGACTCTGTTGTCCATTATATGATGAAACTTCTGCGTCTGAAGGGTGGACAGTTAACAACGCACAACCCTGCACATGCAATCTGAACTCAATAACCTACTGGACGTGAATCTGTCATTACAGACGCTGAACAATTCTCGGAAGGTTTGCTATACAGTCTTATGTATTTTCCTATGATGCACATATTTAGCAATCTCTTTCCATATGAAAGTTGTTTCCTTATATCTTTGTTTCCATGCTGCACAGAGGGCTCCTTAATGTTTCATCTCATAAAACAATTACGGGTGCAAAGGTTTTTTTTGTTATTGTTGTTCCTCACCCTTTTTCCTGCTCGGACTTGGTGGAGACAAACTTCTGTATATTATTCATACCAACCACAAGGCCGAGTGACGTCAGACTTGTTATGATTCTCCTCGCGGAGCTCCGCCCCCCTCCCCTCTCGGCGCGAGAAGCCTCTCGAGCAGTCCGGTGGCGTCGCTGGCCGACGTAGCGGCTCCACCTCCTCCGCCACTTCATGTAAACAACTCCATTAGCCCCGCTGCACAGGGCACTGGCCCAAAATGTTCATGTCAGCCGTGAAAAGCAAAGCAACATGTGCGATAACTGAACGGGGCAGAGGACAAACACGAGCTGTTGGCTGCCACCAGCGCCTGTGAAACGACACCCTGTGAAGAAAGCGCGTCCATGTTGCATAAATCCTCAATGTAAATAACTGGGGAACGTCTCACTAACAGTGACGGGAACAGAGCAGCGCCTCTGATATTAATACCACAGAATGAAGGCAACAGCGACAACTGGAAGCTGTGCCAAAGCTTGTTGCTGTTTCCCACAAATAAACAAAAGTTGGCCAAATCGAAACAACGCCGTTATTTATGTCAACACACCATAACACGCATACCTGTTTTAATTACGATGAATATGCTCTTTAAAAAGCCACTAAAGGCGAAATATAAATGCAATGTTCGTATTGAATATTGTGCAGCCAAACGTTAACGCCCCAGCATTGCATACACACCCCTTTCCTTGGCAAAAACAAACAGCATGCTGTAGGATCCGAATATAATCATTTATTCTTAATTACATTCAGTCCGCATTAAATATAGAAGAAATATTCGGCTCGCTTACCTGCAATTTTCCCGTTCAATCCCCCGTGTTTACATGAATATTTTTAATGACGCAGCAAGACCACACAGAGCAACGTGATTGTCGCCATTTTTTGTTGTTATTGAATTCTCCAAAGCCATGTGACAAATTGATAATGATTTTAAAAACAGGCTTCCGGGTGTGGAGACGAAAAGTAGTTTCGCGAGGCTAAAAAAGGTTAATCTTCCGAGTTGTTTGTCTGGTGGATTAGTCTGGCTACTCCACTGACTGAAGACTGAGGGCTGTGCGCAATATTTGACAGCTCCGGGACGCTGCCGCCGCCGTATGGCTCGCAACAAGTACTCACCCGATTCCTCCCGTCCGCAAACGTTGCGCGGAATGACAGCGACTCATGTGCTTTTCTGCGCCCGCTGCCAGCAGTGCAAAACCAGAAGAAATAACAACCCCAGTGAACCATGAGAAATTACAAAAGCTCTGATCTGGGAAAAATGGGGAGAAATGCTGTCAACAAGTGGTGGAATCCAAGAAAAGCCAGTTTATCAATTAGTGGGATAACATGCACGATGTGAAGCAACTCTTTTGTCATTTATTTACCGCAGAAATGAGTCTGAAAAATATCAGGTTTTCTTAAATAAATGTCAAAAAGTTGATTATTATAGAGGGATAATTGCAAATTGCAAACCAAACATCAATATTTTTGAGGTCAGGTGACATTAAATTAACTGAGCCGCCTTTTTCTGGCTTGTAATAGGTAATAATAAATGAGTGGCATGGCAGAAAGTCGTTGTAAGCCCCAACACTTATTGAAGGTGGGGTTAAATGAGTTCCCACAGAAATCTTTGCAGTTGCAGATAGTTGCAGATCAAAATAACTTTATATAAGGTTTCCCAAACTGTCCTAAACTTTACATATGTTGCAGTGAATTGAACCGACTGCGCAATTTTATTTTACTTTTGCTTGCTAGTATGAAGGAAATCATTATGGTCTTTCTAGTTATGACTAACTATTAGCCCACAAAGTCTTAAAAACTTGTTCTCCTCCTCCTCCTTCTTCTTTTGTTAGATAGATAGACAGAATATTCTTGGAAAGACGCTTTCCTGCCCCATCCATGTAAAACACAATCAGGATTATCTCTCTAAAGGAAAAATATAATTATACAACAGTTGTTGTTGTTGGTGTACATCACTTGTATACAAAAACTACAGTAACCAGTTTACCCTGCAAAGTTCGTGCGAGTCAGTCATCCGCATTTTTTCTGGATGATGTGCGCAGAAAAAATAGGGCGTTGTGGCGACTCCCTCATTCATTCGCAGAGAAAACCCTCTGTCCTTAAAGACGTAGGCGAGCGTAATGCATCCATGAGAGAGCTGAAAGAAAAAAAAAGGAAAAAAGGCGTTTTGACTTGAGCCGAGTTATAGAGCAGGATAGCCCCAACGTGCGCAGAGAGTGGGCTCTGCGTAAAGAACCGCAGACTCCAGATCTAAGCTGAAATTTACTTTGGAAAGACAAGTTTATAAGGCGCCCGGGCGTTGGACCTCTTTGATCGCTCATGCGTGCAACTGATTGGGACTTTAATTAAGAGGTAATTTGCTTCGTTCTCTCGTTGTCTCTTGGAGCCTGTGTTTGAGGAAGACATGGCCAAGTTATTCCGAGCTGCTATCATGGGTCCACCAGGATCAGGGAAAGGAACGATATCCAAGAGGATTGCGCAAAGCTTTGGCCTGCAATATCTGTCCAGTGGCCACTATCTGCGAGAGAGCATCGCGGCAAATACAGGTAGGATACATCTGATACTGCAGCCCAAACGTCAATACTGTGGTGCCAACAGGAAGAGGAGGCAGTCTGCTGAAAAGAAGCTGATCAAACGCGTCCTTTTCACTGCTGCAAGTGTGAATTTATACTCTAAATATCATTCTAATAGTCACAAAAGTTAAATCACAGCTGAAAAATGGTGGGAAGTTTACAGACGGAAGTGAGATGTGTGCATTTTCTGGAATGCCCACATCTCAGACCTCAAACCTCAGTTGCTCATTTGACAGTAAACCTTCATCCGGCTATCCAAGCTCCGGACCAACAGCCATATGAATGACAGCAAAACTAAATTTTTCTTTATGTGAATGTAGAGACTCAAAACTCTCCATCAAGTTGTTTATTGTAATTATTTCCTCAAACTTGCACCTCAAACCATTGATTGTGTCTCTTTAGACTTCCTCATTTTAGCTACCCAACTGGAGTTAATTTAATTCCCAGCATGTGCCAAGCTCATGTATACTGATGATAAAATAGGAGTTCAGTGCAGAGAGCTTAAGTAAAAACATGTGTGCTTTGGTTGCCATTACTGAGTCCCTACAGTAAAGTCGTGATTTGCTGGATTGGATGACTAAGTCTGTTTTGTCTTTTTGCTTATTTTAAAACAAGTTTTAGAAACCAGTGGGATCAGTAGGTGTGTTTGTTTCAGTGATTTGGCGTGAATAGTGATTTAGTCACCCACAGTAGGCCGCATTTTCCTGTGTTATTTTAAATGAATAAGGTAGGAGAGGCTACAGACAGGACTTTGCAGTGATAGTTTTCACCTTTTACTATCTCTGGTCAGATAGTTACATTAAGAAGATGTTTTTTCTTTCATCACGGTCTGGATGAATTCACCTGGCCCTGTCCCGTCTTGTTTTTGAATTTCAGACGCAGGAAGCAGACATGCACTGACTATCTTTACCTATCTGTTGTGTACCAGAGGCAGGTGTGCTGGTGAAGACCTACGTAGAAAGAAGCATGCTGGTGCCTGACCATGTGATGACCAGACTGATGCTGCCCAGACTGGAACAGCTGAGCGGCCACAGCTGGCTGCTGGATGGTATGAAAAATAGTGTTTTTGTTTTTATAGTCTGTACTTTATTCTACTGACGCACTCTGGTACACCAACTTTGTATTCTTCATCTAACAGCGGCCTCCATCCTTTGTCTTGATCACTTGTAGTGAGGGAATATGTTCTTCATAATGCAGAGTCATGGCCAGTGGTGGGAACTGCCAGCCACCCCTTAAATCTGATTGGCCACCCCAGGTGCCACCCCCAGAATCCCACAGACTGATAGCCATGTTAGAGGCAGGACCATCAGGCAAGCGTTTGTTTCACCTCTGCATGTTCAGAAACTTGGACCCCAAAGCGCCACATGCAGTGCCTTCATTACTTTAGCCCGAGGAGTAAATAAATGGAAACATATGCTCTACATTATCATACATGTGTGGGTAATTAGTACCAGCAGGTCTGTACATGCTACTTACAGTAGTCATAGAGGATTTGCATCAGATTCAAATCAAAGGTCATATCAAAGATCAAAAGATATCCTTTAGAAATGATTTTTTCCATCAATATCAGGGGAATCCACCAAGTTCTCTGTGTGCTTTTCTGATCTCAGTCACAAGTTTCACAATTATATAATATAATTTATTTACATTCAGTGCCAAGTTTTCACCCAGTGACCTTTGTTACAACAAGTCAATTAAAAACAAGTTTATATGTCGTTCCTTATGGTGGAGATCACATCACTATGAAGTAATAACGCCTGTAGTAATATCATTATATTCCACATGTTAATACAGTTTCTGTGTATGTGATACATGATAATTCACATTTATAGAATTTAGTCAAGTCAATTTTATTCATATAGCCCAATATCACAATTTGCCTCACACCATGCATATAAAGAAGTACAAGTACAGAACTGCATGTTTTTTTTTCTTCTTTTTTTTCTTTTCCAGTAACATAATTTAGTTTGAGCCACTAGTAACATATGAGATGTCCCTTTTCAAGTTAAATATTATCCACTATTTTCAGGAGAGATGCCAAACATTGATGAAACAAACTGGTTGGTGTTTATTTATGTTTAAACCTTGAAACATGATCAGTCAACAAATAATTATTGTTTAGCAAGAGAAAAGGGCAACGAAGGTTACACACGCACGCGCACGCGCACACACACACACACACACACACACACACATGTTTGTACTTCTATACTTGTGAGGACCCTCACTGACATAATGCATTCCTTAGCCCCTTACCCTAACCTGTACCATCACAACTAAATGCCTAATCCCAACCCTAACCCTAACTGGCAACTTTTTAATGTCTTGTTTTAAGAGTTTTTTTTGTATTTAGAGGAGTTTGAAATGATTTTACCTGTGCTCGTGCACCACAAGCTACTCCCTCAGGATGTAGACCGGCTATCTTTTAACCTAACCTAAACCTAATTCTAACCTGAACCTTACAGGTGATATATATGACATTCAGAACCACTAGTTGTTGCACTAGAGCACAGCATCTCAGACCAAAACAAATGGGCTCAAACGGACTTCATTCAAACTCGACAGAAACAAAATAAAACTCACCAAAACCCTCTATAAATAGACTATAGATAAATGGTAATAGTAAATATTCAGCTTGAGCAAAAAATCTGCGCGTATCGCAGGGCTTTGCAGAGTGTTGTGCGGGGAGGACCGGGCGGAGCGGACCAGCAGAGGGACAGAGCCCTTCCTCACCGACAGACAGATGCTGAGCGTGGGGAGCTTCTGGAGGAATAAACACCCGGAGTCACTCCGGATTCTGCTCTGATCCAGAGCCGTTTACCGGCGGGAGGGGAGCTCAGAGTTTATTTTTTAAACTTTTGGGATGAAAAAGTGGATTTATCTCCACTCTCGCTTCTCAACCTGTCTGCAGCAGCAAGCTGCGGAGGTGCCGACCTCCACTGTGGGGTGTTATAATGTAATTAGTCTCTCTTCATCCATATTGACTGCTGACTGGAGGAAAATAACAGAAAGAACCGGAGACACACACACACCCTCAGACACAGTCGGTGCCTGCCGTTGCTTGCTAGGAGCTAATTATTAGCTTGCTAGCTATCCTGCTAACGCTAAAACATCAAGTAAAATATGCTTTAGGTAGCTAAAGTTCGATGGTTGTGAATGCCTTCAGCTGAACTCTTAGTGTCTTTATAAACACGGTGCAGACTCATGTACGTGCGGCCGTCCCGGCTTCAAAACAAAGAACAGAGAAGCTCGGATCACACAGAGGGAGTGTGACATCAGCCTCAGATCAGGACGCCATTACTCCACTATATGTTTACATAGCAAATAGTTGTTTGCTTAAAAAGTCCTTTGAAGGTCTTTACGAAGGGGAGGACCGGCCAAAAATGTCCTCACTTTCCAAAAATGTCCTCACTCCCAAGGTCTAAAACTCAAATTGGTCCTCACAAAGATAGATGTACAAGTACACACACACACACACACACACACACGTGCCTGCATTTGTCATCATGTTTATCTCATGACTCTGATAGGCCGGGTTATTAGGTCCCACAGCACACTGATTTGCATGGTATTCTCCACGTTTTTGTCATTCTTGTTCATTTTCACTCCACCACCAACTAACACAGACACATTTACACATATACATCCTCCCAAAATATACTGTACTATACAGACATCATTTCTTGCCCGCTCCCTGTGTCTTTCCCTCTTCTAACCCTTGATTGGTGCCTTCCCGTCACTCATTTGTGGGCAGCATGATTTTCTGGTGGTTAGAGCGATGTAACAGCTCTTCATGGACTAAACAAAGGAACATAGAGAGCGACTGCTAGTTTCCACTCTAACACATAAGGAAGTTATAAACTGATGACAAGCCCAAATGCTTGTATACCAAAGCATACTAAAGCCAAAAAAAAAAAAAGGTTTGTGGTTTGAGAGAGACAATGGCCTTAAAACTGAAGGACCTACATTTACAGTGAGCTTGTCATGTGAACACCCAACATGCTGAAGCATCCTTGAGCAAGGCACTGAATACCAACCAACCCCACTGGTGGTGTTCTGTACTGTAGGTCACATGACCTCTGACCTTTCAGTAGAGTGTGGCAAGATCCGTAGAGATCACAGTGATTCAATCAAAAATGTAACGTACAAGTCTCATATCAAAAGTGGAATAGATGCTGTTTCTGCTTCTGTACATCTACTACTAGGAATGGAAATGTTGGTCTGACGGTCTGTAGGTCCAGACTGAAATATTTCAACAACTATTGGATGGATTGCCATGAAGTTTTGTACAGATATTCATAGTCCACAGAGGATGAATGTTACTGACTTTAGTGATCCCCTGACTTTTCTTCTAGTGCCACCATGAGGTTAGGTTTTTGGTTTTTAGTGAAATATCTCAACAACTAATAGATGGATTACTATGAAAGTTAGTACATATATTCATGATCCCCAGAAGATCATTTCTGCTGACTTTGGTAATCCTCAGAATTTTCATATAGGGCCACCAGCAGGTCAGAGTTTTTATTTATCCAAAAATAAATATCTCAATATCTAGCCTAATAGATGGATAGGCAAACTTTTTATATAGACATTCATGAGATTCAGACGATGACTCATAATGACTTTGGTGATCCCCTGACTTTATCTCTTCTCATGAGGTTGACATTTGTGGTTTTGAGTGAAATGTCTCGACAACTGTTGGATGGATTGCCATGAAGTTTTGTACAGACATTCACGTCCCCCTCAGGATGAATTGTAATAACTCTGGTGATCATCTGACTTTTCCATTAGAACCATCATCAGGTCAAAATTTAAATATGCCAGTACTTTGGTTTATGACCAAATACCTGTAAAACTAATGGCATTCCCATTAGCCTCAGCTGTACTTTCTGTTTAGTGCTAATTAGCAAGCGTTAGCATGCTAACAAGCTAAATTAATATGGTGACCATAGTAAACATTACCTGCTAACCATCAGCATGTTAGCATAGTCATTGTGAGCATGTTAGCATGCTGTTGTTAGCATTTAACTCAAAGCACCACAGTTCCTAAATACAGCCTCACAGAGCTGCTAGCGTGACTGTAGACTCTTGTCTTGTTATTACTTCTGGTGGTTCATCCAGGTCATGTAACTGAGACCATTGTTTCTTTCAGTAAGTTCATTCCTGTGTATATAATCTTGTTAGATCAATTTACTGGAAAACTGGAAACAGCTTGAGCCCAAGTTACTTGCTGTTAGCTACTGATATTAGCAAACATTTAAACAGGAAATAAACTGTATGTATGGAACTGTGAAGTGACCTATTATTCTTGTACACTATGCCTTCCTTGTGTTATTGACTCACAGTGATAATCATAACTTGAAAAATGCACATGTATCGCAGTCTTAAATGTAGTTGATAGAAAAATAAAGGTCATACAGCACTTAACATGAACAGTCCGTGATGGACGATGCCTCACACATTCCCCCTTCTCCCTCTGCTCTCTGTCTAGGTTTCCCTCGGACTCTGTCACAGGCCCGAGCTCTGAACAATTTGTGTCAGCTCGACCTGGTCATCAGCCTCAACATCCCCTACGAGACTCTGAGGGAGAGACTGAGCGACCGCTGGATCCATCCAGCCAGCGGTAGAGTCTACAACATGGGCTTCAATCCGCCACAAGTGCAGGTCTCAAAAGTCCAGAAGCAACAGAATAGTCACAGTGCTCGGCATTTAGACTTTTTTGTAGCACTTTATTGCTTTTCTGGAGGACAATTTTGTACTTTCAGTTTCTTCCCTACAGGATTTGTGTCAGTGTGTTTTGAAGCTGGTAGGGATTTAATGTCTGGCTTCTGCAGGGTTGATTGGAACCAGATGAAGGACAATCCTGCACAACAACAACACTCCTGCTGCTTGTTATTTCTTTTTACAAGGTCCTTGTTGTCGCACTGACTTAACTGGCTTAACTGACTTAACTGACTACTTCATATTGTTATCTTTCTTAACTAAAATCTGTTGGAATGACCTTTTATTTATGTAGCACTCGTGCACTCGTGCTTAAAAAAGTGATAAAACAATGAACATACTTACAAGAGCATGTAAAACATACATGATAAACATTTACATGTCCAATATGCAGTACGAGACAATTTGCGTTCATTAGTTTAACTTTGGAAATGGAAAATAATAATGTAATTTTGAGAATTTTTAACTTGTTAATTTCACTTTTTTTGTGGGAAAACCATAACCATAAATTATTATTCAAAGGAAAGCGTTTTAACATGTCTGGAGGGGATCTTTAAATAAATACAAATATATTAAGTAATTACAGTAAAGGCCATATTCCCGAGCTTTTGGTGCCCTGACACCAAATGCCCTCTGTCTCCAGCACACCACTTATTTGCTACTTGACTATGAGGCCATGTACCATTTGCATCAGTCTGCATGGCCTCATTACAGGAAAATAGTCACATGAGAAAGTTATTTTGCAGCTTGCTTTCTTTATCAAACAGAATGCAGAAAAGAAAAAAGACATTTTTGTGTGACGTAGGAGGCATTTGAAACCAAGATATCACCATTACATGATAGCACCTTATGTTGACTCTTAACATTTTTGCATTAACAGTGGCTGGAAACATCGAGGTTCAAGCAGCAACCGGAAATCTCTACGGAACTTCATGGCCAATGTTGATGTTATGTTCTTGTTATCTTTATAATATATGAGCTCTAAAAGATCCTGATATTGATACAGTAATGGCTGTAGATATGCATCTACCTGCAGCCTGTGTTGTGATGTGATCCCCTTTGCTATGAGATGTCAATGCATTGTCTTGAGTTGACCTTTGTTGCTTTGTTGCATGTGTGACCTTGTGTTCGCCTTCCTCAGGGTAAGGATGACATCACTGGGGAGCCACTGATTCAGCACGATGATGACAAACCAGAAGCCCTGATGGCCAGACTGAGACACTACAAAGATGTGGCAAAGCCTGTCATAGACTTATACAAGTCAGTAAATGCTTCCCTTTCATGGGACAGTCGACACTCTTTTCCAGTGCTTGCTGTCAGCATATGAAAATCAGATTTAAACTTTATTGAGATAGATAATCCATCAGAATAAACATTAAGTCGTCTTTAGTTTTTCTCCCTTTATCATTGCTAAGTATCATAGTAACATTATTACTGAGAGAATTGAGATTTGGACGCTGAAAAGTGGTGCAATCACATGCAAAATTGCACATAGAAAATCAAACCCAGATGTCAAACAATAAAAAAAACATGGGCGTCATGAAAGGCTTCATGTGACTTAGTAGTTTCTTGTATTAAAAAGGCTTTTATTCAGCAGTCAACTCTCAACTCTTAGAGGTTTTCTGTGATCAATAGTGCATTATGTTATAACTTAAGCTAAAACGAAGCAATGGTCAGAAGAACACTGCTTTTTCTTGGATGGTTGTCTGAGGTGATTACACTTCTGTAGATAATGGGTTACATTAAACCTTAGAGCTGTATAGTGACAGCCTAACTTAAAGGGGAACTCCACCAATTTTACACATAGAAGTCTGTTTACAGGTCTTGGGGTGGGGGGGACTACTGCTTATGTGAAAAAAGTTGCATAAAACTTTTTGTGGCTCCAGAGGGAACTGTGTGAAGTCAGTGTCGGTTGAGGCTGAAGTCTACAAGTTTGAAAATGAATCACTGCTTGAGGCTAGCGGCTCGTGGCTACATTAGCTGCAAGCATAGCGCACCCGAATTTCTGACTGAACTGTGCGTTGTGGGTAATGTACGCGCCAGTTTTTGACATGGAAGAAGAATGTGTGGAATAAGAAAGACCATATCTCTAGTTCTGCTGCATTGATTTTAATCTTTTTATTTTAGCCCAATTCTGCAGTTAATCAATTCCCCCAGCTTATTAGTTCTCTTGTTTCTTCACTCAGGTCACAGGGAATCCTGCACTCATTTTCAGGCACAGAGACAGACCGGATTTGGCCTTACATCAATTCTCTCCTCAGCACCAAGATGCACACACAGCCATCAGATGCCTTCCAAACCCAGACGCCCTGACACTCTTCTGAATGAAAAGACCACAGGGAAACATCAAGCCAGAGGAAGTGGGGTGATGTGTCTACTTGCTGGCCTTTCAGTTTCCTCATTAATCGGGAAGTTTAGAGAGAAGGACACTGATTCAAACTGTAGTCATCCAACATGTTTGTGATTCAGTCACTTGGTGGTTTTTCAAGTGAATGGTTGTGTGCAAATATTTCAAGCTTTTTTGATTGTGTTGATTTCTGCTTAATCATAGTGAAGTGTTCAGACACTTTTAGGGCAATATCAAAACTGATCATTTTTGTAAATCATAATTTTAGCAAGCAATCAAACAATTCTTTACAATTTTGTGTTTTTATTTGCATTTTTTCCAATTCCCACATGTTAAATTTAAATCATAGCTCATTCAGGGAGGCTTTTAACTAAAGGTTAAAAAAAAAGAAAAAGTCAATAGAAAAGGAAGGACTCTCTTCATGGTAGCTCTCCAGTATCAATTTTATTACTAAAAACCAACAATAGAGGGGTAAGGTAATGTCTCACGTCTCACTCCATCATTAAATATGGAGTACCGAACACTATAAAATGATTGTTGCTATGAAAATAAAACGTTAATGAAAGCAGACATAGGAAATATCACTTAAACTGTCTGTTATCTTTACACATTTGATCATTTGCACTTTAAATTATATTTCTATAATCAAGCAAACAATATCATGTTGTTGCCTCTATGAATATACTGTAGTTTTGGAGTGAAACCCTTTAATTACCATTCAGTGTGCAAGTACCATTGAGCAGAATACAAACAACAAAATTATTCAATTAAATTCAGTCTCATCACAGACTTAAGTGACAGATTTACTAAGGGCAATACTGACATTACGCATTGTGTCGTATCTAAAACCAAAATCAATCTTGGACAGGCATTATTTGGGTCATTTTTTTCTACAAAGTTGAAACCTGTGCAAACTTGAGTGACGTGTAAAATGCTGTATATCATGGCTACAAGTCACCTGTTACATGTGTAACTATCGTGCAGAACCAATTTTTAATCAGCTCAGTGTTTCTAGAATATATCCATCAATTACGCAAACATTGTGCACTGTACAAACTGCTCTTCCTTAGGATTGCACTGGCAGAATATTCTGCTATATGCAACTGTTGACATGCAGGAGGATCTAGTGCTGGGCTGGTACACAAAGCCCTCGCAGTTACTCTACAGCACACTATGTGGCTGGGATGAAGACCAATGCACAGACTATTGAGTGCCTTCAGTGTTGTTACATTCCTTTACATTTGTAAGGCTGCCTTGAGATTTTTAGTCATCAAAATGTCACAGATTATTGTTTATAAAATGTCATGTTTTGCAGTGTTTGTTCAACTTTAAAATACTGCTGGATATAACTTTAGACTGTCAAGTAAAGGTCTTATTTTTCAGATTGTTTGAATGTATAAATCACTGTTGCTGGGTGAACAACTTGTAAAATGTTAACTTTGTAGATTTTTTTTCTCATTTTTTTTATTTTTGTAAGTGATTGGTACATGTTTGTAATACTTCCTCACCCTACAGAATAGCTTCTGGTCCATCATCTGAAGTTAAATAATATGTTAATATGTCATATTTTCACCCCAATCGCACAACGTGTGAGTGCCTTTGACAGTAACTTAAGCACACTAGTGACTAACCTGTGCAATAAAGACCAACACATTGTATTTTCCAGCTCTGTTAATGCTGCCTCTGCAGTATAGGAAAATGTTGAAGCCTTGAAATAGCAACACATACTAATTCAGGGATTGGCCATAAGTAACCCATCACATGCAAAAAAAATACGTAAAATACGTAAAATAAGTTTTTATCATTTCATTTATGAGGTCAAAACTGCCTTGTATCAATATTGTTGGGTGGATTTTTTATTTTCCTTATCTAAGGATAGTGGGTGTTGTATGTTGTACAGATTGAAGCCCTTTGAGACAATAGCAGACCAAACATACAAAAGAGAAACACTGACTCTTTCTTCAATAACATGTTTTGCTTGAGTGACAATAGGATAAGATGTCTTAGTATGCAAAATGTCAGCATGTCTCAGTGGCCTAAGTGTGACATCTATAAATGTCCAGTAGATAAAGTGGGGATGTGTCCAAATAGGATGAGTCTGTAGGAGTTTGTCTCTCTTGCAGCATCTGATTTACACTTTGGTTTCATGTCGGGGAGCACAATATGCCTGGATGCTCAGTGTGTGTTGTTGAATGAATGGGTGTGTTGTTGTACACGACCACACCCAACTGCTGTTGTGTAACACCACAGTGGGGGGTTTTTTCTTCCTTATTTTTAAACCATGCTGTCCAAACATGTTACATTCCAAGAACACAACAATAAAACTATTTTCTCATGGTCGCTCTCACTGTCTCTGTATATGACTAATCCAACACTTGTTACACGACAAACTTGTACCTACTGTATGTGTACACGTTGGGACTGCTCATTCACTGTGTCTTGAGGTCAGGTAATGTTTGGTGGGAGACTACCAGCTAATTCATACTAATTTGGTTGGGTGTGGACAGATTTCTTCATAGATGCATTTATTTCTCAGTCCAAACATACTGTAAGCAAGAGGGCAGTGTAGCCACAAAAAACCTAAAACATGAAATGCAGGCATTTCTTATCTGATTTTTTGAAGTTTTCGACACAAAAGCGCTCTATGTTTTAAGTAATTAAAGTTTTTATTTTTAGTGGAGGTCTGCCTGGTTGAAACAACACAAAACTTACTTCCACAACTCCAAAGAATCTCTGGATATTTCCTATAATCTATGACTATGACAGGCTTTATGTTTCTTCTCTTTCTTTCCAGCAAACATAAAACTAATAGAAAGGTTTTGCTCCTCCCCTCTTTGCTCCTTGATCTTTCACATCATGTGAGAAAAACAGGAAGCAGCAAGAGGGTGTGCTAACTTGCACTCAACACATAAGCTATGGTGGATATTTAAATCACGTAGGGTAGTGAAACACACGCGCGCGCGCGCACGCCTGCATGTAAATAGGAATACTGTCTATACCACCTCCTCTCGTGTCTAATCCTCTCAGATCTGTAAATAAACCCCATGTGCATCAGAGCTCGGGTGGAAGTCCTGCTCCACTGTCACGGATTACACCCTCATCCGCTGTGT
Organism: Oplegnathus fasciatus; assembly: GCA_003416845.1. Lineage (NCBI taxonomy): Eukaryota > Metazoa > Chordata > Actinopteri > Centrarchiformes > Oplegnathidae > Oplegnathus > Oplegnathus fasciatus. Next base: position 524,101 of record NTHP01000278.1, read on the forward strand.
TAACCTTTGACAGAAGGTTTGTGCATGCGGGATGGAGATTTACAGTATTCTCACCTGCGTAACAAGAAGTCTATTACCTCCGTGTTACCTCAGTGTGCAGCACAGTTAGTGCTGATCGCCTCATGATCACTGTTCTTATGAGGACCTCTACTGTTGGAAAGTGTTCAGCCGTTTTCTGATGTGAAAAAAAAAATTAATGCTATTTCTAATCTCCATAATAATCCTTGTATTATTGCTTCACATCACCAGTGTTGATTTCTCGATTATTGCAGTTCTCTTTTATGAGTAATGAGATTTCCTGCTGCAAATCAACATGCGGTCATTCACATTCAGCCCTGTTTCTGAAGTCCAGCCCAGGTTTTACCAGGCCGGCTCAGCCTCTCCGGCAGCTCGGGCAGGATGCGCTGAGCGGCGCAGTTTCTACTGTGCAGATCCACGAACATCCACTCTCGCTTGTGCAGCCGCCTCTGCGCTCATCCACATCATCTAGAGATCTACCAATCGCCATCGCGGGACCTTGTTTGTTGCTCATATGCCAAAATGTGAATATATGATGATGCCGTAGCCTCCTGCTGTCTCTGTACATTTACCGACAGGTTAACTAGGAAGCTGCCGGGGAATCCTCGCAGGACTCTCACAGGACGTTTTAACGCTTTGACCTTTGACTGGCAGCGAATGACAAATCAAAGGTCGGTGTCTGTGAGCGGAGCCGGGGTTCAAAGCGCATCTCCACCACGGCAAAAGACGGCGCTCCCGGGAGAATGGTAGAAACCGCTCTGAAAGGTAAAGTCATCTGCAGGATTTTCTCTTTTCTACTCATTAGATGTGATTCATGAAGCATGTTTTATTGGCTCGGCCTCCCTCTTGCATCCCCGAGCAGGCAGAGAAGGATAGAGAGAGAGAGAGAGAGAGAGAGAGAGAGAGAGAGCATCATGATCTGTGTGTGGATGTTACATAATATCAGGCTACCTCTGGAAATTCACACCACCAACCCCCACCATCCAGCCCCAGGGTGCATCTCTGCTCGGTGGACGGAGAGGTTATCGTGCACTTGTTCCACTGGGGCAGTGCTCCGTCTGTTTGACAGATAAAATCACAAACCTGTGTCTGTGCTCAGGGCCTCTGTGTGGCTGGATGCGCACACGAGCATCATGAATGACATCATTTGGGTTATTTTTGTTCAGGAGGTGTCGATTTTTTCCCCTTAGCCTATGCGTAATGACACATTTCATCTTTCCTGTGTGAGAATGATCGCCGCAGTTGCTTTATCCTTGTGATAAATGACATCCCCAGGACTAGACTGAATTAACAGTGTGACGGCTGCCGCTTCAGCTGGATTTTTCTGTCAGCTGATTCGGTAATGGCATTTCAGGACAGCAGTTAAAGGCGCACCGCTCTCTGTCGGCAAATGTCTGCATTATTGTAAAAAGACAGGGTTTTTTTTAAAACATGCACTGTAGGCTACTGATTGATGTCTCCTGTATCTTGATCATCTTCATTATCTGAATCACCATCTTCATCATCGATATATTGAGAGGACAAGCTCCTGTCTGGTATCATCCAATAGCCGCCGTCACATCATCACCGGTGTCACGCACCGTCACGTGAGCAGCTTAACGCAGCTTGTTGCGGTTTCATGTCGTGACCATCAAACACTGAGTCACACTCTTGCTGCCTAGTTTACTCATCAGGCGCCGGTGCGTTAAAAGCTGACATATCAGAGGGACTTTAAAGACACAGTGAAACGGAAGTTAAGGCGTCTTTAGCTCCTGTTCTGTGACGTATTTCCGAGTAACAGGTTAATGTGGGCGGGGTTTAGTTACGAGAGCTTATTGGATCGCTCAAAATGGGCGTGGTTTGTCAGATAAGGAGCCATTGGGAGATATTGAGTTGCGGGACTGCTCACCTTCACCTACTCCTCCCTCGCCTGCCCCATCAGGACAGGACAATGAGGGTTAAATGAATAAATTAGACCTCCCCCACATTCTTTAGAAGTGTAAGCAAAGTTTTTGCCAGCTGAAATCCAAACGCACACCCAGTGGTGGTCTCAGGCCTGGTTAAGATTAAAATTGGTTTAACATATGACTCAAATTTAAAGTATAACTACTACAGCTCTGTAATAAAAGCACACAAGGAACTATTAACTATTTAACCATTGAGAGGCACGTAGAGGCCAATTCATTTTCTGGCATGTAGGGCAGCATGTATGGCATTGCATCCTGTTTTCTCCACTGGAAAGGCACCCTGAAGGGCACTTCATCACAATGTCTTAAACACTGGTCCACCATAGAGGGCACTTTATCATGTTTTATCTACCATAGGGGCATCCAAGAGGGCACTTTTGCGGTATCTTCTTTCGAACATTGGGGCACCGGGGGTGTGATCGCTGGTTAAACTGGGGCTAATTTGAATGACTTTTTATACTGCTGGGTAGCTTGTGAATTCTCCCTGGGGAAGTCTTATCTTATTTATTCTTAATTCTTAATTAATCTTAATGTATAATAATACATCATAATTTATTTGATGATTATATTTTGTATTTTTTATCTGGATCTGCAAAGTGAAAACAATGGGATCCATGCTGCCCTGGTTTGCCACTACCACTGAGCTGGCAGGCGGCCTACTTTACGGACTGAAAACTGGAGGATCACAGTCTCTATCCTGTTGAAATGGTGCTGCGCATGACACAGATTCTCTGCCTGTCCCTTAAATATAAAAAAGGCTTAAACCTCTTGTACACCTGCTCTTTTAAATGCGCCATAAACAGAGGCATTACAGACAGAATAATCTGTTCATTGAGTAGTGAAATTCTGTTTTTTTGTTTCTAAACCTGTGTGTTGATTATTAATTTATCTCTTGTTACATGCTAAATATGTCCTAAAATATATTTATAGTATTTTTATATCAAAATCCTTCTTTTTTACCTTCCTGTAAAACTATATATTATATATTTTTGATGACTCATCTTGAACTCGGGATGGTTACATATCATTTATCCAATCAAATATGAGGTGACTAGTTAACCCCACCCATCATTTAAAACCAGTAGTGGAAAGTAACTAAATACATTTGCTCAAGTGCTGTACTTCACCACATGAGATGAGACACTTGAACTTTACTAGTATTGTCTGCTACTTTATACTTCCACTCCACTACAGTTCAGAGGCAAATATTGTACTTTTTACTCCCCTACATTTATTTGATAACTCTAGTTACTAAGAGACACATAGTAGCCAGTGCGTATCTGTTATGATCCAGTTTTCACCACACAGAACAAGAATCCCTGGATTACAGGATCTAAAGTCTCACAGACTTAGCCACCACCGTCTGTCTCATCAAGTGAGTCCTCCAGCTGATCCAGCAGATTCCTGGATTCTGCTTTAACAATTATGAGGATAATCATTAATCCTCATTCCCTCCTGGAGAATGGTGGTAAAAAAAACAATGAAAATAGTGACACTGCTTCTTTTACGAGGCCAGAGTCAGTATCACGTTACAGGAATGTCATAAAAGAGTTAAAATGGCACTTAGCTTTGCATTTGAAGGCTTTTCAGGAACCCTTAAAAGATGGATCTAAATGAATGCCTGAAAAGTCATCATAAGGTGTCTACTTAGACTTAGAAAACCGGTCTTACAGTGTCCCTGATATCAGTACAGGTCAAGGTTTACTTTTTGTTGTGAGCCAGTTGCCCATATTTATGCACTGCTTGCCCAACACCCATAAGGGTTAAACTAGGATCCGTAATACAATGCCTAGAAGTGTTGTTAATATCAGAGGTCTGATAGGCCAAAATATTATTCTATAAGCTTTTTCTTCAATGTTCAGTTTTTCTTTATAAATCTTCTTGGGCTGCAACTAACGATTCTTTATTATTGATTAATTTGCTGATTATATTCTCAATTAATTGATTAATCTTTTACAGTCAGAAATGGCTATTATATTTTCCCAGAGCCCCAGATGACATATTCACATTACTTGTTTTGTCTGACCAACAGTCCAAAACCCAAAAATATTCAGTTTATTATAATGAATGACAAAGAAAAGCGTTTTGGTTGGGTTTGGGCTCGTCTTCATGTGTAAACCTTAGATCATGGCAGAGGTTGTGATGTCCTCACTGCACCTGCTTGCTGTATCCTAAGCAGTCACACTCATGAGGGCATCAAGGGGTAAATATTGGTAGGCACGGTCAGGAACAAGACAGGAAGCTCCATCGCAACAATGGAGCGGCAGCACTCTGCGTCCGGTTATGGCGGGGGTATCGTTCCTCCCTTTTGGACATTCCGTTCCCGCTGTGCTTTGAGCTCCCGTCTGCTCTCCTAAAAGAGTTTCCCAGGCTCATGTCCTCTTTTCTGAACCATGCAGGGTTTCCGTTGCCAGGGGACAAGGCCAAGGAAGGAAGCATGCCATCAGTGGTCAGTGTTTTGTCCTGCATGGATCCCGGATCATTACACAAAAAATTGGAGCTAAAATTACAAATTTTGAGCTAAAATTAAAGATCTGTTGGATTTTAATTATATTACAAAGAGCCTATTAACATTCAAGGCTGCTATTAGTCGAGCGGAGGCTGAGAAAACTCCCTGTGATGCAGAGTGAGTTTCCTTTTTCTGACAAAGCATGGTGCTGTTGGGTTGTGATGCTGACTACAAGACTCCTCTTATTTTAAATCTTTTATTATGACAAGACCAAGGGTCCTGGTTCATTTTCGGCACAGGACCCTAATAAGAAATTTACTCTATTATGGGCCCATACTCATAATTTGCTCCTTATTTAGACCACAAGAAAGCAGGTCATAGCAAGAGAGGCTTTTATGTCTCTACACTTTCTCCCTGAGGGCATCTGTTATTTTAATAGATGACACTGCAATTTTTACTTTTTTAGCACACTTTAAACCATCATCACCTGTGCCTCTTCACCATGTACAGTCATGGTTACAGCAGACGCCATTCATCATACATCCATAATGCATCTGTCTTGCATTTAAATGGAGCACTTTGGTCTACTTTAAAAATGAAATGATTAAGGACCTTATTTTTTTATATATACATGAGAGTGTCCAGTATTGATAATCTTTAGGGAAAATAGGCCTATAGGCGTATTCACAACTACTGATTAGAGTATGTGAATAATAGATGCAGCAATAACACTAGGGGATTGTGTGTTGGGGTGGATTTCCCTTTTACTCAGTCGGGGACTACAGGACAGCAGCAGTAGCAGCAGCAGCGGCAGCGTCGTAGTAAAATGCGGTGCTGCTGAGAAAAGAGGAGGCGATAGACAGAAACAGAGAAGGACAGAGAGAGAGAGAGGGAGGGAGAGAGACCACCGGGCAGAATATTTCTTTCCACTGAAAACAGAGGAGACCGGTCGTCCTCTCCTCCTCGGACATGTGGTGCACCCAGCAGCAGCAGCAGCAGTAGTAGCAGCGGCGGCGGCGGCGGTGGTGGTGGTGGCGGCGCGGCGTAGCCTACCACGTCTTTGGGGCTTCTTTTGTCTTTAATTTCCCTTTTCGTGTCCTTCGGTAATGAGCTTGCTGGGGGCCTACAAGAAAAAGACCAGTTACGATGGCTATGAATCTTTGCAGTTGGTCGATAGCGGCGGAGACAGCTTCAGTGTCGGCAGAGGGAGCAGCAGCAGCGGCGGCGGCGGAGGCACCACACTCGCAGGCTCCATAGCGGCCACCCTTGGACCGAAGGCAGGCCCGCTGAGAGAGGAGGACTGCAGCACCATGGACAGCTCAGGTAAGAGTCCTCACCGCCTCCGGCTACTGGGATGGCGATTGCACGCTAACGTGAAGACTGCCTGAGTAAGATGTGATGACTTTACACAGTATTAACGTGGCCTATAACACAATGGCTAACAATTGTGAAAGTATACAATGATGCTATGCACCTCCTGGAATCCCCTCCAGGGCTCCCAGTGCCTCCCAGACCCCACCTAAATGGCTATACTGGGCTATTGTATGCAGAACAGATGAAGGCATGTCCTAGTGCCATTGGTTTTGTGCAAAATCGTCTGCATTGTGTCTCAATAGAAAGAAAATGTGTAACTTCCTATAAAGGAAACTAATACTAATACATTTTTACATACAATTCAGACTAGACTTAAAGGTTTAGATGCTTTAGATGTGTAAAGTATCAAAAAGTCTTTGTAGAGATTCATGTAAGATATGTTTTGAATGTGCATAATATTTTATTTAATTTTTTTTATGCACACATATAATAGCTCACAATACTCTATTCTAGTGTCCATGATACATTAAATGATGGGAAATATGGAAGCATATGTATAGAAACAAATTTTCTGGCCAATATTCATCCATATACCATGATAACTACATTTCATAGCCTATTTACTTTTTCATATGGGTTTTAAATGTTAAATATACTATATCACTAACTGTGCTAATAATCTCATATGTCAGTATAAATCCCGCTTTAGGCAGCAGAAGCACAACATACTCTCAGTTTAGCCAACTGGCCATGAATGATGGATTGTAAGCCTAATGTGTCCAATTCAAACTAAAAAAACACGATCTTTAATGATAAAGGCGCATGCTATAATCCATCTGTTTATTATTAATCTGATGACAAATCCCCAACATGCTTTATTGAATTCAATCATAATAACTCATTTGTTTTGACACTTTATCCTCACAGAGATCAATTCTGTCGTCTGTAAAAGAGCCTCTTGAGAAGAATAAATTTTATAATGACTGCCAATGTTACTACTGCTACTACAGCCATTGCTACTGCGACTACTACAAGTGGCACTGCTATAACTCTAATTACTATTACTACTTATTTAGTTGGCCCATCCTATATGGGATTACAAGACACCACTATTTATCAAACATCAAAATAAATAAATCATCATCACCATGTACAACACGTACTTCTATATGGTTTTAAATAACATCTTTATGTGATTTTCAAGTAAATCATACACTGAATCTGCAGGTAACTTAATTTAAATGTTCATATGTGAACAGCAAACTCAGTTTACAAAATCATTCTGTTTTTATCTTAAAGCATTGTTCCTGTAATAAGGGCAACAGTCCAATAAAATGACTACTACTACAACTGTTCCTGCTAATATCACAACACAATAACAGTAATTATATTAGAAATAAATGAAGTCTGCAGAGCCTGCCCTGTGCTCACCTCACTGCAGTGCTCTGTGGAGTCAGCCAGCCTTTGGGGATGAACACTTGTGTGAAACAAAAGAAGCTGGATGAGGAAGGTAGGAGGGTGGGTCAATGAGGGAAGGGGATTGGGGTTGGCGATGGGGAGGGTGAGGTGGGGGTGGGGTGGTGGGCTCCAGTGTCAGATGTCTGTCTGGCCTGCCAGGCCTGGTCTCTTTTATGTATGTGTGTGCCTGCCCCTGTCTGTGTGTGTCTATGTGTCCGTCTGTCCCATTCGCACAAAGCCTGATATTGAGGGGTTAAGGTTGGCACTCTAGAAGGAGGGAGACACATTCAAACAAACCATTGATCTTTCTGGCAAAGCCATGAGCTCTCTGTTCTGTTGATGTCCCGCTCTCCCTCTCTGAGAGTGGCTGGGCTCTCTGCTGCTGTATTACCTGCCTGTATCAGAGCCTCCCCTGGTGCCTGTATTAGCAAGGTTTGTCACTGTAACTGGCTCACCAGTCTGCACACTCCCACATCCATCTGGCCACAGGCAGAGAGGCACACAAGCCAGCTAACAGACAGATAGCAGGCGAACAAGCGGGCAGATTCACACAGATACAGTATGCAGAGAAATAGATACAACATGAAATAGAGACAAAGCACATAAGAACAGAAATGTAAGGAGCAAAGGTACGGTTCACTCACAGTGTGGACATAATTGATTTATACAGCGTCATACTCGGGTTGGAAAACACAGGGAATATATAAAAAGGAGATGACACAACATAGCACAATAAAAAGTAAAGAAACAAACAGCTAAATTAATCTTTGATATTATTTAGAGATGATCAAATAAAGGCCAGTTATTCAGGAAGGTTCAAATTCATCACTTTGGCATTGGCACTGAAGGAAACATTTCTTATGTTGTTTATATGACCTTATGTTGCATATATAGCCTAATGCTAGCAGGTTAGCAGTTAGCTATTTTATTATATCAAATTTATATTTGTCTCCAAACAAGCCAGGTCTAACCGTGTATAGACCAGGGGTCCCAAACCCTGGGGTCGGGATGCATGATGAATCTAAGGGGTCACAAGATGATTAATAGGACAGGAAAGAAGAAAAATATCATCAAATTTGAATTTTATTTTCTGACTTTTCTCTAATGTTTTCTTATTTTTTGTGAAATACTGGAAAGTTTGACCTCTTTTGGCCTCTAAAAGTTATTTTAATGAAACAGTATGAGAGGTTGAGAGGAGAAAATCACTCTTTGGTTAAACTGCTCACAACTCATAGACATATTCAACCTCTGAGTAGGAATCGCAAGCACACACTGCCTCGTTTTAAGAGGTCGCCAGCCAAAAAGCAACTGTTGGTTGGTTCAGACTAAATATCAACTTCCTAAATGTCATTTAGTCCAAAGAGCAGTAGCGCCCATATTCATAGCCTATTATTGTATTATAAAATACACTATGCTGAAGATTAAGGCTGAATATGTAATCATTGCATTAGTAATTGCCTGTTAGCCCGGGCTTATCTTCTAACTAGGGTCCCAAGAGCAACGTGAGCTCTAGCCCTGCTCAGTTCTCAACAATACTACTTTACATATTTTGCTGTGAATAAGGCAGGTGTCTCCCCTCTCAGTGGCCTTGTTTATATTTTGATTGATAGTAGTAAAACCAGCCAGACTCTCAAACTGATTCAGTTTGTTATGCAGTGATTTACATACCCTGACTGGGACGCCTTGGTGGCCTATAGGGATATTTGAGACGCTGACTATGAACCACAACATGTTGTTCTCCATCTCTCTCTCTCCTCATTCCCAGTCATCTTGCTGCTGTCACTTTGTCAACACAAATTAATCAGACCTGTCACATTTGATGGCAAGAACTCAAAAAACAACGCCTGTTTACTCATAGAGAGGAAACACATGTATGAGCTTCTTTGGACACTACAGGTTTAGGACACCACTTTTATCAAGAAGAACCATAGATTTGGTCTTCTGTTTAGCAAATTATGATGCTCAGGTTGCACAATCCACTTTGAAGAACGCTTACAAAAACAAAACAGATCATTACACTTATAAGCCTTGTAATCCAAATAAGGAATGCAGTCTTACTTTAATATCCAAGGCCATTCCAGGCTTGTGTCTGATTCTCCGTAGTTTAAAACAAGGTCAAGCATTTTGAAATCAATGTGAAATCTTTTGAAGCTACAGAGGTAGTTAAGAAGTTCAGACCTTTTGTACAACATTTGGTTTGACTATTTAACTGTCAGCTTGCACCAACTGTTTGTCACAGCTTTTACCAGTGTGTCATGATCTTAGCTGCCTTTTGCAGCTTGCTCGCCATTCAAAGCAGTGGAACTCTCCTCTGGTTAAGCTGTATACTAGATGATTAATCATACACTCCTTGTCTCATCAGCAGCATTTATAATTAAGCAGATTAGAGTCCCGGTTTACGCCACAGTCATTCAGGTCCAGGGCACAACAAGGCCCAGCACAGTGTGGTAGCGCTGAGATCGAGTGTGTGCGGTGCATTTGCTTGTCAAGCTTTATTGTCGTGTGTATGTGCCCGTCTGTGTCATTCACACCAAGCCGGATATTGAGGGAGAAAGGTTTGGGGCTGTAGGAGGAGGGAGACATATTCAGACAGCCCACTGATCCCTCTGGACATAACCAGAACTGTCTTTCTCTTTTCTTTCCCTCTCCTTCTCTCCCTGTTTCTATTGGTCAACTCTGTGAAAGCGATAGGAGGCGGTTGAGGAGGGAGGAGGGGTGAGCTATTGGCCTGGTCCTGTTTTTGTGGAACAGCTCTCCCTGTAGTGAGATTTCTTTGAAGCACACTTTTTTCCTTCATCATCGCAGATGCCTCTTTGCCTGTGCATGTATCTAAACATGATTGGCAGATCCAGGTTGAACTCATATAGCGCTTGATTTCAAGGCAGAGCAGGATCCAGGTTTTCCTAATACATCCTGTCATGCTCACTGGCTGGGAAATTTGCATAGTAAGGAGGTTAGAAATAGACCAAAACTTACAGTGTTGCCCGCAGAGTGCAAGGGGTGCATTTCAGTATACACATGCTCAATATGGCGCCAAATTAAAGAAATAGCTCAAAATTTTGGGAAATCTTGCCAAGAGTTAGATGAGAAGATTGATACCACTCTCAGTAAATATGAAGCTACAGTTAGCACTCGGTTAGCTTAGCATAAAGACTGGAAAAGGGGACAAACAGCTAACCTGGCTCTGTCCGCATGCAACAAAATCCACCTTCAGACTTCATTTTTGTATGGATCAAACAAACAAGATATAACATGTTAATTAGTGAGCTTTAGAGCTTTAGAGGTGCTGGTAAGTGGATTTTGTTGCTGTTGGACAGAGCCAGGGTAGCTGTTTCTTCCTGCTAAGCTAAGCTAAACTAACCAGCTGCTGGCTGTAGCTTCATATTAGTGCACAGACACAAGAGTGACAGTGGTCTTCTAATCTAACCCCCCGGCAAGAAAGCAAATAAGCTTATTTTCCAAAATGTAGAACTATTCCTTTAAATGAAGGTTAAATGGTGATTGTGTGGCATTAGCCCAGGAAACAATCGACAAATTAAATGATTTAGAAGTTAATTCAGTCAGCAGTAGAGTTAACAGGGTTATTCTCTGTATATTAGGCAGAACATGTTTTTTGTTGGGAAGCTCAGCCTCTGCTGCATGTTATCCTCCCTTTCTTTTTCTCTTACCAAGTGTTGACACACTCTGCTGTGCAGAGAAATAAAGATGAAATGACCCAAGCACACAATAAATGTCACCTCACAAGCAGAGGACAGTACATCGGTGCAACGCAGATTCACAGGATGTAAAAAATGAGGTCTCCTGTCAGCTAAAGGTTGCAAGGTTTAAAGGCACAGATGTGATAATGTGGTGCAATACCAGGCTTTCATTCTTTTTTGGTGCTTTTATATTGTGTTTCCATGCTTTTGTTTTCATGTAAAAAACCCATAACTCCAGTATTTGTGGTTTCCAGTTATTCATTTCTCTTAATGTAATCTTTCAAACTCCACATCCCAAGTTCATAACACAGGTTTTCTGTTAAGATGTCTAAAGTCTAGAGCCCAATCTGACATATATATTTGTTTTTCATCTTGATGGCCATAGGCAATTTGAGTTTGGGAAATTTCTGTGGATCATATGCTGTATGAGTTCAACAAGCAGGAGCTTTATTCTTCGGAAAAAAATAAATCCTTGTCACACATTTCAGGCCTGTGCAGTCGGTGATGAAAAGTCTAAATTTGGATCGTCTAAAAAATGTGATGAAGGAGGACGGGGTGGAGTGAACCAGACAGGGAAAGAGAGAGGAAAACAGGAAAACAGAGTGAAAGAGTTTAAAGCGGTTACTGTTTGTGATTAATCAGGAAACTTTGTCTCAGCAGCCGGCATTTCTCTCTAGGCAGATTTCCTCAGAGACGGTGTTTGTAATGTCTTTGTGAGTATGTGTGAAAGTCTGCTGTTAAAATCAAACAAAAGTGTGAGCCTCCAGAAAAAGAAACTGGTAAATCTGAGAGGATTTTCACAGGTGAAGAACTTGGCAATGAGTGTGATAAAATCAACCCTGTGTGTGAGGATGTGGCCGTAATATAACTAATAGGTCCACACAGAATAAGGCACAGTGGCCCACCAGCATAAAGCAAAAGTGGCCTGTTATAGCCAATTAGCTATTCCTCTTAGGTTTTGGTTTTAGTGGCAATAACATCACACAAATTGCAGCCAACTACCAGCTAATGACACGGTACTATCTCATCATAATGATCCATCTGCCTCACTTGATATCATGCTCAACTTTACCTTCTCCCAGTATTGGCTGGATGAACATGGATGTTACACTCAGAACTTCTTTCCCAGCTGAACTTTCAAACAGTAATAAATCCAGAACAGATCATCTGGATAATCCCATTAGCATCCTTTTAACAAGGTTTTATTTAATTTCTTCCTTTACTGACTGTAAGCTTAATTTACAGTTGTGCATTAAGGGTGTATCTACGAAGCCTACGCACATACAGTACGTTGCTGCTGTAGCTATGCTGTCGGGTACGCCACAGACACACTATGGTCAGCATGGGCTGCTTGTGTTTTGTCTTGAAAGCATCTCATGCCGGTGGAGGTTGTTTACAGTGAATACAACGTGAAGCAAGTTGAAAAAAGCTCACTTATCTTTTTTTCAGTAACACACATCTCCACTCGAAACCTTCTGCTCACAGTGATCACAGCTCTATCACCGTGAACGTAAATACAGCAATAACGTGGATCAGTTTCATATTCAGGAATGAAGCAAGGCGGACCTTCGCACCAACCTTCGCACTATCACAAAGCACATGACAGAATGTAAACACAGTCACTGTGGGGAATACAATTAAAGCACGATACAGCCGGATCATGTGTGATACATCTGTCTGTGGTTCGATCAGAAGGTGAAATCTGAACTATAGAATCAAAAGGTTTAACCCCCTCCATTGATCATTAATCCGGCTTTTGCTTTCCAGGCAAATGCAACACATAGACTACGCTTTCTGTGTCTCTTCATCTCTTCCCCTTTGGCATTAAATATCCTACTTTCAGACAAACAGACACAGACTGCATACTTCTTAGTTAATTAGAATTGAAAATAACCAAACTCCTTCTCAGCAAACAGCTGACTAAATGGTCCAAGCCCAACCCAAAAACTGAGACTTTTTCGGGACCTGCTGTGGTTGGGTTGTAGGGCTTAAGGCAAGAGAGCCAGGTGACCCTACTCAGGTGGTAAGCTAGAGCACAAAATGACTGATTGTTGGTCTGCACGTGAGTGGTTTCCTGTGGACAAGAAGCTTTTGATGAACCCAGGTGCTTAGAGGAGACTCTACCTGAAAATGCTGAAAATCCTTTTTGTCTGGTAGATTCGTCAGCGCTGCCAAGTTACATCTCATGTGTGGCCGCTGTGGTTGCTATGTGTGGATATCCTGTATGAAGGGAGGAGAAAGAAAAAAGAGATGGAGAGAAAATCTTAGACCACCAGAGGGGTGCTGTATAAGATGTGACACTTGAGTCTGTTCCAACGCTTGCTTACTTTTTACAATGTACACACACACACACACTCCCACACAGCAATACACAGCTCCAGATGGTATGCATTTTATTGTGTGTCTTGTCTCTTGTGTCCTTGTCCATCATTCCTTTACGCCTACACACGTGTTTACTCGGTGTGTTGCGCAGTGACTCATATGTTCACCACTGAAGTCAAATGAAAACCTCGAAAGGATCACGTTTATTCAATAGGCATTGTATAAATTCTTAAAAGACACCATCTGCATCGAAAACAGCAATTATTTTTCTGTTGAAATAGTCAGATAGGAGGTTTCTGTGCATTTACATGCTAAGCTAAAGGCTAAAGGTCCTCTGTCCCCAGATATGGATGCCAGCTATGGCGGAGGGCTGCTGGATATGGTGAAGGGGGGAGCCGGGAAATTCTTCAGCAACTTCAAGGACAATTTGAAGGACACGCTGAAAGACACCTCCACCAAGGTCATGCATCAGGTCGCCACGTAAGTTACTACGCTGCATTCACACACATGATGGACTGTACAACTGCATAGCACCCACTGTTTGCTGCATTTTTGTTGCACAACAGCTGCAACATTGACTCCACTGATACTCCCATTTTGCCATACTTGGCAGATTTTATCATATCATCACTTCTTTTTTTGAATGACAGAGGTTTGGAGAATTTTTTGGGATAACTAAACCCTACTTGTGTTGTAATTGTATGTTACAGAAGTGGGTTCCTACATTCAAATCCAATATATCCACAAACTGTGCCAGGTTTTTCAGTAGCATCAATACAAACTCCAGACAGACTCTTCTCTTCTTTGCTACATAAGCTGCACACAATGTGCACTGCCCTTACCTGCAGAAAGCTGCAGAAATGCCTTTAATGCTGATATTGTGTAGCCTGACATAAATTGCAACCAAAACTTTATTGCACCCGTCTTGCACAGTGTGACATCAAATGAAATTGTAAAATTGTTGTTATTGCACACTCTATAGGTGCCACATGACAACTGATATTATAGAATTTGGAGCAGAATGCAAAACAGCTTCATGGCAGCATCAGTCTTTTCACACTGCACCTGGTCACTCCCTACACTGCATAATTTAACACCTGTGACTATTATTTGGAAGATTTCCTAACAAGAGATTATCATAATGAATAATGCTCAAATATTAAAATAGTTGGATTTTACACGTGTCCGTCTAATTAATATCAAATGTAATGATTGCTTTGATTGATTGAATGTTGTTTCAGCTGTTGATTACAGTCTCCAACAGCTTTCGAGGTGAAACAGAGCAGTGTGGATGGAGGGAGGAAAGAGGGAGGTAGCAGAGTCTGGCACGGCTCGGTCGTCCCAGTGTGTTTGTGCACAGGCATCTGCACAGGGCAGCACAAAGGGGCCTCTGTATTGTCAGAAACACACACACACACCCGCAGCTCCTCTCTCACTATTGACTCAGCATGTTTCAGCATTGTGATTATTCTTCTCTTGTGTCTCCCCTCCTCTGCTGCTCACATCTTGGCAAACTCCCACTCTCCTCTCCTGTCGCTCCCTCCTGTTTTCCGCCGCCTCTTGCCTCTCATCTCGGCTCTACCTTCCCTCCTCTCCTCTCCGCTCTTTGCCGTCTATCGCTCCTCTCCTGGCTGAATTATTCATGGCAGTTCATTGTGCCAAATGGCCAGTGCGCTGCTGATACAGAAGGATTCATTTCATTAGGGCCTGAGTGTGGTGCTGTGTGTTTGTGAGGACTGTATATGTATGTGTGAGTGGGTGGTTGGGATAATGGGGCGGTGGGAGGCAGGCTACCGTGGCAACCGGCTGAAAACCTCAGAAAGGAAAGGTAGATGGGCAGAGGTATAATAATGTGCCACAGTTCAGTACAATACACTTTAAAACTGCTTAGACAGGTTTCTTCGATGAAAAGTGTCAACATTAACTATCCTGCTGGGATCTGGCACACTGAGGAGTTAATTGTGCTGTTATATGTATAACATTTAATAGCTTTATTTAGAAATGGAAGGACAGAAAAGATGGCAACACGAGTGATTTCCCAAGGTTGAGGGTGTACTCTGTGGTTTATAGCCCTCATAAATAAATAAGCTCCTTGTGAACTGAGCTATACGACTGACTATCTACAGTAGATCTACAGAGCAGTTTCAAGCATGATGGTAGGATTATATAGATATTAGTATCATGATTATCTGGGTCCTGCTCATTGACTGTCATTGTTTACCTGTGTTGCTCCATGAGGGTGAAACTTGGAGACAAAGTCAGCAGCTAATTAGAGAGATATGATAAAGAGCTGCAGGATCTAATGATGTATCCCTGAGAGGGCAGCTGCTCTCTTTCACCCTGCAAAAAGGCAGTTCAAGGAAGTTGTAATATCTCATTTTAGGATGATAAAATAAAATTCTTCTCATCCAATATAAATAATCCTTTCAAGCACCATTTGCTTTACATCATTAGACCTGTTTTAAGGTAACTGCTCTTGATTTTTTAATAAGATAGTCAATCTGAAGGAGTCTGAAGCGTGGACTGCATAATTGTCAGACTCAAGTAAAAATTAGATTACTTGTTTATTTGTTTTTATTTTGTTGAATTGGTTAAAGCTGCTCTCATCAATATTTTTATCAACAATGGATCAAACGACTGTGTGTAATGTTAAAGGGGTCACTCATAGTGACAAACCCACAGAGAATTATCATGCGACTCTGCAGTTCTCCTCAGCTCCAAGGAGCGTTTTAACGTCTTTCAGCTCATTGTTTTGGTTTTACAATCCACAACTTTACTGTTTTGATTCAGTCTCACTGCTCTCATCAGCCTTGTTTCCAGCTGTAGCAGGCAGCTGTTTGCTGCACCAAACAGCAAACTGTAAAGTTAGCGACTAGCTGGTGAACATCGTGGAGCATCTAGCAGCTAAAGAGCCAGACATTTCCCTCAGGAGTCGGTGGAGACCAAAACAGAGGTAAAAGGAGAGTGAAAATTTGACTTGCGTTCATCAGGTGGAAAAAGACTCCAAATAAATACTAATGTTGCTCTATGTATGCTAACGTGTTCGTTATATCAACTTCATATGTAATATTTTGTCAATGTTTCGTTCCTAGCTGCTCAAAAGTGGCCAAAAAATTTAATTAATGCAGGTTTAAATCATACATAAAGAAGCAGGAGAATAGTTTTTACCTCTTTAAGATCAGGTACTGTACTGTTGCGGTGACCTGATTTTTATTCTGGTTTCAAGGAATATTTCCCAATTTCTGTTTACCCCATTGGCAGAAATGTTTCAGCTTTTATACAGAAGGGGATTATTTGCAGCTTGAAGGTTTTCTAGGTTAGCAGAATTTATGCTGGAGGTTGAGTGTGTGTGACTTCTCAAACAGACTGTTTCATCCAAGTTCATTGACTGTTGGAAGACTTCAGTAGAAATTCCCCTGAGCTTGTTTGATATAAGGCAAAACCCCTGCGAGCACAGTTGTTAACCAGGCCCTCTTTCAACACATCCAACCAGACTTGATTGGTTCCCCTCTCTGCTTCTGACTAATCTATATTCAAGGCAAAAGGCTGTTGCTGAATTATTTAAAGCAGCCTGCTTGTTTGTTTACCTGGCTGAAGAGAAATTTTGCAGGGAAACCAATCTGGCAACAACGCTCAACTGTGTGTCCGTCTGTGTGTGAGAAACACAACAGCGATGGAGTCTGGATGGCTGATCTGGGTTTGTGAAAGGCACAGTGTCCTTGGTCTGCACCCAGACCGCCACCCCACCCTCCCCCACCAGACACACATTCATCTCTCTCTCCTTTCTGTTCAGTCTCTCTCACTTTCACAGATTTTCATCCATCCTCTCTCACTTATTTTCATTTTTGTCTCTCATTTGTCCCCATTTCATTAACACTAAACTCAGCTGACATCTCTCTTTGTCTCTCTGTAATTCTTTCTCCACTAAACAACTGCTTTCCTCTCTTTTTCCTGTAGCCAAAATACAATATAAATCATAACATCAAGGCTTCTCTTTCAAGATCAGGATGATTTAACAAGTTAAGAGAATTGTGATGAATCAAGATAAAAAAAATCTGACATAGACTTAAGTTTTGGCAGCATTTTTTGTTAAGAGTGAAAGACGTTAAATCAAGTCCTGGGGTTGGTGGATTGCAGTGCGAACATTATATGGCCAGTGCTCCTCTGTTACCTCTTATATTGGCTGTCATTCTCTACTTTAACGTACCCATTATGAAGCAGATACGCTGTTCAAAAAGACAAAAAGACTGTAAAATAGAGAATTTTGGAGAGAAGCATGAAGGGAATGTAGAAAAGCCAAATCTAATATCCATCGGGATCTAACCCACTTACACTGTGTTTGTTTGAGTGTGTGTGTGTGTGTGTGTGTGTAGTCACTGGAGACTCTGTTAGAGCACCTCTGCACTGATATAATCTGCCCCAAAATGGCTTTCATGCTCCAGATGTTTACTTTCCAGTAGGAAACATAAACAACAGGCACTGTGGTGCTGGTGCTTGTGTATCTGTATGTGTGTGTGTATGTGTGTGTGTGTTTGTTGTCACTCTTCTGCCCTCACTATGAGTGTAAGTACTCAGCTATGCAGCAAGCTAAACTTCCAAAAAAGGTTGAAGACAGTAGCCTAGTTGGACTTTGAGGTTTTGGACAGCACTGAAACAGTATTGGACAACACATTAAATTATAGTGATTAAATTAGAAAAAAGATGCAATACCATAAAAGGTAGACCAAAGGTGTTGTAAAAATGAACTAGTACAGTAACAAGAGAACTAGCAAAATATTAGGCTGGCAGTCAAAGCAGTCACATCGTCCCTCATACCAGGAAGAAACAAAGTATCATCAGTGAAAGATCAACATTAAGTTTCCGTAGGAAGAACAAGACAGTTAATGTAGTAACTATACACATAGTATATAGTATAGTCCACAACAGTAAAAGTAAAAAGAGTCAATTATATAACAGCTAGCCCAACATTGATCAACTGTTAAAGGTGTAGTCTATGATTCTGGAGAGGGCTTGTTGATATTTGAACTCAACAGCCAAACAAATACACCCCTCCCTCCAGTGCTCCTTCAAACTCGCGCAAGTAACTCACAGCATTAGTTTGTCCTGTGCACGAGCGCGAGTTGTGACATGTTATACCAAAGTGTTTAGTGGAAATGCAGCTAAAGTGTCTGTATTTGATGACCTGGGTTGGTGGCTCTACCCGAGTCACTCTGTTTGTTACCCGTTTACAGAGCCAGGGCTGTGTGCGCCAGACGGTTAAACTACAACTGCCAGTAGGGGTTGCTAAGCAACATAATGTTCAACTGCTGGTGTCAGAATACCCACACAACTGCATAAACACACAAAGTCACAAAATACTTAATACACTGGCACTTTTTTTCACATTTTTTCTGTGTAGCCAGACAAAAAATACATTCAACTTTCCAAATGTCAGTGTGGG
>NTHP01000278.1:542765-567375 GCA_003416845.1 Oplegnathus fasciatus
GGGAAATGTTAAATTATGCCACAAAACGTGACCTGCAAAGAATAGGTTAGCCATGCAGCTAGTAAGCTACATGTTTAAAGACCAAGTGCAACAACTTTGCTTTGCTCTATCAAAACTTGTCAGTTGTGTGTCAGTGTTTCATGGGGGTCCTTCCATCGAGCAAAGGGTTTGTTTGTCTCTTTAACAGTCGTTTTTTTTTTTTTTTTTTTTTTATCATTTTGTTTTTTGTTTGTTTGTTTCATAATGCTAAGAGTTCATAGAAATAGATCCAGAGAATATGAGCCAAACCATAGCCAGAATATATAAAACATTTTCAGCTAACAAAAAGGCTAACACAGTATACCGTATTTCATCCATAAATTATTTCATTATTTGATTAATCAAAAGGGATGTGTCATTATTTAGGAACCTTTCTGATCTTCCATCTTTTATTCAGTGAAGTGGAATCCAGAGTATAAGTGTAATATTACGGAAATCCTAACTTAAAAGACTTAAAACTGATTTAAAATGGTTGGATAAATATTACTGTTGACTCTATATAATCTTACTTCTGAAAGCCTGTGAATATTCTCATTCATCCAGGTCATAGTTATCTCAAGGAAATTGAATCGAACGCAACTGGATTTTTGGTTTTGTCTGTGAAGACGTTTCACCTCTCATCCAAGAGGCTTCATCAGTTCGTGCTTGTTTGACCAGGCTAGCCTGGTTAAACAAGCACGAAACAAGCCAAAAATCCAGTTGCGTTCGATTCAATTTCCTTGAGATAACTTACTTCTGAAAGTATATCCAGGTACACAGCCTATAGAAAACCAGTCGATTATTAAATTCTACAGTTCACATGTAGTCATGATACTACATTGTATCCATCATATTGAAGCTGAACATTTACTGACTCAGAAAATTCCCCAGTGTCAGCTTTGCCCTTCTTTTATTCTCCATACCACACCTTGCAGTACATTTTAATTGGCTGCTGTTCTAACCTCAGGAGGTCAGGGAGACTGCTCATTTGCATACTCCATGGCTATTGGCCATGACCATTTAAACCTGACACCTGACCTGCTTCTCTCCCCTAATAGCCAACTAGCTGTTTCAGGAGAGGAGCAGGTAAAACCACAGATTTACGCTGCACACCAGTATCTTGTAGAAATCTCATTGCTCCAACTTTAAACAAGGTTTTAAACCTTGTTTAAACATTTTTCAAACATTCCTCTTTTTTGCAAGGTAATAAACAACATGTGCTCTGACAACATCTTATTAAAGGGAAGAAAAGTAATCTGTGCACTGGCTTAAATAGGAGTATAAAGTCCAGATTTTCGCCTTTCATGCCACTGTGTGAAACCTGCAGTCTGCATGTTCACTCTGGGATAAACACACAGAATTGGATGAAAATAGAAACCTGAACTGTGGTCCAATTACTTCATTATCCAGGGCTTACGTACACAACAGCAGTCTCCTCCCACCTCTCTCTCTGATGGATTTAACTCAGGATGTTTGTCTGTTATATTAGCAGTTGTCTGCTTTTCCAAGGCTATGCCACACAACATATATGATGCTGTAAGAAGAATCACAATATCCAAAAATGCGTTTATTTTCTGTCACTACAGAAAATCCCAAGACACGCTTAGCCTGCTCTCACTCCAAAGAAGACTAGTTGAGTCGCACTGCATTACATAACCAGATCTAGGATTGCATCAGGGCCATATGGCACTCCTCCATGACCACACAGAGATGCCTGCCCCAGATCAGCCCTGCTTGGGGGATTTTCACAGTAGGCAGCAACTCAACTCAATCTGATACACATTAGCCTACTAATGTGTTTTGCTTGATAATTGCAGTACAGTGGGAAGTCGAGCCGTCTGCTGCTTCCTGTTGAGAAAAAGCATTTTTTTTAAATAACTCTTCAAATCAACCCTTAGTTTCGGATGATAAAATCGTATTTTTCTTATCCAAGAATAATAATCTTGTCAAGCACCACTTGCTTTAGATCATTAAACCTGTTTTAAGGTAACTGCTCTTGATTTTTCTTAATAGATATTAAGATATTTAATCTTTGTTCCAGCTACAACTGACATGAAAGAAGTCTGAAGCGTGGATTGCATAATTGTCACACTCATATATTTTCTATTAAGAGAAAACTAGATTGATCGTTAATTTCAAGAAGAAATAAGACAATTGTGAATCTGTAGAACATCAACACCCCACTCCAACCCTGCACCTGCTTCATAAGCGTTTCATAAGCACTGCTTTCCATCACTTCCATGGTGCAGCAGTAGTGGATCTCTTGTATGTGTGTGCACTGCAGCTGCTCTCAGAGTTTTTAAAAAAAAATCTCCTTATGGAATAGCTAAATTTGGCAATGAAAGCCAATGATGCTCAATTGAAGAATTCACATATGGTATTCCTTTGATCTCGATCAGTTCAGCCTAGTGTGGTGAGCCTGAAAAAGAAAACTTCCCCACAGCCAGACACATGGAAGCTTCTGCTCTGAAGCCTGTTGAGTCTAATTACTTGGATATGCATGACATGTGGCCTGTTACACTGACAGTGAGAGGCAGAGGGGTGGATCAACATTTTGAATGCTAGACAGTCATGTATCGATCTCTTTTTAATGATATTTTTCAAGAATAGGGAATCTTTTGATCCTAATGACTAAATGCTTAAATAGTCTGAAAACAATCAACACATGTGCCTGCTGTGTCTGATATAACTGTATACCTGTAATACAACAAATTTCACAAATGCTGAGCAAATTTTAAGATCTTTTGGGGATTATTTGTGTTTATAATATTGCTGAAGGTCATCTTAGCTTTTGATTGTAATCTTTTTCTCTTCTCATTGCTCTCTCTTTTCTCTGTGTCATGAGAATGTCACGGAATTTTTTTTTTAAAATAATCTTCAAAGGCTGCTTTCTTTGTTACAGGTACACTAAAGGGGAGCTGGACATTGCCTACATCACATCACGGATCATAGGTAAACACATTTGGTTGAAGCTAATGGACTTTGTGTGCATGTGTGAGCTGTGTGTATAGATGCACTCTAACATTGTCTCCAGGAATAATAAATCAGGGAAACGTCTGTCTGGTCCGCAGTGTCCAAAACTCACATTTAAAAAAGCTGCATTTTAAATAAATAAGCAACAATCAAACTAAAAAATGTGTTAAGTTATCTTTTGTTAAGAATTTAACACTCAGAAACTTGGCTAATCAGCTTTCTTTAGGACTGTCCTGAGTTTGACTGGATCAGATTTGATTGACAGTCACCAAACAACCCAACAACTATCATTAGATTCAAATTTTTCTGATTGGTGCATGGCTGAAAATAGTGTGTTCATGTAGGATCCCCATGCTCAGAGTAAGAAGCTGATTAGGAAAATTGTTTTTAGGGACTTTAAACTTAAAATGTAGACAACTCTTTACTTAACAGATAGAAAGGTGTGTTATATCTGCGTAATATAAGAGAATGGGAGCTCGTGTATGATCCTGAAGACAGTATTAACATAAGTACATGCAGATAAATAGACACCAGCACCCTCAGCTGCCCTCTCTCATTCTCAAATTGCTCACAGCTTCACATGAGTGTGGAGCAGCAGTGTGTCCTTTAGTCAGCTGGACATTTGTCACCTGAGGGCTTCTATCCCATAATGCTTTGTGTGCAACCGCTGATAGTCATGCATGCATGTGGACCTACTCTCCATATTTCAAATTTCAGTTCACTTATTGCAGAATAATAGTAGGAAAGGGTGAAGGGTAAAGCACATAATCAGAGTGTGAGCCTGTTATACACACTGTGTATGCAAACATCTGTACCAACAGTGCATGAAGTTCTTCAAAACATCTCATCCAGCAGCTGAATAATGGATTTTTTTTTTTTTCAGTGATGACCTACCCAGCGGAGTCAGTGCAGATTGGCTACCAGAACCATGTAGAGGACATTCGCTCCTTCCTTGATAGTCGCCATGCCGACCACTACACTGTCTTCAACCTATCCCAGCGCAACTACCGCGGCGCCAAGTTCTCCAACAGGGTGAGTGTGATAAACTTCCTCATGAAGCTCCAGATGAAGCCGTTACAGAATTATTAGGTCGTACCTAGTAGTTAGTGGTTTCTGAACCATTTTCCTTCCCTGGATTATTACAACACCAGAGTAAGATATGAGGACTTATTTGCAGCTTTTCTGGCTATTTTTGGTCTGCCAGCGTTTTAAGTGGGAACTGTTGCTACATGTGCTCATAAACTATGGAACTATGAAGCCTCTAATTAGATTTCCCCCATTGGGCCTATCATCGCTCTGTCATTAAAGCTACAATAAGTAATTTTTGTGCGCTGGGGAGCAAGTCGTCGAGAAAGCTTGTAGTGACGAACCCACAGAGAATTATCACCCGACCCTGCAGTTCCCCACAGCTCTACGGAGCATTTCAGCATCTTTCTTATGGTTTTGTGTTTTTTTTACGGCCTGCAACTTTAGTTTTGGATCACCTGCACTGCTTTCATCAGTGTCACTTCCAGTTTCAGCAGGCAGCTGCTTTCAGTTGCTCTGCTAAAGCTGTGATAAACCCGCTGTACGCCTGTAACCCTAACCCTGTCCAGCACCAAACAGCAGACAGGCAAAGTTAACGAGTAGCTGGTGAACACAGTGGAGCATTTAGCAGCTAAAGAGACAGATATTTCCCTCAGGAATTGGTGGAGACTAATAACAGAGCTCAAAGAGAGTGAATATTGGACTTCCATTCATCCATCAGGTGGCGTGAAACACGACTCCAAATGAATGCCAATGTTGCTCTGTGTCTGCTGAAATTGTAATTAGTAATATCAACTTCAAGTAATATTTTGTCAATGTTGTCAAAATTCAGCTCCAAATAATTTAATGCTAATGTTACTATCAATCTAAAAGGTGATAGATAAAATGTCATGTTGTGTTGTGTTTACAGCATGTTTCTGCTGCCCCCAGGTGGCCAAAATTCAGTCAATGCAGGTTTAATGTCTGTGGCTAATCTCTAATGCCGACTGTCTGCACCAACGACTTGCTCACTTTAGCTTTCTGTCATTAAGTGGTTAGTAAGTTGCTTGCTACGGTTACATATGGAGTTTTTGGTGAGACTCACTGGGAGGCAACCATAGAGAACAGAGAAGTGAAACAATAAGATCAAAGTGAGCTGAGAGCTTTAAACAGCTGCAGAGGTTGATGTTGTTTCTCAGTGGGATCAGCAGTACTAGCAACTCCATCATATCACAGAGAGTCATTTTATTTTAATATAAAAAAGGAGGTTTGATCGAGACAGACACCATCTGAACTCATTACTATACAACTTAAAGCTCAGGAAGCTGAACACTTTACTGCTTTTACTCAGTGTTTTGTCAGATAATACCATATTGTACTAGCTTTAAAAGATGCACTTACAGCATCTCCAATTAACAAAACCTTCTTCCACTTAACTATTTGTGATGAACTGTGTGCTGTTGAGTGATATAGCAACACCAGGGAGTGTATTTTACATAAAAAATAAGTCTTTTTTCTTCAAGAGATGTAACACAGCAGTGATTCAACATGCATATTTTATAGCAAGAACCACTTGTGACCATAGAATTCTCTAAATAACAAAATATAATTCATGGGTCACTAATCCAATTGTCCCGGCTGAATTACCCTTCAAAAACCAGAATTAATTTGGATTTGGATTCAAGTGAAGGCACATGTGGGATCTCGATAGATAAAAGGCTGCCACCCTCCGGCAGAAACATCCAAGAAAGCTGAAGAGTCAAGCTGTGGAGTTAACATGGCCAAGATGGCCTCCTGTCTGCTTGTGGAAGTCGCTGTATCTCTTGCAGATGACTCATCGTGGCAACTGGTGTGCTGTGTTGCTCTGCTGCTGCAGTGCTGTTGCTAACCTCCACCTCTCCTTTCTCCTCCCTTCCTGATTATGTTGTTGTTTTTTTGGTTTTCACACTCTTCCTCTGTTTTTTCACCTTTCTTCTTCCCATTTCTCTCCCCCGTCTGTTCGCCTTCTTTTGCTCTTTTTCTTTTGCCGTCTTCTCTGCTATTTTTCTATGTCTGGGTCTGTCTGTTTCTGTGTCTCTCCCTGTTTTCCTCATTCCTCCTCTCTCTCTTATTTCTTGTGCCAACTCCTTTCCAGGTTTCCGAGTGTAATTGGCCTTCGCGCCAGGCTCCCAGCCTCCACAACTTGTTTGCTGTGTGTAAGAACATGCACAACTGGCTCAAACAGAATCCCAAGAATGTGTGTGTCATCACCTGCTCGGTAAGAAGACGCTCACATGTAATACCTCATCATATTCATCCCTATTCTCCATGTATTTTTCATTGATTGTCTGGATTCCAGTCGATTTAAGTACTGGCAGCTCATATAAATTGTCATTGATTTTACACTGCTACCCTCGTACATTGCCAAATTTCTCTCAGTTTACTTAGAAATGATGGTATATGAAAAGTCACTTCTGATGCGTGGGGATTGTTTAGATTGTCCCACAGGTTTTTTGGAGTTGTGTTTTAATTGTCCTGTGACCCACTTTTGAGTCAGCGCTCGAAATGTGCTGCCAGAGAACTAATTGAAACACACTCTAAGTCCCTCAGTGTCCCCTCTACCATATCTCACTGCACAATAATTCATTTTGTGCACATTTTATTGCCAACACGGGTGATGTGTCTTCTTGGCCGAAGCATCGAAGAAAGTGCTTTTGTGAAACTTTTGTGAAACAGTTTCAAAAACATGACGTGTTTAGTGATCGTGTAACAAAACTGTCAACGTCTAGAGTAAAAAAAAAAAAGTGATCTTCCCACTTTCCTTCAAATGAAGGCTACAATACCACACAGACAAGGGAAACAAATCCCACATTTAGCCTCTCTCCTGTTTCTCTGCTCCTCCTCTCAGTGTTGCCAAACCCTGGCTGCGGCAATGCTGGCCTGCCTTGTTTTTAATTTCAACTACAATAAAGCCACAGCTTGGAGCTTGTCAAACTGCTCTTGTTGTTTCTGTTTAGTTCCTATCAGTCCCTCCTACCTATCAGTTTCTCTGCCTCTGTTGTTGCTTAGCAGTTGGTCTTTGTATTGAAAAGAGAATTCAATGCCCCTGACACAGTAGAGGAGAAGAGCATTTTAGTCCCTCATGTTGGCCTTGGAGGTTCACATTCAGTTAAAGTGTGGATGTGAGCCATGTTTTAGTATGCTGGTCATAGAATTGGAAAGGATAGATGGGTGATGTATTCTTGAATCTCTTGCTTAGGTGTCTGTGTTTGGTAAACAAGATATTACAGTTAAAGAGGTGAAAGGTACAAGAACATGTATTTTGCTTGACAGAGATCAGATTGGAAAACTCAACAAAGTTATCTCAGCAACCAGTTGCACTTTTAGGACACTCTCATGATGACACATTAAAGCTTTAATAACATCAGGCATATTTCAAACACAGCTAAAACCCGAAATACTTTGCATTACAAATGTTCTGCAATATATGAATATGTTGCAGTTCAATGAAACTGGTCTTTCTGTCTGTTCTAATTCAGTGACAGCAATACTGTACACTGGCATGTGGTAGAGCATGTTATTGCCAAGTCACTGCGGTTTGGCTGTGGCTTGGCAAATTGCTTCATCTTGCGTAACCTCCACCAAACGGTTCCTTTCTAAAAACTGTTTTCTCTGCTTCAGATCACAAGAATGTTTTTGTCTCCCTGTAACCTGAAATGAACTCAGAGTAAAATGTATAACTCTGAATAAATACATCCAGCGAACAAAAATCTATCCTGTTTGGGCACGTGACTTCATCATCAGACATATCCTTGAATATATTGTTTTTAAAAGTGCATTAGTGAAGCATTCCACAAAGTGTCTCAGCGTCTCCTTTGTTGTGTTTTTAGGATGGTCGTTCTCCCTCGGGTGTTTTGGTTTGTGCCATGTTCTGCTTCTGCCACCTCTTCAACAACCCGGTTCCTGCCATGCAGCTGCTCAGCGCCAAGAGACCAGGTTCAGGCCTCTGGCCCTCACACCGCAGGTTTGCATCCTTGAACGTGTGTGTGTGTGTGTGTGTGCATGACAGAGGGGAAGTGAGAGAGAAAGAAAGGACAGGAAAATGGCAGCTACAGTGGACAATTACCTGGAAGCATCACTTGTTTTAAGCAGATTTGATATTTCTCAGCTGTTGGAATGACGGAATGAAGTTTGTTGCACCGAAACATATTTATCTAAAAAAATGACCATTAGTGCTGATTGTGTATTGACAGTGTGTTGACAGCTTATTTTAGATTTTTTTTACTCTGTTTTTTACTCTTCTAAACACCTGTCTATATACAATACATGTATGCAAAGATTGCTTTTCACTGAGGCTGGATATTTTCCAGCTTCCAAGGAAAAAAACACTGATTTGATGAGGTTGGAAACACATTCACACTATCAGCAGGTTCCACCATCAACCATGTTTATTCCCCTATCTGCCACTTTAGAAGGCAATAATTTTTTTATATTCTAGCATAATGGTATAATTTCGGACCATTTGCTGTTATAGGTGATAGGCTTGTCAAAATAGTCTAGTCTAGTTCTCAGTTTCCTTAGCCAAAGTATGAATCTTAGGCTGCAGAGCTGGCAGACCCTCAAGGATGGACACTGCCAGCCAGTAGCTGGAGTATATATCAGTCCATGCTTGTGCAAGATCTGCAAGAGTTTATGGCAGCAATAACATCATTCTGCTCCTCCTTAAATTGATTTTCCTGCACTTATCAGTGCGTTTCACCTTCCTCTAACTGTGCTGTGCCTCTGCTTGTTGGCTTGATACAGCGTTTGGTGCTGTGGAGTATAATGAGCCCCTACTGTATGCATAACATTTGTCAGTTTGTGATTGACTGATGATACATATCACCAAAAAAACACCTTGCATGTGGATACAACTCAAAGTGATGGATGCATTGGACTTTGAAAAATAAAACGGGATAAAAATGATTATCTTCCCTCCATGCAGGTACATAGGCTATGTGTGTAGCATGGTGTCAGAGAAGCCCAGTCTACCCCACTCCAAGCCCTTGGTGATCAAGGGCCTCACCATGAGTCCAGTCCCCTGCTTCAACAAGCAGCGTAGCGGCTGTCGGCCCTTCTGCGACGTCCTCATCGGAGAGACAAAGATCTTCAGCACTGCGCAGGAGTACGAGAGGATGAGGTAGGGGCTTGATGCTCAAAGTAAGATTTAAGTCGCTCAGACACAGTGAGGTTAACAGCTGCTAACAAACATTTTCATACCAACTAAATTAACTGATTATGTGACATTGTTACAATAACATCAGAGAGAGCTTTTGGAAAGGAGTGAGAGCATTATACAGCACATCTGGAATTGCATGGCGGCATCTTTTTTGAAGTGTGTAAGCCTCAAATAGAAATTGAGATTTTATGCAGCGCATGATATACATGAAGAAGTCTGAATCATGCTTTTTTCTCCTCATTCTCCACTCCCTTTCTCTTTCTCTGCAACGTTTCCCCTCAATTATTCTCTCCCATTGCTGCCCCTTTTATTCTTTCCTTTATGTTTCTCCCTCCTGCACACTCTGCATGTCCAGAGAGCACAGGGTGCAGGAGGGTAAGGTAGTTTTCCCTCTGGGTGTGAGCGTGCAAGGAGATGTCGTTGTTTCAGTCTACCACATGAGGTCGACCATTGGAGGACGTCTGCAGGCCAAGGTAACCTTCATTTGCTCTACACCACATACTACAAAATCTTTTTAGTGTAAGAGCCAGCAACTGTTGAGGGAACAAACTACAAACCATGTCTGCGTACTGATAAAGTCCACATCTTAACCAAACTTGACAAAAACAATGTTGGATGTTGGAAAAAGTTTAATATGATATTATGCCAACAAGACTATCAGTTATCAACCAGTCTCAGGATGTGGCTGCAACTTACTTGAATATTTGTGCATCTTGAGTCCAAACACAAACCCACAAAATGTCAGGAGGAAAGAAGTAGTAAGAAGTGACATGTTGGAGGCAAGATTTTAATTTCCTGACGTGCTCAGTTTATGGAAACAGCAGGGAGAAACAACAGATATTTTATACATATTTAACACTAAAATGAAAACTCTGTTTCTTCTTTTTTTTTATCAACCTGGGTCCAGTTGTGGCCATCGTTTCTTCTGGTTATCGTATCATTTTACTTCCAACAGCAAATTTGCTGATATATTGGTTTAAAGGTGCAAGTAACTACAGCTTTTACAGTAGGTCAAAGCTTCTTAGAAAGAAGCTACTGAAACCTAAGTGACCTTTACAACAGACAGTTTAGGTAATAGCTTAGCTTAGTTTCAATTCTAAATCCAATCAGGTCAATGGGTTAAAGTGGACATGTTTACAGTCTCTTTACTGCCTCACTGGCCGCATTTTGATCCACCTTTTGATACCCCACAGACTCTATTTAGCAGACTTCCCAGGTGATAAGTAAAATATTGTCAGAGGAATGATGATATAAACTATGAAAACAGACTTGTGTTGTACAAGGAAATTCTTAAACATGCAATATCTCTGTGAATGAACGTCATATACTGTAGTCCAACAGAACTTACAGCTAGGATAGTGAGAGACTACATTGATGCAATTTGATAAGATACACTAAAATATCCCATGGTCCAAACTTACATTTGTTCTACTGTTGTTAGGTGTCCAACACCCAGATCTTCCAGATCCAGTTCCACACTGGCTTCATTGCTCCTGGTAGCACCATGTTGAAGTTTAACAAGTAAGTTCATTTCTTCTATTTAATCACTTGTATGAGTATGACAGAAAAACAAACCCTGCTGATCCCTTTACAATACCTATATCTTAATTCTGTTAAAAAAACAGTTCAGCCAATCCCAGTCTGTTTTCCCTCTCTTTGCCTTTCACTATAATACGCATACATTTTCATACTCCCTCTTTTTCCTCTCAGACCAGAGCTGGATGCATGTGACTCTCCTGAGAAGTACCCCCAGCTTTTCCACGTGATACTGGATGTGGAGGTGGAGGGGGTGGACAAGCAAAAAGACCTGACGCCGCCGTGGGAGCAGTTCCCCTGTAAAGACCTCAGCCCCAACGTGCTCTTCTCCTGCCACCAGGAGCATCAGGACGCTCTGGCTATTGCTGGTACAATACAAACTGCCTCTGCTTAAGTGGGCCACACACACTATGTTTAATCCACAACATACTGTACATCACACGTGAGGTGGGAAGCTTTGTGTTAATAGCTTCTGATCCATTAGCTTTTGTGTATTTCACTCTTTCATCAGCCTTTCTGAAAAGCTCAGTCACGTCCATAGCTAAATTAGTATCCACTACCACACTGGCTACTAAACGCTTGTCATTTAAACAAAGATAAAACAGTAATTATACTGTTAATATTCAATGGCAACATCTCTCATGACTCTGACACAGACGTGCTGTCCAAGCCTCATGGGAGCTGTAGTTGTTGAAAGGTGGCCTAACTGTTAGATCTTTATTGAAATGACGAAGATGTCACATTTTACCACCAGCTACATTAGTAGAAGTTGTAGTTAAGCTAAAAATATGGACAGAAAAGCTTTGTATCAAGTTTCAGCTCACAACCTCAATGAGAAAACACAACGAAAAGAGGAACAAAAGCTAGCAAGCTAACGAGCTAGCTAGCTACTAGCAAAGTAACATTACCTTGGCTTCATTCAACAGCACATAACCTGTGAAACCTGAATGCTTGGATTGACAGTCAGTCATTTTTAAATTAAAATGTTGCATCTTGTTATACTGTACACAACATTAGGGTATTTTTAATCTTTGCTTGCTGTAACGTTACTTTGTAGAGCCTCCCAACCTGAATCTGATGTAAATTCAAAATGGCTAATTGTTGTTTAGCAGCTATTTAGCCTTACTTCAAACTAAACATAAACATAAAATAACTCTTAACCTAAGCACTAACCTGAAACTAAAAGTAAAGGTATTAGTATTATACTAGTATTAATTTAAAGTAAAACAAAATGTATCTAAAGTATCAAAATAAAAGTACACATTATGCAGAATGGCCCCTGTCAGTCTTCTATTATATTATTGGATCATTATTGATGAATTGATATGTAAGCAGTACTTTACTGTTGTAACTTAGTCGGATGATATGGAGCTAATTTGAACTACTTCATATAATGTTAGGTAGTTAATCTATAACAATGCATCATATTTTATAAGCTAATCATGTGATTTTTGTTAAAAATCTTAATCTGAAAAGTAACTAAAGCTGTAAATTAAAAGGAGTGCAGTAAAAAGTGCAATATTTACAAGTATAAAGTGGCATAAAATGGATATACTCAAGTAAAGTACAAGTACCTCAAATCTGCACAGTGCTTGTGCAGTGCTTGAGTAAATGTAAATGTACTACTTTCCACCACTGAAGATGGTGCACAACTGCAATAGATCACCGATAAGTTAGAATAATACAGTATTATACAGAAACACATTCACATACGTTTACATGCAGGCACATGAACAAACTAATGAACTAACTCTCGTTTTTGTCCCTACAAGATGAGATGGAGGGATTGGATCTAGAGGGTAAGACAGTAGAGGAGACCACAGACCCGTTAGAGAAGCTGTTCAGTACCGTGACAGTAGTTAACCAGGGTTTGGTTCAATTCAATCATACTCACTGACCCTATTGACGAATAAATCTTCTGGTATTGGAAAATCACTTTCCATTTACGATCTGTGTTGATTGAATTGAAATTAACCCCATCCTCGTTATGCAGTGATATATCAGTTTGGTGGATGATTTTAATCTGTTTTTGGCATAAATACCAATCATGTGGGGATCTGAATAAATTACTAGTGTAAATAATTCCCCTAAACACACATCGTTTAATATCCTACAACAGCAGACCAATATATGTTTCCCTGTATCCAGAGAAATGTTTTTAAGAAACTGGGAAAAAACACATAATCCCAGTGATGATAGCTAAAGGAAGCAAAGTGCAGCTATAAGTGATACAAATTTAAACTGTTCTACCAAAGTGAAATATTGCTCTAGATTAATACTAGCTGAGGTTTATAGTCATACCGTACATCCCATCCCTTCTTTAAAAGCATACTGTACATTTTATTGATTGGATTCTTGTAAATATTGTTTTATCATGTTGTTTTTGAAATGATCTCCTCTAATTACTGTATCTAAAAGTAGCTTCCAGCGGCATCCTGGTGCAGCATAGTGTATCATATCACACAGCGCACAGCATCAGGAGAATAGCTGGTGCTTGTAGCAGAGATGACCCATGCAGTTGCCCATTATTCCCTACTTCGCTCTTGTCCTTTTTTCTCTTAACCTCCTCTGTATTTCTGTCTGCTTTGCTCCAATTAATTTCCCGCTTTGTTATTTCTTCCACTCTCTGCTTTATCGACTTTGCATGCCTCTGTCTCATTTGGTAATTCACCACATTTCTCCTCTGTCTCTTTCCTTCTATTTCTGTCTCATCCTCCTGCAGAGCCAAGCCCCCGGCCCCAAGGAGGTCCAGACGGTCGGGGCCACGGCGAGGAGAGCGAGCCCTCTGATGATGAGATGCTCTCTCTCTCCAGCCAGCGAAGCAACGCCAGCGCAGCCCCCCAGAAACCCGACCCCCCTGCTCCAATGCCTGCCGCCCCTGCACCCGCTGAGGAAGTGGATCTTCTCGGCCTCGATGGGGAGGCAATCAACCGTCCATGTCCTTCATCTCAGCCCCCGTCTGCCGCAGCCGCAACCACTGACCTCCTAGGGGACTTGTTCGGGGCCCCACCCCAGCCAGCCAGTGGGCCGTCATCTGCACAGTCTACACCACATAAAGTAGTCCCAAACACTGCCTCGCCATGTCCCTCTCCTGCGCCAGGTGAGTGCCAAGTTTGAAATTACATTTGATTGAGTGAAGAAAATAGAATGAAACAACAATGTAAGTTTCTAGAATGAGAACAGTAACAATAACAGTATGTGGGTGTGTTTGTTTCCCTCAGCGTTTGATCCCTTTGGGGCGGGTCCCATGCCTAAGCCTCAGGACATGATGGGTTCATTCCTTGGACCAGGTAACGTGGGGCAGCCAGACCCCTTCCTGCATGCTGCTCGCTCTCCATCACCCACCCTGCAGCCCACAAGCTTGGGTAAGGCATGCCTCTGCTGCTCTGCTGCTACACTCTCACAGCGTTTTGGATGTAATAAAACCTTTTAAGGAGCCCACATCAGGGTAAGGAATGTTGCACAGTATCTGCAAGTCTGCTGCCTTAACACATAAACATGCATCTTATTGTCTCTGCACGTCATCTCTGGTTAAAACTGGCATCAAAACATTTTTTCTTTTTTCCTAAGATTCATTAGACTGCACTGTGTCTTTAATATCTTTCCCTTTTTCTCAGCTTTGCTCTACTGCTTACTCACGCACTGGCTTTGCTTTTTTTATGTTGCTGCTGTATGTTTGGCAATGAATGGGTTTGCATGATGTTCTGTATGATGTATTTCAGCCTGTCTGATTAGTATTGGATGGAGGTTGCACAGGCTTGACATTTCACCTCCAACACACATCATTCCCCATCAACATTTTCAGCATGAACTCTTCCCAAAGCCAGTATTTTAACTTCAAACATGGAGTTTCTGCCACTTAAGAAATTTCTTTACTCTTTACACCATTACAGAGCAGTGTGTGCATGAAGACGCAAGACAACAACACAATTATATATTATTATTACACAGTATATACTGTATATTGTTGGCCTGAACCTAACATAAACTCACTGTAATGCTTGTGAAAACAGGTATGAACCTGGTCTGAGCCCAACAGGCTTGATAAATTTGCAGACCTACTTCAACTATCACAAATAACTTTTACATGACCTTTTACCAGTGTGGTATGACACTTTTTCGGTGCCATTTAGGCAAGGAAATATCAACGGTAAATTTCATTTCAAGAACTAACAACTAGATCCATTTAGACATCCAACAGCCCCTTGATAACGCCTCTCATGAGACTCAACCCTGTGATTATTTCCTCTGGTTGTGTGGGTTCATGTTGCTCAGTTCCCATTCACTGTGTGCTCAGTCTGTGACAAACCTTTATGTGCTTGAATAGGCCGGAGTTCCCCTGTGCCACCCACCACCCCAACCGTCAACATTCAGCAGCAAAACGCCATGGGAGGATGGGACTGGAACAGACCTGCTACCACAAGCACAGGTAGAAACCAGTAGCCCAACCACGCACACACATTTACAGTCAACCAAACCTTTTTAATGTAATCACTTTCAGTGGAAGCTGGTGGAACTGAATGTCAAAAGAACTCTGTAAAATGCAGGGCTCAAAAATATATGTGTGACTACCAGTGTTTTCTCCAACCTCCTTGTTGTTTGTTGATTTAACCAGGAGCAGGCTTTGGTATGGGCAGTCGGTCAGCCACTACTAGCCCCACAGGCTCTGTTCACAGCACCCCCACCCACCAAACCAAGCCAAACACCCTGGACCCGTTCGCTGACATAGGCAACCTCGGGGGCAGCCTCGGAGGTCAGTCACTGGAAATTTTCTGAAGTACACGAACTGCGTCTTTGTTATTTTCGCCACCATCTCTTCTGTCATAATCTCTGCCCTTTCCTTCAGCAGGTTCTGGCTTCTCCAGCAAACCCACCACCCCTACTGGAACTACCCCTTCCATTCCTCCCATGGGCTCCCCATCGCGACCTCCTCCATCTCCCCAGCACGCACCTGGCTTCCCCTCATGGCAGCCAGGTGCTGGAAGCGGTGGAGGATGGCAAGCCCAAGGACAGGGCCCTGCCCCGCAGCCAAAGCCCAGCCCCAGCCACACCTCCATGCCCCACACATCGCCCCAGAACAGACCCAACTACAATGTCAGCTTCTCTGCAATGGGAGGGGGGTCGCCCAGCGCAGCGGGCAAAGCCCAGCCTGGCATGGGTGAGCAGGAATTGGATTTGATGTTGTCTGTTATGATGCAAATGTTGTGGTCTTGTAGCCATGCTATACTTTACATAAATTATCATAATTTGTAAAAAACTAAATTTAGATATCACTTAATTCTTAAGTTAATCCTGCAAACATGTTTCCCTAGATGCCATGAATACATTGTACCTGTTGTCTTATATTTAGGAGAGGTAGTTGTAGTACTTGATGACTCAAATTTTAATACATGAACATTTTGATGCTGTTGGCACATTCATTCTTCAGTGGGAATGGATCTGTCACTCAGTCACTTGGTCACAGTACATTTCATCTCATAGGGAACGATGATAAGTGGCCAGGTTGCTGAAAAAAAAGTTTGTTTTCTGTCTTTGTGTTTGTATCAATCTCTGCCAGGTTCTAAGCCCAAGGCCTCGGATGCCAACTTTGATGACCTGCTGTCTGGTCAGGGCTTTGCAGGGACCAAAGAGAAGAAAGGGCCAAGGACTATAGCAGAGATGAGGAAGGAGGAGATGGCCAAAGAGATGGACCCTGAGAAACTAAAGGCAGGGGCTATTTTTCTGATGTGATATTCTGTGTACTAATGAAAATAAGGAGTAGTTTGTTGTTCTTTCTGTGAGAAACACCATGAAGTCCCATGACTCTTGCATCACTACATCTGAGTGGAATTAGACTGGACATCAGTTCACTGGGTTTCTGCCATCTGTTTATCCAGCGTAGCACAATAGAAACAATTCAGTGATTCCCAAAAGTAGGATAGTGTACTCAAAAACCTTTGGCTGTTAAAGCCTTGCTGTTTATTTCAGAATTAATGAAGCAACCAATGTAGGTCTCCCATGACCAAAGTTTGGTTCCTCTAATTACTCCTTTAAAAACATTTCACTGGAGCCAAAATCACTGGAAGCATTTCTGCTAATTATTGTTCCAAACTTGGTCATCACTGACTAATGGCTCCCCTTCACTCCCTCTCCTGTTTGTGACCCAGATTCTGGACTGGATCGAGGGGAAGGAGCGTAACATCCGTGCCCTGCTGTCCACCATGCATACTGTGCTGTGGGAGGGAGAGACACGCTGGAAGCCAGTGGGCATGGCTGACCTGGTTACTCCAGAACAGGTCAAGAAGGTCTACCGCAAAGCAGTCCTGGTCGTCCACCCAGATAAGGTGAGACAGATAACGACGACGGTGGTGAAGACCTTTACCTGCATGCATGCAGGGAGAGAAAACAAGGCTTCTCTGTCCAAACAAGTTCTCTTTTATTAACCCTCATGTTTCGTTGTCATTGGTTTTATTTCCTCATTGTTTGGGATCCCACAGACACCACTGCTGTATGTGTAAAAACAGTAAGAATTATTGCAATTTTTATCAAATTTTTCCTGTCAAATTTATTTTTTTCCTTCCTTCTGCTCATATTATTAAAACCCAATATTTAGAGAAGTATTGAAGCAGTAACCCTTCCCTTTGGCACGAACTGGGCTTGCACATCCGATGAATGTGACAAAATACTGAAATGACCATAAAACAGCACTATTATACCAAATAAGGAAATATTTCATGTTTTATATGTCACATGGGCTATGAATCCCTTTTGTTTGCAAAAAAGTAATTCACAAAGAAGTGTACAAACTAAAAATCTGTTACAAAACTAAAATAACAGAGGGGTAGTGTGGCACAAAAAGTTCTGTCAACACCAATCACAGAGAGAGATATACTGTAGATATAGAACAAATGAAAAGCCATTGTATTTATTTTAATCCGTTGTGTTTATGTTTTATAGCTATGGTCTCTGAGACCCCAAACCGTACCGTAATGTGGCAGAAGTCTGAAACATGTCATCTGTTCAAAATCATGTTCAAAAACAAGTGACAGTAATTGACAATGTGTTATGAATCACATTATTACAGTACCATAAGAGACATATAACATCTATGGAATAGTAATATTGGCAAAGTTAAAAGAAAAATGCTTGTGCTGGAGGATCAAGACTTGTTTGTACTTAACTGATATTGAACAGGAACTTTTTCACACACGATATAAACAAAGACAGGAATATAATGAAAGCAACCAAAATAATCATCACTTCAGCAATGCGATAAATCTGTGATCCAAAAGTAGTGCCCAGCCAATCAGATAAAGAGCTACTGTCCTGGTGAACAGAGTTAGCAGTATCATGAAGGTGACTAATTATGTCACCAATCGTAGCATTATATTCAGGCACAAAGGTACAACATTCAGAGCCAATAACAGCACAAGTTCCTCCCTGGGCTGCTAAAAGAAAATCCAAAGCTGCTCTGTTTTGTAAAGCTAGAAGTCTAACAGAGGCGAGTTCACTGGATATGAGCATGAGAGCTTTGCCAGTTTCATTGGCTATAACTTCCATTGCATGAGACAGATCAGCAATTTGATCTAACGCAGACATAACTCCATAAAAAGGAAGAAGGGGGCCGAGTACATTCTTGAAAGGTGATTGATGATGAGTCCCGAAGATATCTGAAACTCCGCGTCGTACTCGTTTAAGTGGAGGTTTCTGGGGCAGGGAGTGAGCCACTCTCATAGCCGGGACGACGTATGCCAAGCCACAGCGTCCTTTGTAATCCACAGGAAGATACGGGTATGCGAGGTTTCCACACACCCAGTACATTCCTACAGGAGAGGAGATGGAGCAGCTGGCAGTGCGGTGAGCCAGAGCACTGAGGCGAGCCTGGCCCGCTGCCTCCAAACAGTGCTGAGGTGCAGAATCTAGAGATTTAAAGTCAATATTGGTTTGTTGCGGGTCCCATTTGAACGTACGAAGGCAGTCAGATTGACCCACAGGTGTCTCGCCATCATTCTGGAGACACCAAGGGAACGGCTGAGGAATCAGCAGTATGGGAACAGGTTTCGGGGTTTTGAGACATCTCTTGCAGTTTGCATGTCCTCCTGAACAGTTAAGTGGTCTCATTTTGGAGACGCTGCCACAATCAGGGTGAGAGTAAGACTGGGACAAGGGAATATGCATCAGGTGGCAGGTGTCACAGTCAGAGGCAGGTAAGGCCATCAGAGGTAAGCCTTCTCCAGCTGTGTAGGGCATGAGGCCACAAACATAACAGCTGGAATTAGGACGTATGTGGTTGGCTACTTGCCATGCCATAGTCAGAAAAATATTGATATCATCTATTCTTACGTCTGGTGCTTTCTTGACCTGTGGAGCTCCCATGGTGGACTCCACCAAGATCAGTATTAGGAGAGGTAGGATCAGGGGCATTCTTGCAATCGGAGTCATGGATCCTCAAAATCTGGCTCCGGGTCTTCACTGTTAGACTGTAGAGCAGTTTTGCGGATGTGCTTGCGTCATGTAGAGCGAGTCACCAGGCTCTAGCTGAACATCAGCACCATCATCAGGAGTCTGGAAGGAAGTTTGTACCTGTGAAATGCAGACAGTGAAGGGAGAATGACTCACAGCAGCACAGCAAACCCACAGTAGGTTCCTCACTGTCCTTACAAATGGCAAGGCAAGGGAAAGGCAATCATAACAGCAGCCTGTAAAATGACCTTACCTGTGGATTCAGTCAGGAAACTGTTTTCTTTTCACTGTCAGGAATACTTCAGGTTAATGCAGGTTGTGAGATCATGGCAGCATGCGTTCAAGGAGAAAATACAAAACTTCTCACCCCTCTGTTCATCCTCTCTTTTATCAGAACAAGAGCGTGGGCGCATCCCAAAATGAACACAATCACAGGGGTTTCGTGAGTGAATCACAAGATCAATACCCACTGATCAATCATCGCAAGACGACAAGATTTCAATCATCAAACCAGGGCAGACTTAGAGGCAGCGTTATATGTCAGATATGATTCGGTTGCATAATCCCACAAATACACGAGCACATTTATTTAGGACAAAAAGTAAGAAGTAAATGCCTTTAAATTACACATGAAAGCAGGCTTATCTGGACAGATGGACACGTGGGCGCACGCACATTTACAGTACATGCATAAACGCACACAAAGATGCATGCATGTACTTCCAGACTCAGCATTTGAACACACACAGGTGATTATTGTTACTGTGAAAGGAAATATAGAACATAGAAACTTGTTCACGCAGTGTCATCAGCAGCTTCACAATAAAAGACAAAAGCAAGACATAAAATAGACACAATATAAAAGTGAATAATAATCAATAAAACAGATAAAAATAAGTAATGGTGACTTATCTGTCTTGGTGTCTTTTTTTATTGATGATGAAGAACAGCATTTGGAGGATGGATTGGAGGAAGGTTTTGATTTTAAGGTTTAATTTGGGCGTTTTATAGTTTTAACTATCTGCACTTTTGTTTGTGAATGTTTTGTGGGGTTTTTGGGTTGTGTTTGTTTGCTTTAGGGTCCATATTTTAGACCTGTTGGTTTTTTTGAATGTGTGTGAATGTGTGTGAATGATATATGTTAATTTGGGTGGCTGTGGCTCAGGCAGTAGAGCGGGTTGTCCTTTAATCCCCAGGTTGGCGGTTCGATCCCCGGCTCCTCCTGTCCGTGTGTGAAAGTGTCCTTGAGCAAGACACTGAACCCTGTGTTGCTCCTGATGGGCAGGCAAGCGCCTTGCGTGGCTGCTCTGCCGGTGTGTGTGAATGTGTGAATGAGAGGCAACTTTGTAAAGCGCTTTGTCCGGTAAGGTAGAAAAGCACTGTATTTACCAATTTGTTTCTTTTTCTGACTGCAGCCACGGAGTAAATTGACACAGAATCACATATGGCTTGATATTGCAGCTCTTGAATTTTATGATTTCTGGCCGCAGTCCAATCTGTCATGTCAAAGCAGGTGTTTTATATCCAGGTGTTTTAATAGCGATAAAATAGAGACAAAAAACACCACTCACTCGGTGTCAGACTTTGCTGAGGTGCTGGAGCTATAGATTATCAAACTATATGAAAAGGTTTTTGCACAGATTTCAGTGTGCAGATGCTTCTTTCATTTAGTTTGATATCCAGGTGTTTAGCCAGAGATAAAACACCTGCTTTGCATCACTCATTTGAATATGGCCAGAAGTGCAACATGTTTTAGGGTGATTTTGCTATGGGTTTACCTGTTGTTTGTTTTTCTGTCTTCCCTCACAGGCGACAGGACAGCCCTATGAACAATATGCCAAGATGATTTTCATGGAACTAAATGACGCCTGGTCAGAATTTGAAAGCCAAGGACAAAAACCCCTCTACTGAATAAATAGTGCGAGACAGCGAACGAGGAGAGGATGTCCCTGCTGATTCTGTCATCTAATCCTAAAAATGTGTCACCACCTCTGGTCAACATACTACAGCCACACCCTACAACATCTGCCTTTATACCTCTGCTTTGACCCGTACTTCACTTCTCACCGCACACACGCAGAACACAGAACATCCAGTTGATCTGCAAAGACGGCAAAAGACTACGGAACTCCAGTGCCCAGACTAACAGTGTAACTGAACAAACGATTCCCTGTAGCTCAAATGTACCTACCTACTGTATGTATGTGGTGCAACATTGTCCTTCCTTGTTGAGTGTCCTTAACCCTGAAGCAACCCACCAATCAAAGCAGAGTCTCCGGGACGTCTAGAAAAACAGAGAAACGCTTGATTCAGGGGAGACAGATCACAAGAGAGCGAGAGACGACGGACACACAAGATAAGAGAAAAAACACATCAGGGAGTAAACTGAACAAGCATTTCACAGACTGCTCTACATGAGGGATAGCCAGATAGTCTGTAAGGCACAAAAAGCATTTAAAAGCAATCAAGCCATTTACCCACAAAACATTCTGTTAGGGGAGATTTTGCTTTGTGCTGTGTGTGAAAATTGGATCTGTGTCATGTCAGATCCACCGTTTTTCATGCAATCAAATGTAGGAATACAAAAAAGAACAGCGGCATCAAGTCATTATACATTTTTCAAATGTTCTCCATCCGAATTAGGCTGTTTGGAGGTACAAATTAAAATCTCATTTAGAAAGAGAGGGCAAATAGAATGAAAGCAAATGTTTTTGGACGGTGACTGATTACAGGTTGGCTTCCATCTCCATTAGCCTTAGAATTTAGTCTGCTGAGGATAATTGAAAATGAAAAACTAAATTAAATAGAAACACAGGTCACCAGGCTGCTACCATTTCAATTCCTGACTTAATATTCATGTGACAGATTAACAAAAAGGGGTTGCACTGTAAGAGAGTGATTTATTACATGTGTGTGTGATATA
Source organism: Oplegnathus fasciatus (assembly GCA_003416845.1). Classification (NCBI taxonomy): domain Eukaryota; kingdom Metazoa; phylum Chordata; class Actinopteri; order Centrarchiformes; family Oplegnathidae; genus Oplegnathus; species Oplegnathus fasciatus. The sequence continues at coordinate 564,860 of NTHP01000278.1, forward strand.
ATCGAGCCTTGTGTGTTTCCATATTTGCAGGGAACTGGGGATTGTATACTGCGTTTTAGGATTAGCACATGTACAGTTCCATACATGGAGCACCTTGAGGCCTCATGCGCGCTCACTCACACATGTATTTTTGCAAGGGAGCTCTGCGAAAGCACAAACTGACAACTTTACTCGGTGCAGCTTTGAAGGAAAGCCATTGTTATTTATTTATTAGTTCATTTTGTTCATTTTCATTTTGTGTATCAGACCTGCTGTGTTTTGGTTCATATGAACTGCACATGTCATCAGCTAATGTGTGTAAAAGGACATGTTGATGATGAATGATTTTTGGGCCATTATGTTTAACTCATCAATTGGCTGACAAGCGAGGAAAACACAGGAATAATTTGTAAGACGATATCTCAGTTTTTGTGTGTATGGACTTTTATAGTCTGCAATATCTGTTTCAAAGTACAGAAATGACACTTGTGTGCTTAAACACTGCAGCGCTGCTCATCTGACATTTCTATTGGTCCCACAAACTCCCTACAGTGCTAAAAGAGTTGTGGGCTGATTTCTCATAAGATTATATGTAAACTGTCAGACTGATGAGTGAATTAATGTTTTACTGTATCGCACTGTTTCATATCTCAGACTCCTAATTTCAGTCAGATCCTACTTATATCTGCTGTCATTACAACACTTTTATCAAAACACTGATTTGCAGCGATTGCAACATGTTTATTTTTTTTTATCACTTTATGTAATTTGTTTACGATTGTGAGACATTTCTGTCACACCACTGACACTTTTTCATATCGACAGTGAGGTACAACACACCTGGCTCAAAGTATCAGCCTTTTTTCAGGAGCTGTACATGTTGCAGGTGCCGTTTCTAATAGTTTGAATGCAGAACAGATGTCAATTCTCTCCATATAATTTCACTAATACGCTGACCGATGATGTGATTGTGCCTCTGTATGATGGAAATTGACTCCTGACATTGTCTTCTTGTGTAAAAAGTATTTCATAGTCCATAGGCCACTGACAAACATATATGCAAAAACAAAATATATGTATTTACTTATTAGCAAGTGAAAAACTGAAGCAATTCTCAATTTCTTTTAGGAGTTTGAGGTTTTCACGTGGACACTAATATGATCCTAATAACATCCTCAGCTTCCAGCTTTGTGATACTGACAGAGCTTTACTGTGAAGCGTAGTGGAGTGGATCTGTTATCAGTTCAAAAACGTGTTTAAAATCAGTTTTAACACACGCAAATTGAGCAGAGTATTTCTTCACATTCACATGTTCATGAACTGTTAAACTCTTTATATCGTTACTGTTTTCATGCTCTCTCTCTGTTTTGGAGATTTAGATGAAGGATTAGATGGTTTTTCAGTTGTCTTTAATCCTTGTTAACCATCATACTGTTTTTTCCCCTTTGTTGAACGTCATTATTTCCCAGTTTGTTCATCTACGTTGAGGATGTTGACTGAATACTGATCAGTGGGGAAAAAAAGAGCATGACTGCTATAAAGCGCTGTTTCTCTCAACTGCTTTGGGACCCAGAATGGATCACGTCCCTGCTGAACAAGAGACTGGATCTGAAAATGTTGAACTCTGATCTAGAGGCTACTGCTTTCTTTGGTTACTTACCAGACGCAGGAGGTGTGTAGTATGTGCTTCTGTGCTCTATTTACACTGAGGACCTACATGTGAAATAACCTTCATTAGCTCCCTCGCTGACTGAATTCTCTATCTGCAATCTTACGGCTATGTTAAAAAGCTAACCTCTATATTGTAGTCAATGGATGTGTGTTGTTTGAAGTTGTGGTATGTATGGAAGTGATCAGATTTGGATACAGACTACTGTACGTTATGTGTTTGCCTGTCTGCTGTTCAAGTATTACTAAATTGTGTAAAAATTCTGTTCATGTGCTCCTTTTCAGTTCTGTTTACCGTTACAGGATGTACATAATGATCAAGTGCAGTGCACACAAATAAATAGTAAACAGAAAACAGGAGGGGTGAGCAGCATTCATCAGGTTTTATGTGTCTCTTGGTGTTTCTCCTTTTGATCACTAGAGGGTAGCAGCGTAAAACACATGCACAACACTATTGCTGTCTTAAATGACGTGCAGTGTGCTTATTGGTGGAACAAGTACTCAGATCATCTACTGTAGTAAAAGTACCAGTACAACAATCTAAAACTACCCCATGACAAGTAAAAGTACTTCGTACAAAATCAAAAGTACAGAAGTATTATCAGCAAAAGTATCAAAGTAAAAAGTACTTGTACCCCTGTGACAGATATATTATATTACATTATTAGACTGTTACTGATGCGTCAATGCTTACGTATCATTCTGTTATTAGCTGGTTGAGGTGGACCTAGTTTAAACTACTTTATACTGCTACAGTAGGTATTTTAGTCCAGTGGTTCCCAACCTAGGGGTCAGACCCCTTTCAAAGAGTCACAAGAGACATCTGAGGGGTCATGAGATGATAAATGAAGTGGGAAAGAAGAAAAAAC
>NTHP01000278.1:575491-624224 GCA_003416845.1 Oplegnathus fasciatus
TCTCTCAATTTCCTGTCTCACCGGTTGCAGGGCGTTATGGATTGATTATATCACTCAGTAAGTTATGTCATTTCTTGTTTCTGTCACAGATCTGGTAGTGCGACATGCTTTGAATGAGAGCGTGAGGACGTCTCTGTAATGTGGTGTTGCGTTTTGGAGTGCGGTCTTCAATGAATGCAGAGTTTTTATTAATGTTTTCGGTTGTTCTGTGTATGTGTGTGTGTGTGTGTGTGTGTGTGTGTGTGTGTGTGAAAGAAGGAGAGATAGAGAGAGAGAGAGAGAGAGAGGTTTTGGAGTGCGATCTTCAATGAAAGCCTGTTTGTAAAGCACAGCCTATGGCCTGTTCAGAGTTACTCGTTAATGTTGTGTGTGCGCGTGTGATATAAAGTTCAAGTGCCTTGTTCTATTGCGTATAGCGTGGCTGTGGCTCAGTCCACAATAAATTGTCTTTTGATCAGGAATAAACCTGCATTCCGTCCATTTCTGTCCATCGCTGAATATGACACTATGCTGCTTTGACATACAGCATGTTGGTTGTTCAAGTTTGCTGTCTGTTGAAAGCGTTCTACAACTGGTGTAAAATGTTGTTGGCCATTCAAATTCATACAAAAACCATGAATGTTGTGCAGCATTTAAAATGACGTCAGTATATAGACTTTCTCTCAGCACCCCCAACTCTGACTGACATTTTGGGAAATATGTTTATTTGCTTTCTTGCCAAGAATATCTGCCTGTTAATGCTGGAAGTCAAAGTATTCCTGAGGTTGATATTGATATTCTCATTTCACTCAAAAGCAAAATGTTGATCTATTCCTTTAAAATATCGCACTGTGGAGCTTTTATTGAAGCTCTGTCCAACCTAGACCAAATTTAACTTTTTGTAGTTTTCCCTTCCTCGATATCATAAATATTCTGTCTGCAGACTCTTCTTATCTGGGATTAAAAGCACGTCTTCTTACAGTAAATCTGCCTTTGATATATTTCAGTTCTGTGCATTAGGTCATTTTTTCACAACAGTGAAAACAGCCCTCGTGTTCAGACTGCAGTGTCTGAGGATTCACTGAAACACAGTGAGCTGAGACCAGTTGCTTTGGCCACAGACACACTTCAACCGAGCCTCGGGCTAAAGCTGACCAGGCTGGCTTCGACCGACAGCTAGATTCTCACAGGTAGTGGCTCGGGGTTTTCAATCTGTATCAGAGCTAACAGCCATGGCCCATTTGCAGGGGGCATTCTGCTGCCCATTTGACCATTTGGTTTATTCAAGCAAGGAGTGCAATTGAGAGGGAGTATGATCACAGAGATCTCCATGGTGATGAGGGGCTTCTGTGCTGTTTGCTCAGTTGGGCCTCTAGGGCTGAATTTACACAGGAGCTAGAAGAGTAAATGATTTTTGACCCTGTGCTAATCCAGTTGATCTTCATGTCCACACTTAAGGCAGGGCTGACGCTACCAGTAAGGACGCTAAGGTCATGTCCTCAGTATTTTTTCTGGGAATTTGTGCGGTTTAGCAATCTGGGGTTCAGTTTACATTGTGCAGTTAAAGCTTATGCATTGTATTTTTTTAGGCAGATTCCTAAAGAAGAAGAAATTACTTATACTACTTATACTGTATATCTAAAGGAAAAGTTTAACATTTTTGGAAATACACTTATTTGCTTTCTCACAGAGAGTAAGGTGAGAAAATGTATACTATTCTCATACACGTTAAATATGAAGCTACTGCCAGCAGCCAGCTAACTTAGCTTTGCTCAAAGACTGTAAAAAGGGGAAGCTTGTCTAACGGTAAAAAAAAAATCTGCCTATCAGCACCTATAAAGCTCACTAATCTCATAAAGACGGTAGGCCAGTTTTGTTACTTTAGTTAGCTGGCTCCTGGCTGAAACTTCACATTTACTGTACAGGTATGAGCGTGGCATCAATCTTCTTATCTAACTCTCCTCAAGCCAGTGAATAAACTTCCCAACAAGTCCTCCACTAGATTTTTATCCAAATAAATAAAGACATAAAGAAATAAAACAGAAAAGGTTTATTTCATGCTTACATTTCCTAATCATATCCCGGGAATAACTATGCAATCTGTCACTGAAGGGAACATAGAGAAAAAGTTATGTGTTATTTGAGCTAATAAGCAGTTGTTGAATTTCCTTGAAATGACCACTCAATTTAAATAATAAAATTGCAGAAATATAACCGAACAGCTAACTAAAAAAAATCTAAATAACGAAAATATTTAGAGACTTTGTTTTCAGTAGTTCTAAAATCCTGCCTGCAGATACAAAATCAGATGAGTTGGAAATCCAGTGAAATGTTCGATAAATTGATTACTTTTAAATGACTGATGCTAAATGAAAGAAAAAAGCTTTTATCTGTCCATTCTCTATACCAGCTCATTGCTATTCAAGGCCACAGGGAGCTGGAGGAAGAGCCGATGAACACATTCACATTTAAAGCTTCCACTTTAGGCTACATGTCCTTGGACTGACTGCACTTTACCCCAGGCAACAGTTTTCGTTTCATGCCACGGCAACAATGGGTTCAGGGTTTTAGGAATTACAGGCACTTTTATAACTTTATTGAGTCCCAACATAAACTACATTACCTCATGACTACCATGGCCTCTGCAGGCCAAACAGATATGAGTGTGCATGAGTGTCTTATGTTTTTGTGCAGTGTGCTTATGTCCATTTCCCTGATTGTCAATCTGTCTGGTCTCCTGTGAATCACCAGCATGGATCCACACCGGACACAAGCTTAGCACATCATGACCAAATGTTCTGGAGCTGCGGGTCTGTCAACAAACTACTTTGCCTTACTTGCTGGTTTGTGCTTCATGATAATAACGCTTTTAGCAGTGCAAATATTCCAGGGAGACTTGACGCAGTTGTAAATTTATTTCTATATTAAAATGTCTACATCATGGACTTCCAGTGAAATGAAATTCTCCACTTTGGTTAATTCGTTGTGCTGCTTCTTCTCCACTTTTTCCATTTCCTCTCATTATCGCTGTACTGTTTATTGTTTACCTCTTCATTTATCCTCCATATACAAGCACTCTCACCATTCCTGCTTCTCTTGCACTAATTCACCCTCTATTCCTATTTAGCTTTCTTTTCGCTATGTTCTGTATTTTGTATTTTGTGGTAACCTTAATTAATCAAGGAAAACACACAGCACACATGCACATGCATTTGCACAGACAAACACACACACACACACACACACACACACACACACACACATCTGACTGAGTGCTCCTCAGTCATTGCTGGATCTGTGTTGATCATTGGAAAGGTCAAGCTGCATTAATGTGGCAGGAATAAGAAACAGAAACATAAGATGAGCTAATATATTGCCATTTGTATGGATGTACTGTACCCTTGTTAAACTGCCAGTTTGGAGTTTGTTAACTATCAATATTTTTCTGTCTGCGCCAAGCCCCATGAGAAGCTGCGATGACGAAACAGCTTGATTAGAAAAAAACAAAACTGTCAATTGTTAATGTGAATAAACAACTCAAACCATGTTTACCAAGCATGTTTGCTCGGAAAACATTTGAATGGAAAATAAACATAACAATATGGGTGATTTTATGGCCCCAGCCGGGGGAGTTTGTTTCAGTAAGAGCAGATGGAGCGCTTTCATTCAGAAAAACACTGTACACTTTGCTGCAGTACGTTCAAATGACACTTCTGCACCAGTCTTTACGGCCTCAGAGCTTTCATTTAGAAAAATAAGAGCATTTGAATGGCTGAAGGTGCCAAACCGACGCTCTCTCCACTGCTGAGACGATGCAGTCAGACATTAAGGCAGGGAACAGTGGTATGACTCAAAGGGAGACAGCCGCCTGGATGTTATTGCCTGTTGCTTGACTGATGCAGGCTGCTTCAGCGTGAGTGGGCGCTGAATGAAAAATATCAACTCATGCACAGACACAGGTGGGTGGCTGGGGAGTTGTGGGCATTACGTAGAAACGTGAGACTCCCAGTGGCTTGATATGAAACCAAACTCCTGCATTTCTACATAACTCTGCTCTCTTCGCTTTCCCTGCATGTCAATCATAATACATCCAAGACATTTTCGGAAAACAAACTTAAAAGCATTTTTGCATTTTAAAGTAACAGCTTATTTGGCGGAACATGTTCTGGTCCTTGTTGTGTACTATGATTAGACCAATGTGAGTTTTGGAAAGCTACCTGTGCCATTGTTTTTTTAAAACAATATTTCTCTAAAGTTGACGTTTTTTTAAAAATATTTTTTATTGAATATGCCCTTTTAACTCCGAAACCATTCAACAAAACAACACATTTTGCCTTTCTTTATCCGTGTTTGTTGTTGTCTGTTTTGAGCAGTCTATCCCTGCATTACAAACCATCTAAAGCTGTTGTTTTATAGGCAGGGTGAAACACAAAAACTAAATTGTAATAACAGTGCTAATCAGTATAATTTACAGTAATCCATAAATTTAATCTTGAATTTAATTTGCTTTGACATGAATGGAGCACTGCATTACAGTAATTCAGGCAGAGCACTTAAGCTGCGTGTGCATCAGTTCATAGACATCAGTTTCTTCATTCATGCTTCACCACTCAGCATTCATCAGTTGCCTGGCTACCAGCTGACTAGTAACATCCAATCATATTTATACAGGTGTACAGACAGCCTTAATAATTTGACACTATTACTCTTCTGTTACAATCATGTAGCTCCCCAACCTCTTCAATACAGTATGTGCTACGTTTTTGGTATCGTTGATATTATGTTCTAACGGTCATGTATGTTTTTGTGTTGGATCTTTGAGGGAGCTCTTAAAGAATCCAAGTCTTTTCCACCAAATCCAACTTTTTTAACCATGTGCTATAAATGATCAACTCCTTGATACTGTGAATCTCGAACTCTAATAGATCATCACCAATCGTATATTTAATTGTTTTCCCTTGTTTAAATTGCAGTTCATATTTCGAAGCGACATCCCCAGTGTGAGGAGTTATTGCTCAGCATGTATTAATCTCAGGCCTCACCTACAATCCCTCAGTGATGTGTTTGACTCTCCTTTTAACAGACATTTTGAAGCTTTTTTTGTAACCTCCTCAGAAAGCTTGATCATTCTTGGCTGTATTTGAAGACCCCCAATCTGCCTACTGTCGGCCTGCTAGTGGGCCAACAAACACTTAAGATGGGTCATTTTACAGTTTTTTTCAAAAGCCACTTTTGCGGATAAATGAACAAAAACAAGCATAAGCGATAAAAGAATCTGAATCTGTTTGAAATTTCAAAAAACTATTGTGGAATTTCTAAAACATTATAATGACAGCAAACTGACACTAAATCACTGCAAGAGTAAAGACAATGATGACTGGAATCCCAAGCTTGGCTCTCTGAGAAACATCTCTCCCTCTGAATGCGGGATGGTTCATCAGAAACAGCAGGAAGGGAACAATTAGTTGAAATTGCCCACCATTTCTTCTAAAATCCTAATCGGTCATTCACAAAATTATATCAAGGTGATCGCAGTACTAACACAGCCTCCATCTGCCACCAGAAGACTCCCCTACTCGACGCCCGAGCTATATTCCTTTATTGTGCTGGCTGGAAGGCGATGGCTCACTAGGTTTTAGATAATAAAATCTGATGACACACATGCTTGGCATTGGGACACCTCAGCACTTTCTTTCTTTCAGCCTTTCTCACTAATTCTTTCCATATTTGTTTTTTCCCCCAAAAAAGATGGAAAGATGAGATGTAGTCCCTTAGACTATTGTACTTGTCTCTCAAAGGAGAAAGTGAGAGTGGAGCTGTGTGAGTGTATGAGCACATAATCTGCTTGGTGGGGAATAAGTGACAGAACAGTTGAATGTAAGCGTGTGTGTGTGTGTGTGTGTGTGCGCGCGCACAGAAACAAGGTGGAGATTGTATCGCAGAGAGAGACCATGACTGTGGTTTTATGAGTAACTCCATCATGCTTTGAGGAAGTGATTATAGCACTGCAGAGGACAAGCTGAGAGTCAATACAGTGCTGTCATTTCATCACATCATCGTGCACACACTGTGCGCTGACGTGTGTTTATGTCAGAGTGAGACAGAGAGTGGGAGAGAGACAGACAGAAAGAAAGAAAGGACCACAAGATGAATAAGACATGCTCATCTCACCCCTCAGGCTCTTTGCTTTGGTCTCTGATGCTAAGCGTTAGCCCACAAACTTTTATCTTTAAGCCTCGCTGGGGTCACTACCAGATGTTATCCACTCACATCTGGCACTTATGTGTGTTGTTCACGTGTTGTGCATCCACAAACCCCAACAGCCCAGCTCCTTGTGTTTTCCAGGCATTTGGCGTTTGTGCCAGCTGATGAATACTGTCACTAATAAGACCCATTAAATCTATTAGCTGCGGCTGTCTCGTTAACTGCTATGAGACATGAGGGTTGCACACTCGGGCTGTTTTTGTGTACACACACACAGTGGTTGGGTTGGTGGGTTTATTGTGTCATAAGTGCGCACATGACCTCAATTCAGCTCCAGTTGTGTTGCGACACACAGGCAAACGTCCATAACAAACAGAGAAGGAGGGCCGAAGGAGGGAAGGACAAGTGAAAGAAAACAGTAAAGTAGGGCTGCAACGAATGATTATTTTCAATACTGATACATTTCTTAATTGTTTTTTCAATGAGTTAGTCTACAAAATATTTTTAAAAAGCCCATTACAAGTTGTCATCTTCAAATTGCTCGTTTTGTCCAATCAACAACCCAGAACTTAAAGATATTCAATTTACATTCATATAAAAACAGAGACAAGCAGCTAATCCTCACATTTGTGCAGCTGAAACCAGTGGAGGTTTGCCATCTTTGCTTGATAAATTTAACTAATTAATTAATCAACTAATATTTTGGACAAAGAGCACTCTGGATATAAAGATAAGAGGGAAAACTGAAATGTATGACAGGTTTTGCTATAAATGCTTCTAAATGTCAGTAAATTTGGACAGCCTCATGTTTTTTTGCCATATGGTGGTTTGGCCACATGCTACCCTGACTCACTCTCTTTTTTCCCCTTCTGCTTCTCTGACACTTTCTCCGTCTGACTCTTCTCTCACAGGACTTGATGTTTGGCAGGTGCCGCGTCTCATGTGCAGCTCCGCAACTGGAAATCTTTTCTCTTAATTCAATAAACAGCCACTGAACAGTGGAAAAGTACCATATCTACCATTTTTTTCTTTCTTTTGATAAAATGATGGTCCTAACAGTGCAAAGTGAGTTGAGCAGAAGAAAAGTCAAAATCAAGCAGTGTAAAGCAAATGTTATCAATTTTTTTGTGATATGTGATAATGTGAAAGTTGTCAGTGATGAACCTACAGAGAACTATCACCTGAATCTGCAGCTCCCCTCTGTTTTATGGAGCTTTATCACAAGTTTACTGTTTAGATTCACTCTCACTGCTCTCATTTGTTTTCGACCGCAGCAGGCAGCTGTTTTAAATGAAAAACCCACTGTACACTACCGACCAGACAAAGTTAGCAACTAAAGAGCCAGATATTTCCCTCAGGAGTTGGTGGAGACCAAAAACAGAGCTAAAAGAGAGAGAATATTGGACTTCATCAGGTGGCCAGTGACTCTAAATAAATGCTAATGTTGCTCAGTAACTGTTGGATGCGAAAATAAGCAACTATTTGCTCAAAAGTTTGCCATATTAACTTAAAAGGTTTTGGTTTAGGTTTTGTTAACAGCATGTTTCCGCTGACACCAAGTGGCCAAAAATCTGTTATTAGAGGGTTTTAAGATATAATCTCGAAGATTTTCATTTAAATAAATGTCTGTTAAGTCACCATCTATCGCCGAATGATGCAACACAATGGTGACTGAGCCCATGACCCACTGATGAGAGGCCTTGCATTTGCAATATTATGACCCGGGTGTCGGGAGTGACTTTCCCTAAAAAATCACAAGCTGGGCACAGTAAGGCTTTTAACAAGGATTTTAATGCAACAGATCTGCTTTTCAACTCATGTGTGTGTGAAGCCACGTCTCTGCTAGCGTTGTGAGTAAACGGTTGCTATGGCCGAACAAACAAAGAAAAGATTGATGACTACAGACGATGAAACTTGAAACTGAAACTGAAGTGAGGTCCAAAACACACCTGCAATTACCGATTATTGCCATAGTTGCCGTGAAAGACAACGAAATGAAAATCTTCGAGATTATGACTTTAAATATACAATATTGTGGGAAAAAACTATGAACGTAACTCTTCATGGTTCCCTACCTTTGAGAAAGAGCAGCCACAAAATGCAGATGGCAAGAAAAGTGAACCTAGGAGTGATTGGAAAACCCCCAGTTTCTGTGTTGAAATGCAACAGTGGACCTTTTTTTTTTAATCACACACAAAAAAACTTTTCACATTGAAGTCTGCTTATTATCCTGATCTTGAGAAACCTTTCAAATGCAATCCACAGTCAGTGTCCTGAATGTAACCTGTTAGCCAACATGGTCACATGACCAGTAGGTCGAACTGTGTCCAGTTTGTACTTTCGTCACACAACCACCTGGTTTACGTTCATTTGACAGAATCTTAGGAGACCGAGTTCACAGAATGGCAGATGTCAGCAGGTTTTATTGTTCTCTGGCTGATGGGTCCAAACTATTGGCCTGTGTTATTTCATAGATATCACCTGCATTAACCAGAACTCAGAGAAAAAAATGCAGGGTCAGCTTGTATTTCAGCATGCGTAGCTTTCGAGGAGACATGTGATACAGCTGTGGTCTGGAAAAGACATCACGCTCAAACTTTGTCAGCACACACTACTGCTTACATGATGAGTTAATGCATGACGTTAACAAGCATGTGCACTCAGACTGAAGCTCACACTCAGCGACTACGTCTTTCAAAAGTAGTAGCTCTTGGGAACAGGCAGGGGTGTTTGTTTGGTGCACTTTCATGTTTACCTCTGCTCAATGGGCCTCAGTCTGAACACTCCTACTGTACAACGTGGCTGCTGCTGCATTTCTCAGTAACAAGGATATTCATAGTGTGACTCTGGGCAAAATGCCAATGGAAATAACGATGTCCTGTACACAGACTTTAGTTTAATATAACACACAAAGCTTGGTGAAACAAATATTCTAGCTATGAACGGGAAATATGATTAGAAAATCAGATGCGAATCAGATGCAAACTGTTTCACATCTTCAGAATAAGAAAATTCAAGATGAGAAGATCAATATCAGCCTTGTCTCTGTGTGTTAAAGGAATAGTTCAACATTTTGGGAAATATGCTTTTCTCCTACAGCCAGGAGAGTGTTAGCTTAGCTTAGCTTTCTCACTAAAAACAGGGGTAACAGCTTGGCTGGCTCTTTCCAGAGTTAAAAAAAATCCACCTACCAGCTCCTCTAAAGCTTCCTGGAGTCATGTCATCACCTCTGCGTTGCCTGGCAACCAGCGAGACTTGAGGAAGTCAGCTGGCCAACAAAAACTTCAGCACATAATGCCCCATAAAACCGCAACTTGTTGTTTTGCACTGTGGTTTTTGTGGTGATTAAACAAATGAGATATAACAAGGTAATTAGTGAGTTTTAGATGTGCTGGTGGATTTTTTTAAACTTACGGACAGAGCCAGGCTAACTGTTTCCCCCTGTTTTCAGTCTTTAAGCTAAGCTGTAGCTTCATATTTACCATACAGACATTACAGTGGTATAGATCTTCTAATCAAGACAGCAAATAAACAAATATCCCAAAATGTCAAACTATTCCTTTAAGAGAACTGTAACACACACACACACACACACATACACACACACACATACACACATACACACACCTTAAACCAGTGTCCATACTGTAACTTCTGAGGTAATTCCTGCAGAGCATGCTCTCTAACAATGGCCCTTCATCTGACCTTATTTCCCATCTTATTTCCTCCCTTTCACAGAAGAGCACTGAAGTGACAGAAAGATGTGAGATTCACAGTTTATTATGTAAAATCAAGTTACATCCTTCAGTGATCAAAGAGGTTTAATCTGCATGTGAAGTGGGGTGCTGGCAGGGGAATCACAATGCAGCAGACTCATGCAGTTAAAATAAAGAGATTACCTCATCCCTGTCAGTGATATCACCCCAACCAGTGGCACACATGACATCACCCTCTTGGTATGTAATCCCCCCGTGAGGATTTTTTTTTTCACATGTGCAGAATCTGATTAATTATTCATGAGTGGCTTCCCTGTTTGAAGTGCAGATACATTTTTACACTGCAGGCTGTTTCTTAGACAGAACTCATTGTGTTGATGCAGTGTAAAAAGCTTAACTCATCTACTGCAGTGATGATACTGTAGCTCTGCTGTCAAATCATCCCCCTAAGCAATGATGGCATAATGAACTGATGTCCACCACAGTGATAGGACTATTTAGCCCAGGACTATCTGAACCTGCAGGTAAAATTGTATTCTCAAATAAATGTCTTGGTGGATGGCATTTAAAGGGCCAAATGGAAGATATTCGTCAAATGTAATAAAAATAACAATCTAGTTCAATGGCCAAGTGTGCTGACCCATACAAGGAATTTGATGCTGGTTGTCAGTACCTCACAAACTGCACATAAAAGAATAAATAAACTAAGATACTAAGAAACTTACATACTGGGTCTGTAAACCCCAATTAATCATGTTTAAACTGTTATAGGTAGGTTTTTATTTCCATTTTATTTATTTATTTACTTATTTATCTATTTTTGTACCACACAAACATCTTCACATGAGGATTACATACCAAGAGGATGATGTCATTCTTGCACGCAGGTTGGGATGAAGTCATCGGAGGGAATGATGTCATCTCCTCATTTTGAATGCATACTGTGGGTGGGGCTGCTGCTACAGAGTGTTCCCCCCTGCTCACGCTCTGTTCTACGTCCCTGTCTGATCAGAGAACCTCACATTTTAACCTAATTTTATACAGGCTATATAGCAGGCTGAGAATCTCATGCATCTGTATTACTTTAATGCCATGCTGCGAAGGAATGGGAAATATTCCCAGAAACAGGAATTAAGGGCAGATGAAGGTGCTTTAGAGATCATGGTTTGCAGGAATAATCTAAGTGGTTAGCTTTGGCAGCATGTTAGAATCCAAAGTATGTTGGCCTTATGAGTAATGTGTGAATAAGTCTGTCTGCATGTTTTCCCACTATTAGAAATAACTTCCATTAAAGGATATTTTTCAGCTTTTTTCATCAGGCTCCAAAGAAAGTCCAGCATGTGTTTTGAATAGATGATTTTTAAAACATAAATCAGGGGTCGTTCTGTCATCAGTGCCAGCTTACTACTTATTCATCCAGTTTGCTGGTATAACAGAAAGCAGCTGACAGCGGCACATGTTTGCACATCATAAGTCATCTGACAATAACATGACTGTAATTGAACGTGGCAAAAGTAACAAAAGAGAAATGTGACAGCACAAAAAAAGTCCCCACTTTGGTCTCCTGTCTTTTTTACCAACTCTCTGCTCCTCTGAGTGGCTGCTCACCCCCAACAGTCCCAGAAGCATTCAATGACAGAGCGATACCAGAGTGCTGACAATAATGAGCAAAATCCATCTCTATAAAGATCAGTGGGCTGTAAAATTGAAGCGATGCGCCTCCGTCGTGACGCAGATCAAGGAGATCCATTTGCAAATGAATCTCCTCCCATCTGTGCAAATTTATGCAAACACACAATGACGCATCCTTTCTACGTCATAAAGTTTGATAGTGACTGCAGGCAGTATCTCACTCTGTTGCTCACACACACACACACACACAGAAAAACCTGTACTACTATACTTGTGAGGGCAGTGTATTGCATTAATTCCCTGGAGGCTTAGGATTCCCTTAACCATAACTGCTCCATGCCCAACCTTAATGTAACTGTAGCCTGGTCATGATTCTAACCTGGGCAGCATAATGGCTTTGTGGTTAGCACTGCTGCCACCCAGCAAGAAGGTCCTGGGTCTGAATCTGCCGGCCAGCTGTGTACTTTTTGGACTGTACTGTTTTGTCTGCCTGGGTTTCCTCCAGATACTCTGGTGTCCTCTCACAGTCCAATGGCATGCAGGTGAGATGAATTCTCTAAATTCCCCATATTTGTGAATGTGAGTGTCTGTATGCATTAGGCCTGTTATGGACGGGCAACCTTTTCAGAGTGTTCCCTGCTTCTCAGTCACTGTGCAATGTATAAATTGGATGGATACATACTTATACCTTGACCCTAAAATCAAGTCTAGTCCTAAAATATATATATGAACCCCAAAATTAATGGTTTACTTACCTTTGGTAAGTTCTCATGTACTAGATGTAGATTTTGTATCTCCACAATGTACACAACCACACACATACACACACATGCACACACTGTGCCCTTTGAAAATCATCAAGCAAAACTCCTGCAGTATGGATTGTCCAATGACAGCATGCCAATAAAGCAGAAGGTTTAATCAAAAGGTGTGGGATTGTAAATTAACACCTGTAATTAGCGTTCACACCTACAGACAGTCCAGCCATGTGCTTGTCATCCTGATATTCACTTATTCTAACAATCACTGTTGCTACCACCAGAATATGACACTTTCTATAATGCCCCAAATGTACAATGCTCTGATCTGTCAGGCAGTGATTTACTGCTACATTTAATCTCATTACACTTGTGCAGAGCGCTATTGACAAAAACAAGCAGCCCGATGTGTTGGGAATCTTTTTGTCCGATTGCAAGAGAAGAAAGAGCGCTAGTTGACTATGAGAAACACTAGAAGACAAACAGTGGCACACAAGCATTTGTAAATGTAATTATTCTTCCTTGTTAAATAAATGTATAAATGTGCTCGTCAATTTGTAGCACTTCAGTTGTTAGTTACAACTGTGAATATAAAGAATTCATGTGGACTGCACATCCCCTGATTTTTTAACCTTTTTGTTATTTTTTACTCTTAAATAATCTATATATAACTGTGGTTGAAAGTACAAAATCGATGAAAAAGTCTGCAATCATTCTCTGGTTTATGAATTCAATGCTGTTTGCAGGATCAACACCACAAGTAAATATTAAGCCACACAAGCGTTGCCTCATTCATCCTGGTCTCTGTAAATGTCCACCTCTGACATTACCTGTGTTTTCCATTGACATGAACCATCTTTTTCCGCTGAAATGAAATGTTCTCTCTGTTTCTGTTTGGCTGTATGCTCGCCATCTGCAAATTAAAAGCTATAATCTGGTGGACCAAATTGGAGAAATGTACAGTATGGGCAGGCAGCATTACAGTAATGTTCTGTATTTTCAGCTGGTGTGCCATGGAAGTTAAACGTTTTGGGAAGCATGGACTGAAGTATAAATATGACACACAAATATCAGGCTACATTACCAGGACAGCAAAATCATTCACTATTCACTCTTCTATGTGGAATCCCCTGTATAGTTAATCGTGACACTGACATAATTTCCATTCAAATTACAGATCACTGGCTGGACTGTCTGTTTGCATTTGGAAAAGTAGGTTGACTTGATGGTGTGGTCAAGGATCCTCATCTGGACGGAGACTTTTTTCCAGGACTAAAACAGTGGGCTTTTTAGGAGGATTTAAAAAAAGAAAGAAAGAAGTTGAGTCTTAGCAGAAGCTTGCTACTGGGCTGTTTGCACCCCTGTTTGTTCCCCATTACACTGCAGCCTGTTAACTCCTGTTTCACACAAATGCACGTGTTTGTATGACAGACATTTGGAACATCTGTGAGTAGTTTTTAAACAGACAGTGGCTGCTCTGTACTTCCCTAGAAGCCACTTTTTTTCCAAGGAAGTGATACAGAAAGCAGAAGGGAGTGATATTCAGAGATAGACAGAGAGGCTGGGGTGATTAAAGTGTTCAGTATCATGTTGGCCTTCATGTTGCCAACAGTCTACTTATCATCACATACAGCTGTCGATAAGTGGGAGAGGCAATCCCCAATACCATTGTGAACTGACAGATAAGTAAACAGCACATCTGAGAACATGTAACATTTACCAATGCACTGTCAAATCTCTAAGTATTGTTGGGAATCCTGAAAAGTCTGGCTTTGTCTTATGCCATCGAAATGATGAATACCTAAATAATACGGAGGAAATAATGTTCTCTTGTTAAGGAAGGAAGTATTTATTCATTCATTAGCAATCGCTTGAATAACCCCTACAGATTCATGTGCACAGCTGCAGACTCTCTTATTTGTAAAAATGCTGCTTGAGAATCATAAATCAAGAGTGGGAGTTGTTTTTCCACAGAGATATTGTGTAGGGAGCAACATCTTTGGCTATAACCTTGGTGACAGCTAAAAACAATGACAGCTAAAAGCGGGTTGTTCTGGAGAGACGACAAAACGGGAAGAACGAGCAAACAAATAAATAAATAAATATTTTTGCACATTTAAATTGCACTGTGGGGACCGGATTCCTGTCCCCACAAGGGAGTCCTCACTATGTGATGAATATATAGTACACAAACAATAAAATACCAGTTCTATAAATACAAGGAGTGAACCAAGTGAGTAAAAGGCAAATAAACAGAGAGATTTTGGACTGTAAGATTTGGTAATACTTCTGATTCATTAAAATCAAAGTGAAACCACCCATTCATTACCAGTTGCATGCTGCCGTGGTGGAAGAAGTATTCAGATCCTGTACTTACTGTAAAGTAAAAGTAGCAACACAACAGTGTAAAAAAGTATTCTATTACATGTAGCTACTCATTAGGCAGCAGAATGACCTCTGTCAGTGTAGGCTATTATATGATATGATATTATATCAATAATTATATTAATATTGTTGCTGATGCATAAGCAGAATCTTAATTTCGTGGTTGGTCAATGCTGAACTAATGTGAACTATTTTCTAAATGGCTGGGTGTTTCATTTATCACAATGCATTATATTTTATAAGGTGATTATATGATTTATATGTAAAATCTCAGTCTGCAAAGTTACTAGCTATATACCTCATAAATTTAGCCTAATGGAGCAATTCAAAATTGTACTCAAGTATAGTGCTTCAGTAGATATAAGTTCCACCACTACGTGTTGTTTTTGTTTTTATTCCCGTTCCAAATGATTGTCTCAAGTAGGCTACTGTGCACATCCTAAGTGTTAGGATTTCCCCACGTGTTCCTGAACGCACCGCAGTGGGCTGGGCGCTGTGTTGTCCGTCAGAGCCGCTCCCTCCTCTCCCTCCTCTCCCTCAGCTCCAGCCTTCAGCCTCACATCTTTACGCCGGGAGGCTCAGCTGGTGTTTACGTCAGTGAGAGAGCAGCGGTGTGTGTGAGGAGAGAAACCAGCGTGTTTGAGAGATCAGACTAAACTCAGACCCGAACCGAACCATGGACGGTGAACTCTGACGGAGGCGCGCAGACCTTCACTGAGGATTTAAACCCACCTGAGTGAACTCTGACAGAAGGAAACCTGGACGCAAAACCTGAGCAATTTTTACAAGAGCGACGTAAGGAAACAGTCTAATTATTACTACTTCTCACCTTTCTTATCACCACATATGCTGTTTTTGTGGTCGGGCTTCTGACTGTTTTTGTGACCTTTCAGACTCTCCTTTCTGTTTCACGCAGAGCTGCGGAAACATTCACCCACTTCTTTGAAACTGACAGTTTTAATGGTTTTCACCCCAAATGTATTTAATGCTGTTTCCTGTCATTTAGGCTCCACTTCTAGCACTTTACAGATGTAATATCTTAATGGCACAACTGTACTATTAAGAGAGAGAGAGAGAGAGAGAGAGAGATGATTGATACATTATCCATCCCAATGGAAACGTGCAATGCATTGTCTGTTGGTGAGTTTACAGTAACATCCTTGAACTTTTCATTATCTTTCCAACACTTTATTAGAGTGTTTTCTCTTGTTCATGATGCACCAGTCATGCTGTTTGTCTGGAGACAGAGAAGAGAGCAACTTTGTCAGAAATATGCCCCTGATGGGGAGAAACAAGCCTCTGCTCTGCGTGGAGGCGCGCAGAGACTTGTTTCTCCCTGGCAGGGAGTGAGTCAGACCAGGATGAATAGTTGGCAAAGGTGGAGTCCTTGCAGGACGCGGAGCAGAGGGGCAGAGCTTCCCTCACATGTGGAAAATAGTTTCAGATGATTGTCCAGATCGAGCCGAATTGTTTCCAGAGAGGATGAGGAAGCAGGAGCCAAGACGGCAGCCACACATGGCAGCAGCATCAGCCTTATATGAGGAAGATAGGATTATTATCCATCATTGTGTCACAGATAATGAGCAACATCTCAGCTGTCAGAACTGAAGTCTATTTTTATAGCACAACAAAGGCTGCAAGATACTTAAAAAACAAAATATGAGCAAATATTTGCAACATATTTATTAACTGAATGATCAGTGTTTCATTGAATGTGTGGCTGTTTTTACTTCTTCCAAAGTGTTAAAAATCCCATACTGAACATACTGTATATAGTCAAGATGTCATTGAGCATGGACTGGACATCCTCTTGTTGTCCCTTACTTCATCCCTCCCTTTCCCATTGGCTTACTCAGGGCAGTTGTGTTGAGTTATTTAGTGGTGGGCTAAGCACTTTGTGCGCTGTAGAGCTAGTTAAGTGTTAGACAAGTATGAGTAGCCTGTTGTCCAATGATTATTCTAATGTTCAAAGTATTTGGTAAACCAACAGTGGGCTCTGGTTCAGCTTTAAATCCTAACCCAGTCTGATTGTCATGATAAGACAGTGCATGAAAAACAAGTCAATAAGTTGAAAGTGACATTTCTGCATTTTTTTGGTGGAGTCTTACTTCTTGCTGTTGGCTTTGAGATTTTGATTGGTCCTGACTAGGTGTGGGGGGTATGATGATATGCTGTGACAGCTTTCCTATTAATATCTCTGGTTAGATTAGACCTTTGTAGGCAGTGGTGCTAATCAATGAGCAGGATTTCTTTGTGGAAAAGTGTTGGATTTTTGTGTGAGTTTTGTGCATCAATGTGAAAATGTACCTTGATTTGTCAGGTATTGAATTTATGGAAAACAGACATTCCTATCTGGTTACTTTCTCCATATTTCCTCATTTAGAAACTCACTCTTAGTCCTTACTGAAGCATTGGTTTGGATAGGACAGAGGCCAAAAGTTTCAGGATGCTGCTTCTTCCCATCCAACATGCAAATGAAAGTGGGTGTGAAACCTTTCACCACAACCTGAGGCTAGTATTGACGGATTAGCCCTCAGGGGTTTAGGGTGTTGTCCTGGTTAGCTGCTGATGCTGAGGCTTTGTTTTGAACACCTGGAGGTGATGACAGATGGGTGCTGTGCGTGGGAACACATCTGTACAAATACATGAGATTGTATTTTGTCCCGCAGTGTCTCATCATGCTGATGACGCCAATTTGACCCCATGATTAATTAATCAAGTGCGTCTTGTTTGTGTTTATTTGGATCATACAAACCTGTGTTTTTGTTTCCAGCGGATCACATGCACCGCAGATACAACAGACTGTACTGTACACAGATTCTTCTAAACATTGACAAAATCGACCTGTAATTGTGTACTCGATTTTGTCAATGATCACCTGATTACAAACACTGAACACAAAGTTCCTGGCATGAACACACACTTCAGTTTGTCCATGATGATGCTGTTTTCCACTGCATACTGTGTTTGTCTCGGTTTAGTATATCAATGAATTAATAGGTGTGCTCTCTGGCTTGTGTGAAGTTACACTGTATTCATTTATCACCTTGCTGCTCTGGTTTGGCACCACAGCGGAGAGCTTTATAATGAGGTGCAGCGTCATTCAAAATAAAGCACAACATAAATTAATAAGAGGAGACATGTTTGAGAAGAAATGATCACACTCTTATGTTCAGAAATGTCTAGAAGAGAATGAAACAGTAAAAACTAATCATGCAGTAGTAGCATCTTGTTAGCTAACTGTGGGTTTGTCATTCTTGGAAGTGAATCTTGCCTCTAGAGAAAAGTGGTTTCGCTGCAAGAGTGCTTCCTCGTGCTCTGTGGCAGAATGAGCTTTTCTCATGAAAGAACAGCAGTTCTGGAGTATTTTATAAGTGAAGGTGTCACAACGCCTTCTGAAGCTCTGTTAAGTCATTTTTGCACATATTTTGCTCATTTTCCTGTTTTTTTGTCATCAACGTCTCCTGTCATTTCAGATACCTGCTGTTCTCCACCGGCCCTGTAGTTGCCCTCATTGTGTTCCCACCAGCACACCTGCTCCCTCATTAGCTCCCCTGCATATATACCAGCCCTCTAACCCCAGTCTTTTGGCAGATAGTCTAATGTACTACTAAAGTTTTAGCGTTCCAGCCTTCGTTCCTGTTTCTCGCTTGCCCGCCCCTTACCTGCTTTGTTTTCCCTCGCTGACTGATTACCTGTTGCCAAACTGCGCCTTGAACTTCTTACCAAGTAAACTATTGACTGCTTTCAACTGCTCTGCTTCCGAGTCCTGCTTTGGAGTCCACGTCCTTGTGTGCAGAGCCGTTACAGAAGGTTAGAGAGAGAGAGTGAAATAGGATGTGTCTGAGAAAGTCTTTTAATGCCTTTACTAGAAGAAATGTCTTTGAAGGTTCCACCATTGCCAAGAGTTTTAAGTACTTTTCTTTTCATTTTAGTCCTCTTCCCTAATGTGCTACCCCCATTTATTCCATCACGACACAGGTCTTCAGTCCTGCTGGAGTCAAAACTGACTTACTTGCAGCGCTGCTTCAGATCAGAGCCTCTGAAAATCTCTCTCTCTCTCTCTCTCTCTCTCTCCTCAGTGAGATTCACCCCAGCCAAAGCCCAGCTAGGCCATGCTCATGCTATGACCACTACAATGTAAGTATTGCCGTGCAGACTTATCTGCTATTACTGAGGTGGCATTGTCGAACTGAACTGACATTGATGTTTGGATTGATCAAGGTCAGCAATATCCTCCTCAGGTGGAGGAAGGCCGTTATTCAAACTCAAAACACTTGTCGTGACATAAGTAAAATCTGACAGTCATGAAATTGTGAAATTCTTTTCTTTGCTGCCGGGATAACTTTGTGGAAATTGTGGTTTTGGCGGATTTCAGGGACACAAATTAATGAGAAAATGACTGAATGGAGCAGAGCAGCTGATAATAGCACAGCCCAGTAAATGTGGTTTTGGTGATTTGCAGGTGAAAGTACGTCTGTTATAACTGGGCTTACTTGTGGTAAATAACATTTTCAGATCTCTATGTTGCATATAAACTTTGTTTCAATGGCATTTCCATACATGTAGCAGGTTCTGCAGGATCTCCTGGACTTATTTCATGGCAAAAGCTGTATAAAATTGTTAAAAGTGAAATCCTTTCCAACCACTATTGCATGAGTTTACGAGGGAGATGCCACCGCTGTAATGGTGGCTTATTTACTTCGACCGACAGTACAGATTTGTCTATTACCCTAGGATGATGACTCCCCAACCAGGGGTTTGAGTACTTCTGGGTGTATTTACACAGTTGAGTATGTAGAAAGGAGAAGCTCTGCTAATTTGAAAACAATTGAAATCACCTCTTAAATATATTTGCATATTTGTGTTAAGAGGAAGATAAACACACAAATGGAATTACAAAATGCTGTGATGCTGATCATTAGTGTTTTTGTCGTGATAATGAATAGTAAAGTTCCAGCTATGATTGATCAGGACACTCCTCCAACTGGATAAGTTGTAGCACCTGAAAATCACTTGGTGCAATTAAGAGTTAGTACGTGAGCAAATACGTTGAAATAGATAGCTAAAAGTACCAAATAAATGATTGAAACATCCAGCTTCAGCCACTCTAAGTAGTAGTAGTACAAATGCAAACTTAATCCAAACCTTCTGACAAAAAGAGACACAGCTTAAACAGTGACAGTTCTAGTTAAATAACATCCAGTTTAAAATCAATTCAAATGAACACATTTGGTGTCGATGAAAGGGTTTTGGAGCTTATTTCACAGTGATGTGGGGGTACGTCAGACACAAAGATTGGGAACTGCTGCTTTAGGATGCACAAGGTAGAAACCTGAACATCAGTAGACACCACATGGCACAGAAATGCCATTAATGCGAACTACTGACCAGCGTCTTGTGTCGCAATGCTTCACGGCAAAGACTTTATGTCATATGAGTCATTACGTCTGCAGAGAAGCTGGTCCACCTGTTCTTCCACTGTACTGTGTAACTGTGTCAAACCCCAAGTTTCCTGGCATTGGACTGTTCACAGTGGAATACATGTCTGCACAACCCACTGCTCTCCCATGACACAAGTTCTTTTGTAATCATTTTCAGATTAGTAGAGATAGTAATTCATTGTTGTTATTATACCTTTCTATCATGCATAACCTGCAGAGCTTACTTCCGTTTCCAGCTAATTCTGAATGTAATGCATTTACTAGAACACTGAAGATAGATCACATGTTGCCAGTTTTCACATTCTTGGATTTGCACCAGTTGGAAATATTCAAAGACATTGCTTTTATTTGCCCTCATTTACACCTCCATTATGTTTATGCAGCAACTCTAAACCAACTACTTTTCCCCCTGATACCTGACTCACTCAATTTCTGTCCTCTCTTTGCTCTTTGTACAGCTGCAGTCTCAATGTTTCTCCTTCTCTCTGTCCATCCCTCTATCACTTATCCCCTCTCTGTCTCTCTACAGGGTTCGGTCTGTAATGTTGGCGGTCCTGATCCATATTCTCATGGTGTCCCATGGTGAGTTCCACCTCCAACACTCAGCTTGTAGGGTGTCTTCTTCCACCTTGTACTAGTTTTCTTTCCAAGAAAGTATTCTTGTACAGCCTGTTCACATTTGGAGTAAACAGATAAATTTATCTTAGAAGGTTAAGCTGTGGAGCGCCTTGGTAGCTGAGTGGTTGTAGTGCCTGCCACGTAACCGCAATGTTGCCAGTTTGGTTCCTATCGTTGTTGCATGTCATACCCCCCTTCCTCTAACCCTGTTTCCTGTCTGCCTCTCTGCTGCCAAACTGTCCAATAAAGGCGAAAATACCCCCCCAAAAATAATCTAAAAAGAAAGAAAGGTTCAGCTTTAAAATAGTTACTGGAGGGAACTTACTGTATATGATATAAATATGTAGCACCCTGAGGTTTTGCCAAGGGGTGGTATTGATTAAAATCGAGTAAGATAGATTTTGTTTGCTTTGGTTCTGGCAGACAGATTCTGACAACATCATAATGGCTGAAACTGAAAGATTAACAGATGTAATTCTGGATGTTAATAAAGTGTATGAGTGTGAAGATTAGCCTTCTTAGAAGGAGATGGCTGCCATTAAATCCTGAAATCCCTATTGCTTTGTTTCCAATTATTGGTAGTAGTTCAAGCTTAATTTCAGCTTGGAAATGACATTTCTGTTTCCGTAGTACTCTGGCTTTGAAGAGGTAACACTGGTCACGATGTTAAAGTCGACATAATCCCCAGATTCACAGGACACAGCAGCCTCATACCAGTGTTGACACTCGACTCCTTGAGATTTATTGTGTTACAGTCCACAGATTTCCCTTGTGCAGCTCATGTGGTCAGAACTGCCAAAATAGAACCACTGTACTCTTCTTGGACAGTACAGTGTGTTATCCACTACCAGTTGTCAAACTGACACTGTGACTCTCATGTGGGCTAAATCAGTAGCATGGCAGATCTTTGAGCTTCTCTCATGCTCTTTTTCTGTTTTTCTCTGACACAGACTCATTAAAGCCACTGGCTGTTAACTCGCTTTAAATCGCAAAATTACATGTCTCAGAAAGAGGCGTTAATATTGCAAAACTTTAAGGGGAACAGAAACAAAAACAAAACTGAAGATATCCCTAAATGGCCTTACAACCATTCTTTCCCATCAATCCTGCCATTTGGGCATTTTACTCTATGAAAGGTTGTTTATAGATGAATTTAGAGTTAATGGGTTATGTTTTATTAATGATAAGGGGACATTTAGTCAAAAAAAGAAAACCATTCTATTGTTATCGTACTTTGCATACATTTCTTAAACCATGTGCTTTGTTATTCTTCCCTATTGCTTAATAAGTGAATACAATCATAACCTGATTTAACATTATAACCCTATTATGTGTTTGTTTCCAAAAAGAAGAACTCAAACTTTTATGCCTCTGCAGCAGCCAGTTGTTTCAATGGGAAATTTAAAAAACACCGTCTTTAGTAAAAGAAAAAAAAAAAAGAGTACAAGATCCTCAACATACTGTAATTTGACTGAAAGGAATGAATGAAAAATAAAACTTGTGTGTTCACGTGTCAAACCCCAGTTGACTTCTCTGCCTCTCTGTGAGCAGGTGCTCAGTGTTTGGAGCCTGAGGAGAGAGCCTCCTTCCATTCAGGTGCCCTGGACCTCCCATGGCAGGATGAGCTGTGCTGTGACTCACCTTCAGCCCACCTCACTGTGGAGGGACGCGACACGCAGGCACCGGAGACAAACCGCTCTGAATCATACCACCTACACTATCCCCGCTGCAACTTCAGGAGCTCGACGGCCGAATCACACTCCCATGAGCGCTCTGGCGGTAAGAGTTTATCCAAAATGTTTCTTAACAAAGAAATTATTAGTCTAAGGCTTGTCGAGTTGCTCTGCCCTGGTTGAAAAGGCCCTGTTGAAAGAGTCAGTACATTGTGGCACCTTGGTCTCTGGGTCCCTTCCAGTGGTTTGATCCAGGGTATTGTACACTTGCATCAGTGTTGCATGTCTCCAAAAAGACAATTAGAAGACAAGTTATTAAACAGGCTTAAATGTCTTTTTGATATAGTGCTGTGAGGTTACAGGTTCGTGAGACTAACAAAATTTTTGCTCATAAATTCAAAGATTCTTGCCTTTTCTTTGGGAGAACCGTTAATGAAGAATGACAACATTAACTTTTCCCGCAACAAATACAACGGCAGTAGTGACAGTGAAATTTTTAGGTGTTCCATGAGGTTGTCATTCATAGACTTGGTCCCACATATAGTCATTTAATCCATAATGGAACTCAGTAGAAAGTGTATTTCTACCGCACTTTTAATTTTATTAAAACTTTTTCAATTCACAAGGAACCCCTCAAACTACTTATTGGATATTGGACAATTCTGCAAAACCCTGGATTACATTCAATGACAATGTTTTTTGTTGTTTTTTTATGCCCAATGAAATTAAAAAATGTGCGGCTTCTTCAATATCTGCACATGGTAACTATGGCGTGGTTAAGGAAAGATTGTGATCATGGCAAATAAAATATGGTTGAGGTTAAAACAGGAAGGCAATCCGGGCACACCAAAAATATAGGACAGCGTAACAGCGAGGAAGGAATGTTAAAAAGCCTTTATTGTAGTGGCTGAATCAAAATGGTTAAGGTATAGTTAGAGTTAGGCAATGTTAGGCAAAGGCGAATGTTATTTGCGGGTGTGTGAGACACAAACTCTGCTCTCTTTTGTGAAAGTCGTACTTGCAACAGGCCCATCCACCATCCTGATCTCCACACCTTCATTCATTTCTGCCTTGCTACATTTAGCCCACATTACTTCTTGCATTTGCACTGAATGTTGGCATTGGATGTAAATCATGAGGTGCATAATCATCCAATATCAACCTAACTACTATGATACTGGGCTGGCTTTACACACTGCAACTAAAACTGGTGGTTTCTACAATTTAAAAAAGGTATCCTATGGAACTTTTCACCACCAGTGGCGCCACAGAGCAACGTTTTGATGAGTGGGTCCCTGTTTTGTTTGTGCTCTACTACTGCAGCGCACGTGAGCCCGCAGGTGACACGATACACGTTCCTGCTGATGGTTTCACGCTATTCCATGTTTGACATCAGACAAGAAGGACAGGACAAACATCAGTCTCTGCGTGAGGGAACATGAGCATAACTGTGTTGTTTACAAGACAACATTCAAGGGATACACTTGTGATCTGAAGTAGCAGCAGGGTAGCTGCACGATGTGGCTCCTGCTCATCAGAACAAACAGCCTTTAGTGTGACAAAGCCTCATAATTCTCCCCGCAGCACCATCACTTGTCACTGATAGAGATGCCCCCAAAGATCAGCCTGACATGCTCATTACACTTTAATGGCTCTTCAGCTGGCATCCCTCCCAGCCTCCCGTCAGCTTGGATGACCGTATGAGTCATGTGCTGTGATCAATTCACAAGATAGTCAGGCTCACGAGGATTCCCTTTAATCAGCCGGCACAACACAATCAAACCAGCTGTTTCTTATCTCTTCTACTTATCTGGGAAAGGTTTCAGCACTGCTGTTTTCTCGCGAGGAGAAGGAGTATGAAGACTGAGTTTAAAAAGCAAATGGGGGCCAATTCAAGTGAGTCATAATTATAAAATGCCCTCTCGATATTGTCAGCGTGGGGGTGAAGATGGAGGTGGGGCAATATTGAGAC
Source organism: Oplegnathus fasciatus (assembly GCA_003416845.1). Classification (NCBI taxonomy): domain Eukaryota; kingdom Metazoa; phylum Chordata; class Actinopteri; order Centrarchiformes; family Oplegnathidae; genus Oplegnathus; species Oplegnathus fasciatus. The sequence goes on from NTHP01000278.1 coordinate 599,873, forward strand.
ACGAGGGAGGTGAGGAGGATTTGTTTGTGGGCATCGATCTGTGAGGCGCTGTGACGCATCCAAATCAATGGTGATTAGCTTAGACCTTCCAGCTTTATGTCGAAGCAATGATAATTAAGCAGAGAAGTTAAAGGCTTTTGCTGCACCCCCTGACTGCTTTGCTTTGAGGCCTTTTGACAGTCAGAAACTCTTGACATACTCCGGGGATCCTGGAGCTGAATTACATTTCTAACAGTCATTTTGCTCATTGGTGTTTACCTGTTAGTCATACTTATTTTATTCACATATTGTGTTGTGTTCGGCACCAGAAACATCTTCAAGACAGCTGTGGGTTAACGACTGCTGAAGGCTGAGATTGAACAAAAAAACACTTGATGAATTCTGACTAGGATCAGCTGTAGATAATGAGTATGTAAAATGCAAAAATGTCTGACATTAATACTCAGTATATAAATAATATATATATATATTGACAACTGGTAGTGGATAACATACTGTACTGTCAATAAATACTCAGTTTGCAGGCTACACAGCTAATCATCTGCTCAGCTGCAGCACATTAAACATCATGTAAACGTACCTGCAAATGTCACTTTGGTGTGGTTAGACGCTGTCTGTCCATGACAGGTAGGTAACAGCGCAAGTTTGTTTACTTTGTCTCTCATTCCCTGCGGCGTAACGTCTGCACTCTGGTAGCCTGCCAGCTGCTGTCAATCAAACACAGACACTGACACGCCCCTCCAGCCAAAGGAGAATTTCTTATATTTCTTCCATTTAGTAATAAAAACTATTAACAATACACTTAAAAAAACATGTTGACATTATTTTTGACTACAAAAAGGGACAACAAAATGTGATTTCAGTTGGGCTTTCAATGGTAATATCGCTCTGTTCGTTCATCACTTTCGTCCAGACAGAAATATCTAACTACTGGATGGATTCCCATAACATTTGGTATAGACATTCATGGTCCCCAGAGGATGAATCCTACTGATCCCCTTTACCTCTAGCTCCACCATGGAGGTTGACATTTGTGGTTTTGAGTGAAATGTTTCGACGACTATTGGCTGGATTGCCATGAAACTTGGTTCACACGTTCACGTCCACCTCAGGATGAATTGTAATAACTTTGATGATCCCTTAATTTTTCCTCTACCACCACCACCATCAGGTTAAGATTTGAATGTGTGCAATACTTTGGTGTGTGACTAAATACCTGCTAGTGACATTCCCATCAGCCTCAGCTGCACTTTGTGTTCAATAACTAATTAGTAAATGTTAGCATGCTAACACGCTAAATTACGATTGTGAAGATGGTAAACATTATACCTACTAAGCTACTAAGCATGTTAGCATTGTTACTATGAACATGTCAGCATACTGATGTTAGCAGAACTCAAAGCATCACCATGCCAAAGTACAGCCCATGAATGTATTATAAGACCTGGATACGGTGCCTTGCTTCCAATTTTTTCCAGTGGCCACTCGCGGTATCGCAACTGAAAATCCCCTGCGGCCCAAAAAGCATTTGCGCCATAGACCACCATTGTAAAAGAGACATCTGTAAAACGGTTGACAGAACACCTCCAGCTATAAACATGGTCAATTATTACTCTTTGTATTGTATATTTTTAAGCCATGGAGGTTTAATCTTTATAAAACTTTTCCAAAGCCCAGAAAAGTCATTTTTGTTCTGAATGATATTACCGCGGTGTAAGAGTGCATATTCAGTGGACTGCGTACCCCGGAAGTACACCTGGAAGCTAACAACTTCTGTGGCATATGCGCCAGGCGAGCAATTGTTGTTTGACTGAAAAGGCGCCCTCTTTAGATCTGGTATCCAGTTCTTATAATACATCCATGGTACAGCCTCACAGAGCTGCTAGCATGGCTGTAGACTCATAGTCTTGTTGTAAACAAAAGACCTTTTTTCCAGAATTTCTCCAATCTTATTTTAATTAATTTTTCAAATTATATATTAAACTCCCTAACACCACGAATGATTTAACTCTGTAACAATGAGTTGCAAGCTTTTTCCCTTCATGAGCACTATCACCATATTGCTGCTTATAGCTATAATATTTCACTCACCATTCATTCATAGTGGAGGCTTAGTTCTCAGAATATTAAGCCAGGCCGTTTTCTCAGAAGCCTTCATTAGGAGGTCACAGTCAGCTGGTGTAAATGACATCTGGAGATGCCGCTGATCATGCTACTAACATGCACATGTAATTTCTTGTCAGGCACCTGTTTGGACATACTGTGCATGATTGATGAAAACTGGGAAAATGTAACTTGTGACCTTCAGTCTCGCGGTCCACCATCAACCAAGCCGGATGCCGGTCTCATGGCAGTTAGCTTACAGCGTCTGTTGTGAGTATGAAGCTGCACCCTTTTAGTATTTTTTGCTGTTTCTTTCCTGTCCTGTTTTTGCAGAGTGTGTGAATGAGTTTCTGTGTGTGTTTTAGTCTGATCTGCACCCTTCCCAACTGCTCAGTGGGGGGTTAAGTATGTGTGCTTACTTTGATCAGCAGAGGGGAAGCTGCGTGGTGTCACAATGGCTCCAGGCTTTTATTGTGACGGGAATAAAGAGTCCAATTCACCACTGATCTAACAAACACTTGATAAGAGATGCCAGATGTTATGCAGCTCTTACACCTTGTACACTGTTCTGAAATGTTCGCTGTAAATGTAAACAAAATTATTTCACCTCAAAGTCCATTTATTAGCTGTACTGGAGCTTTCAAGCATGTCACACGATCTTCTTTGTCAAAATGTAAAACAGATTAAACTCTGAAAGATATTTTTAAAACGATTAAACTTGATTGGTTTAAATCTGTGTAGAAAAGCATCAGCATAATGGTTAACAAGTATGAAGTCAATCAAGTATACCTAAAGTGATCTTAATTAGTGTTATTTTAGTAAATTATTATGAAGTGAGTGTAATCAAAATAAAACCAATATATAAACTAAAATACTGAAAAACACAATAACTTATAGCATGTTGTCTCCATCCTTTTACTACTTCATTCTCAACTATATTTAGTTTTGATCACATGAGATATCATACAATATACACTATTATACTTCGACTAAAGTTATTTTTCGTATCCCAGGTCCCTGAAAGAGGACACAGAGGTGAACGATGGGAATACTGCACCTGATAATCCTGTTGTCTGTGAGGCGGAGGATTCCTTCATGTGTTCAGTCGCTCTTGGCGCTACGACGAGCTTTGTCACCGTGGTAACCGTCAGCATCTCCGACGCTGTAGCTCCTCCAGTCCTACTCAGAATCCCTGCCCGACCTGGTAAGAGAGGGATTTTCTTTGTCTCATTCTTTGTTTTATATTAGTAACAGAGTGTTTTCCCATATTTTAAGATAAAAATGGATTTACAGCTTGTTGGTCCACTTAAGTTAAAACCACTAATAAAGTTCAGTCCTACAGAATTAGAGAGCAAAGGGCTTCTTTCTATGCCAACAGGAAGGAGGCAGTGAAACCAGTTTTCTCTGCTGACCACTGTAGCTAGAATTATGGCTGTGCTGTAGAGGCTGCATTCTGGGAAAAGTAGGAAATTACTGGCTGAAGTACAGGTTAATGAGGCAAGCTAAGGGGAAAGATGGTGATTTTGCTTAACCTACCATAAAATGCTAATTTATAAAAATGTTTGGAACACCACCATTTATTTGCCCAAGTTATTGCGACTACTGTAGAGCTAGGGCAGATGTAAAACTGTATGCTACTAAGTCACTGACTCACTGAGAAATGGGTTCTACTTTCTACTAAGGCATATTTTATAATATATATTAATTAAATTCACAACCTGGCAACTTAAAACATGTCCTAATCAGTTTAACCTCTGTGAAGCATTACTTAAAGCTAGGGGTGGTAACGCTGAAGAAACCAGCAAGAGTAAGCTAGATTTTGAAAGTATATTGGTCGTAGTCTTTTCTTCTTCTGTCTTTCTTTTCTTTCTCTGCCGTTCTTGTGTGATTAGTTCGCTAGCTTTAGCCATCTAGCCTTGTGGAAGACTCTGGTCATGCGCAATGAGTGCAGGGGCAGAGTGCGCGCAGGTAGGCAGGTACGTAGGCAGACAGGCAGGTAACCTATGGATGGGCTTATTACAGTCCTACGACTGCCACAGACACCGGATTGTTTTATTTTTTTTGTCAGAGCATTTGATTTATTGGTTGCTATCGGGACGTAAAGAGAATTTCAACAAATATAACAAAAAGTGCTTCTAAAATACACTGCCTACCCAAGCTTTAATGGTTTATTGATCATTAATTAATTATTTACAAATCATAAACTCTTAATAAAGTATGACAAGACAATTAACATACATCCTGGTATTTGTGTTTACGTTTGACCTCATATTTGTGTTAAGTTTCACCTCTATTTACCTGCCCTGTTTTAAGTGCATTACAGTAAGTCATCAAAAAAAGCAAGTTCCCGGAATTTGCTTTTTTTTCAAAGCCACTCAGTTACTGGCATTAGAGCCCAAAGAATAAATTCAGCCATGCATGGAGATGATGCAGGGCTCCTCAGTGTTTCACACTGCAATTTTCCAACACCCAGCTTCAAAGTGATGAATCTGGACAGATAAGGAGAAAGTTGTATTCAGTTGTGACTGTCAAACGTGACTGGAATGGCAGCTGGGCCATGGCCTTGTGTGTGTCTGTGCAACCACATCCACGCTGTGAGATCTCCACAGTGATAGAGAAGGACTTTCCATGCTGTGTTTGTTCAACCAGACCTTTTTGTTAAACTGAGCAGAGCAGAAACTGAGTAGTAACTGTATGTTGTCCAGATTTGACGTTTTCTTCACCCTCTGATTTGATCCTTTTCCTCCTGTCTACGTTACAGTGTCATTAGTGAAGGCCTTATCCTTCCAAATCAGCTTTTTCTGCTCTTAAAACAAACCTTCCATAATTTATTTCTTTGGAAATGGAGGGTAAGGATATTCCAGGACCGTCAGTGGTGGTCCTGGATGTTTTGGTACCCATGCGAACACACACTCAGCCATCAATTTGCATGCCATATGTACTGTACTATACTACGCATATCCTAAGATAGCTTTGGCGAATTTGCATCATGAAAAAAGTCATGCTTAATTAGCTATTAACAGATCTTGCTTTCTCTGTAACCATGGAAACAGTCACTGTAACACTGTATTCAGATTTGACCAGGTTATGACTGTAAAAACGCACTAGACAGTTTCCTCTGTCACCTATACAATGAACCACCATTGAGTACTGTTCAGCTGGATGGTCCTTGATGTCAACAGCCATTTGTTATTATATTAGTGAAGTAATCAGTGTCGCTTCTCTTTGAGTCACATGTTCAAATTTGCCCTTCAGAGGAGAATTAAAAGCCCGTCTTTTCCCCGACGTGAGAGTAGTCTGGAAAATAAATTGTTGAGCTATTACTCACGATGTTGAGTAATCTCTTTGCTCCCAGTAGGCATCTTTGTGGTTTTATGGGACTCAATTATCTTTTTCTGTATGTGTCATAATTGAGTGAACTTGGACGTCGTTATCTGAGCTGCTACGCCTGTCTCACTTCAGAGGCGTGGATCCAGACTTATATTTACCGTCATTCATTGAAGTCCACCTGAAATGGACATTCAGTCTGAATATTAAGCTCAATGTACAGCACATAGGATATTAAGAATTCCCAGCTACATGCTTTGATTCAAAATCCACTCATTGACATTTAAGTGTATAAGCTTCATATATATGTAAAGGCCAAAAGACGAAGCGAATTTTCCATTTATGCCAAGCGGAGCAATGAAATTATATTCTGTCTATATTTTTCATTAACTCTGAACTGATTGATTCATTTTATTTAATATTGATAATCCTCGCATAAGGACTAGAGTATTGATATTCATTGTCTGAGGATAAGAGTAATTAAAGCAAATGCCACCTTTATATGTACGACGGTGTTATGTCATATTTGATAAATAACTACCCCAGCTATAAATACTAGGAAAAAACACATAGTAGGGAATAATGATTGACCTTAAGGCTGCACAGTGGAGCTTTAAATCCCACAGATGCAAACTCAGATATTGTAATTTTATGAGCCATATGGCAAAAATAATCTTCTGATTGTATGTAGAGTTATTGTAATGATCCATAGGATTTAGTAACCTTTGATGAAATGTGAATTGATATTAAAACAGGATCAAAGTGGCGTTATGATTGTGAGTAATACGCCTGATGTGTATTGATTCAGCTGTGAAAAATGTAGTGTATACATGTGCTACATGATGATCTGTTCCTTCTCTACAGTGAAACCAAGTCCTCCGGTCAACCTGTCTCATATCCAGACCATCGAGGCAGAACTGATCTTACACTGGGACGACCCATCAGACTTCGACATTGGCCCGCTGAGATACGAGGTCCGATACTCCTCCAACAGCTCTCATCCAGCCTGGCAGGTAACACTAAGCATTGATGAAATATTACCTAAGAAAGTGATACCTTGTAAGAGTTTGCTGCTGCACCCACTGGGAGTCATGTGATCTGAAAATATTGGTCCCACTTTATAATAAGGCTTTATTAAGGGTTTGTAAACTCTAATGGCTTTATTGGTGGATATAGATCAGTTATAAGCTATTAATAACAACATTATAAACTATGAATAAAGGGTTTTTTATTAGAAAGTGGTACCAAAACGTCCCAATCTATTTTTAATAACACACAGAAGCCTCAGTGGTGAGCTTCACTCTTTCATTCGGTTTCAAACAGGAATTATTAGGTGCAGATTGCAAAAAAAGCCTTGACATCTGGTGCAAATTATGCTTGAAAAGGAGAAGTGAAAGTCAGGTGTTAAAGAACTTTTAGTAGGTTTGTTATGACATTTATTCATGGTACAGAGAAACTTGCACAAGTTATGAGTGAGTCACACACACACAGTATTTGCCTTTCACTGCAGCAGTGCTGCTTTTGCGCACCACAAATTTCCACCGACTGACATCGTGTTTGTTTAATGCGACTTGCTCACAGTCAGTTGGGATTTCTCATACAGTGTGCTTAGTAATTCAACAGTACACTCAGTGTTCAGCAGTGGATCCGAAGCTCCATGATTCATGCAGGGGTGAGACTTTAGACCTACTGTTTAAGACTCCTATAGATGGATAAATAAATGAAAAGATGGTTTCAGTGATTCTCTTAATATCGTTTCCATTAGTTTGGGTGTTAAAGTCCGTATTGATGTGTAAACAAGTCAGTTTTATTTATACAGCCCAGTATCACAAACTTTGCCTCAGGGGGCTTTACAATCTGTACAGCATACGACACGTTCTAATCCTTAGACCCTCGATTCGTATAAGGAAAAACTCCCCCAAAAAACTCATTTAATGGGGAAAAAATGGAAGAAACCTCAAAAAGAGCAACAGAGGAGGGAACCCCCCTTCCCTTATAAACATATATGAAGAATGGATCCGAGAGGATGTTGAGCAACTGCAGGTGTTGCCCAACAGACCTGAGCCACACGACCTCCTCTCCACCATGTACCATTGGGCTCATGTATAAAATGGTCAAATGATAACATTTCAATTTGTTTTTTAACATTTGGTTTAAAAAGATAACACAGCGTCTACCACTACACTCCTACTGTACAGTTGTTACTGTCTTTGTATTGCCACAGAGCCAACTTTTTAATTTGACCTTTTTAATTTGACCCATGAAAAAGGAAAATTGCAGGAATTTGCAGATGTCTAAACACACCATCAACGTCTGGCTGTAGCCTGGCTGTGTGTTTTGGTAACAGTTACAGTTGATGTGCCAAACCACAGTCATGTCGTGATGATGGATTTGATATAGTCATGGTTGTCGCACTTGAACGCGCCCATCTATCCTGAAGTCAGTTTGATTTGTGTGTGTGCTTGTGTGTTTGTTGACTCTCTCTCTGCTGTCTCCAGGTGGTGTCTGCACTTGGAGAGCCCAGGTCGTCTCTGGATCTGAAGCCCAGACTGAACTACACCATCCAGGTTCGCTGCTCCAGCCTGGACAAGCCTCCGCTGTGGAGCGACTGGAGTGAACCTCACCACATCTACCTGGACAGTAAGAACCATTCCCTTCCAACTAGAGACAGATGAATACAAAAGACATACAAGAGGGGCTGTGTTTTTAAAAAAGATGCTTTTGTTTTTTTGCTTACACTTTGGACTAGCTGAAAGGTTTTTGCAGCTGTTAAAGTACAGCCCTGCACTGTTTTTTTAAGCTTTTGAGAAATTATTTGAAAACTACCTACTACCTGCCTACCTACTAAACTACCTAAGACTACCTACGTTGACAGAGACTGAATAAAAGGTGCGTTTTTAGTCAGCAAATCAGTCAGATGCAGTATAAATGATTATAGATTGATGTTTCTGGCCCTGAGTAGAATCCGACATTGACTAAGCCACAACAGTAGTTTTTGTGATAACATTTGTTGGGTGGTTTTGGATGGTTTTTACATATCTTTACAGTAAAACTTGTCCTTCTTGTTCAGTTGCTGGTTGCTCTCTGCCTTAAATATTGCACGTTGGCTCCTCTGTTTGCTCATAGTGAGGCGTAATTTTGCTTCCAGATGATATAATTGACAAATCAACTAGAATATGATCAATAATAATTACAGAAAAGCTACAATTTACCCCTTTTCTTTTCAATTTTGTTGAATAAAATTTCCAGCAGCACAAATCTGGAACCAAAATCAGAAGGAAAAATACTGCTGATGTTTTGAAACTGCATTAATTGTACTGTGTTGTTTCAGAACTGCAGAACTTTGATTTGATGGCCCTAAAATCAGGGAGTGAAGTTATATAATTTCACCTTTTTTGCAATGAACTGAACTAGCTGCACACTGTAAACCTGTCCTGATGGCTGCAATTCAACTCTCATTTTCTCTGAGAGGTCCAGCAGACGAGGATTCACTATGGTAGATTCAAACACTGACTAGATTCAAACACTGACTTCAATTATCTCTCAGGTAGATTTATGTCAGTGGTAAACTATTAAAACGAGCCTAGCTCATTAGCCTGAGCTATTAAAGAAGAACTCATTCCAGTATGGTCAACGTCAATAGACTCTGAATCAGAGGTCGTTCTCAAGGTTAGTGACCAGCTACAAATCACACAGAATGACATGACGGCTTTAAAAAAAAAAAAGGAATATCACAGCAAATCTGTTCAAAGAGCTGAGCATGAAGCGGCCATCCATGTGCAGATTTCTTAACGGTAGCTTTTAAAATGATGAAACTGAGAATTGAAAAATGAGAGCGAGAATTATTCGCACACTCTAAATGACCTTTTTACACCATCAGAGACGGTAAATTCTTCATGTTGGCTGGTTGTTAGTTTGCAACATCAGACTGGTAATTACAATGTGCACATCAGCCTGAGGGCTTCAGACTCATAATACTCAAATGGTCTGTTGTGTGGGTTGTCATAGTTCCGTGTGCATACTTGCTTTTGTTTCAGTTTTTTAACTATTTTGTGTACACGTGCATGTGTATGTGTATGTGTTGCTGTTTACAGGGGGTTGCTCTGCTACTCTGTATCACATGTGGAAACTTGACCCTGGTGCAAAAACATGTCTGTGTGTCGGAGGGTTAAAAGTTTGTGAGACTCAACAGTCATCTCACCGAAACGAGCTGCAAAAACTTTGATGATGACGGGAAGTTTTCCAAAAACAGCAAAGTAAATGAAATGAAAAGTTGGGGAAGGTAAAATAATGATTCTTGGAGAGTTTCTTAATGCGTACCGGCAGGAAAATACAGCAAAAAACAACATGTTGCCCCAACACAGTTTTTATCACAAGGTTTGAGCAATGATGAGTCATGAAACAGCTTTTTAAATTAATTTGAAAGTTTTCTTTTGTTGAGCTGTTCACCTGTTTTGCTGATGAGTCACATTTCTTTAGTTTTTGCTGGCAGAACAGCCGACTCCACAGATGTTTTGGTTAGCTGCTTCTGAGGAGGTGGTTAGATGACGCCCCTCACGCTCAACCCATTTCAGACCATGATGTGACAAAAGAAGAAAAAAGTTTTTAAAATCCCTGAAAAAGTTTTTTTCTTTTGTAAAAATGTACATGGAAATTGTGGGTGAATGAGAATGAGTCAGGCGTTTGTTCAACTGAGGGTCTTTGTTTTATTTTCCTTTATTACCTTTGACGTTCATTTCGCTTTTTGTTCTTTCTAAACGTGTCTTCATTCCTTGAAGGTGCTTTGTATAAAAAAACGTTTGTGTGTGTGTGTGTGTGTGTGTGTGTGCGCGCAGCGGTGAGTTACATCCCTGAGAAAGTGGTGGCGCGACCGGGGGAGAACGTAACTGTGTATTGTGTGTTCAACGACCACAACATCAACGCCAGCACGGCCATGTGGATGCTCAACTTCCAACAGCGGCTTCATCGCAGCCAGTACCACCCAGTCAACCAATGGGTAAAAAAAAAAATTTAAAAAAAAAACCTCTTTGTGTGTTTCTGGGAACATTTCCAAAAAGTTCAATGACTTCCCTAGAAAAGTAGAGTCTCTGACATTTCCTTTTCCAAACCAGGTCAGCCAGATCACAGTGCGTCCTTCCGAGACTCGCATGTATGACCTGCTGCAGTGTACTCAGGAGTGGGCCATCCCATACAGCCAGATCTACGTAGAAGGTAAGCTTTGGTGCACCAATAACGGCAAAGCTAAATCCTATGCAGCGTTAAAGACTTTTACTACAACTGTCAGATGTCCAAAGAAAGAAAGACATAATTTATGTACAGACTGGGATATTTTGAAGTTCCTGGAAGTCCATGTCCCTTTCAGCGTCAGTTTTCCGCTGCAGTGGACAAAGACAGGAAAGAGTGGCGACATGTGACGGCACAACAACGTGAACCAAAATAATCCCAGTGCACAGAGGCTATCTCAGGTGGAGTTTGTTGTTGTTGTTACCTAAATGCGACTGTTTCTCCCTGTGTGTTTCAGGAGCTTCCATCAATATAAAGTGTGAAACCAGCGGCGACATTGATGCTATGGACTGCAGCTGGAAGAACACACAGTGGACTAAACCCAAATTCAGATCCAGGTGAAGTGGCCATTTACATTTTACAGGAACTATCTCCTTTTAGTGTAGTGTGTTCGGATGTTTGCGCAAGCTGCGACATTGTTAATGAAAGCTCAAATCAACGCTCAGAACTCAAAGTGATGAAAACCTGGAAGTTACTGAACACGGTGTACCAGACAGCACATTTATTGAACACACCCTAGAAATAGTTGAAGTGATACCAGGAAGTTTGTTTGAGCAGTAAGTTGTAAGGCAATGTCATTGGTACTTCTGACCTCAGAGCAATAGAAAGTCTCTACGCTTTAAAAAATGAAGCCCAAACCACAACAATGAGGACTGACGGAATGATGTAATGTTTATGTTTCATACCTCTTTTTACTAACTGATGTACTGCCAAGACCTCTCGTGCAACACTACTTTATACTTTGTAACTGACTCTCTTTACTCCAGATCTCCCTCTAGCCTCCTTTTTCCCTTTTCCTCTAATTCTCCATCTTCTAAACAGTATAAAAAAAATTACATCTCGGTATATTTATATGCGAGAGATGTTTTGCCATTTTGAAGTGATAGCAGTAGTAATTTTAAATATAATTTCGGTTTATTACAACTTGGGTCTTATTTTCATTTAGTTTTAGCCGTCATTCTTATTGGCAATAATAACACTGCTCTCATCAAGTTAATTGCTGAGATCTGAGAATGTAGAAATATCATCAAAAAGAAATCTGACAGGGCGAGAAACATGAGCAGTCAGATCAAATAGGTTTTAAACAAACCCCCAAGTTAGCCAAACTTATCTGGTGGAGACAATTTTAAAAAATGAAATTGTTGTTAACATCCATTAAGATTACAGATCGACTTACAGATCAACTTTCAACTTTGACCCACCACACTGGCTGCAGTTGTGCCTGCACCCAGTTTTCCTGTGCAATGAGTCATTATTACATTTATAGTGTTGTTTACGACCTCTCTGATCATCTGACCTCTTGTTTGTTGCCTCATCTGACTTCATTCCAGCAAGTTGCTGCCTTGATCCCAGGTCTCAGAAATTATCATAATTTCATAATCATAATTTATGAGTTGATTATGTTTTGTGCTAATAATCTGAATCTTCAAAGTAACTAGTAACTAAAATTATCAAATAAATGTAGTGGAGTTGAAGTATAAAGTAGCATAAAATGGAAGTACTCCTCAGAATTGTACTTAAGCACAGTACTTGAGTAAATGTACTGTACTTATTTACTTCCACCACTGTTGATCAGATTGTATAAAGGGAAAAGAAAAAAGGAAAGAACAGACCTACAGGAATAACACGAAAGAATCTTCAAGCTCTCCATTTATTTATTTATTTTTCTCGGCAGGTGGGCTGACCTGCCATGCGATGTGATGGAGGAGAGGGAGAGAGCGGGTGAGAAGGTGGGGGAGATGGGGCCTGCTTGCCTGCATCCTATCCTATCCAGGACCTGCACCATCCAGCCTCTGAGGATGAACTGCTACAAGCTGTGGCTGGAAGTGCCGTCCCGCCTGGGCCCCATCAGATCTAAACCCATCTACCTGTCCCCCATAGATCATGGTGAGCAAGATGGATCCATGTGTGGAATCACAACTAAACAGAACAAAACAGTGACAGGAAGTTGGATTTAAAGATCATTCTAGGGTTATATCAGTGCTGAAATGACCGACTCTTTCCACTACAACATTTCTTATAAATGTCTTTTCTACATTTAGATTTTGTTTAAGCAGTTAAACAATACGTCCGTCATTCACAATGCATTGATTTGGGTCACTGAGAACGACACCCATAAATATTGAGTTTTAAAATATTGATTAAATCTCAGTTGAAAAGGGCATCAAGGGAACTTTCTTATCCATCAATGGCAAATTGCTTATTGTCATGATTTTTCATGGAAGTTATTACTTNTGGGTGTTATACTTCAATTCTTGTATGTTTGAAGAGAACCTTTAAGTATTGAGGTTAAAGCAGTGATTACTATTGATCACAGAAGAACTGAAGAGGTATAAATAGAAAAAAATAAAGATTGTTGTGGAGAATTGTTGGGCCGTCTCCATTACCTGTGATCATGTTTATCAGAAGCTGCATGAGACAAACTCACTCTTCCTCCATGCCATTTCCCCTGCAGTGAAACCCCACACACCCACTAATGTGAAGGCAGTGAGCCAAAGCAGCGGGGTCCTGATGGTCACATGGGAGCCTCCGTCTCTGCCAGTCGAGGGGCTCCAGTGTCAGTTTCGGTACCACTCACCGTCCACTGTGAGAGTCCAGCCGGAGTGGAAGGTGAGCTCGTCTGTTGGATCGTTTCCCAACCACAGACTTTGATAGAAAGTCTGGCTAAGTGGCACGATGGACGGCATTTCACTAACCTTTATCGAAAACCAATTATTGTAGGAGGTAAATAGACGATGCCGTCCAGGACATTGCAAACCTTCTAAATGTAATTATTGGGCAATTAGCAAACAGGATGATTACCACAGAGCACCTCCAAGTCACTACTTTTCATCCCCTGTTATTTTGTTGTAAAAAGCCACATGGTTTACATTTAATGCCCTGAACTCCCTGAAAGAAAGATGTTTACCAAGAACAACAGGAACAAACATTAGAAGTAACTCAGGTCCAGGACTCAGCCCGTAAATAAGTCTCACATCTCCTTAAAGGACGCAGGATGCTTTGACATGGACTCACCTGGTCAGTGTGACATGATCTGATATGAGACTATATTCCTGTCCTCTGATTGAAAAATTCTCTTGGAAATTGGACGCACGCTATCAATAGTTTCCTCTTACCAACGTTCTCTCAAAATGATGAGAAACATGGAGGAAATAATTTTCTCTCTTTGCTTTTGGTGAAGTGGATACAGAGATGAAACAGATGTACTCCACAGAAGAGATTTTATTTTCCTTTATATAAAGGAGCACTAAGTAACTGAGAACAAATGTCATGCCTGCAGGTCCAGAGTCCAGTGCGGGTGCCGTGGGCGGTGGTCACAGTGTCGGACATGTGCCGAGTGTATGTGGTGCAGGTACGCTGCATGCACACCAACGGCACCGGCTACTGGAGCGAATGGAGCGAATCGGTCTACTCTACACCTCAAAACAGCAGAGGTACAGTAGAACACCATTCATTTCACTCCTGAACAGAATTTCAAGTAACACTAACCTTTTCAGAAAACAACAACAACCCTGAGCGATGCCTGATGTGACCTTTTAAATCACACCTGACCTTCTGATTCTAGCTCTAATGGAAAATGGCTCACATGATACACATCATACCATCTCCTCCGCCACTAACACCGAGGTAAAAGCTGTCATGTGATGCATTTGTTGGTCTCCCCCTCAGCTCCTGAGCGTGGCCCTGATTTCTGGAGAATTCTTCAAGATGATCCATACAGAAACCAGACTAATGTCACTCTGCTATTTGAGGTACACAAACTAAAATATAAACATTTTCAGGCTTTTAATTAAGACATAACATTAAAAATGTTGCCTTTGCTGCTTTTTTCCCCTCCAGCATCTTCAAGTATCAGGGCACTCTTACTGCGTGGATGGATTTATAGTCCAGCACCAGGCCTCGGGTGGCTCTGTGATGTGGGAGCAGATCGAGCTGGTGTCCTCATACAGCTTTGAGTGGAACCAGCTGCCCCAAACTGTGACTGTGGAGGCCTACAACAGTCTGGGGAGCTCCACTAACAACATCAACATGACGCTGGAGAGACAGCCCAAACGTGAGTGAGCTGAAAATAAGTTGCATTTATTTATTTTTTGACCTATTAAGTTTTAACCATATTCTCTCTTACACATTACTGAATCTATTCCACTATTACGACATGAAGTCCCACATCGTCAGTATTACATTAGTATTGCAGGAACATTCAAACAATTACTTTAACTGTTGGAGCAACAGGGCAGTTATGCAGCTACAGTACTGTAAGTCCTCTACAAAGAGTACACGCAGTAATCTTACAGCCTCTTTCTTGTACTGTAGCCTGAAGTCTCAAGGATAGCTGTGACAGGGAGGGAAGGACAGCGATTGTGGGCAAACTAGTCATTTGATTTGTCTTTTTTAATGGGATTATTCCTGTGCTAAGATGATGATCTGTCAGTTAATTCAGTCAACAAAAAAATACACCTCAGTATGTTTGATAATCATTAATCATTTTAGTCATTTATCAAGCAAAAGTGCCAAACGTTTGTTCTAGCTTTTCAAATGTGAGTCTTTGCAGCTTCTCTGTGTTGCCTATCTGTAGGTAGGAATTTCAAGACATCATCTTGGACTTTGGATCAACGTTTTTCACTCTTTTGGACATGTTGGACAAAATTACTAATACATTTTTAGGAAAGAAATCATGATGAACTGATAATGAAAATAATCATTAGCTGCAACCCTAGCCTATACAGTAGCTTAATAAATCTTGTTTGTTTTTCATTTAACCTTCATTTAATTTAGACTAAAAATCTCTTTCTCAAGAGTGTCGTGGCTGAGATATGGAGCAATAACAATTAAAGTTACACAGCAATAACAATGAGTTACAGACAACACAAAATATGCTACAAATCAGAATTAAACAGAAATATAATCGGAAGATCACAAGATTTCATCTTAGAAACAACTTCAAAACAACCCAGGAGTTGTCAAACCATAAATATAAGTAAGACTAATCTAAAAACAAGTCAGTGAGACTAACACATCAATTCACATTCAAGCAGCCAAGAAGAGAACAGACAGTTTCTTCAGCAACGATTTGAGTTCTCTAACATGCCGTTATGTTTCAGTAAGGACGTGGAAACATGGACGTGGAGATCAAAAGGGTTTGCAGTTTTATTGCATTGTGAAAAAATGTGTAGGTCTACAAAAGTGAGGTTAAGATGAGTCAGATTCACGGTCAGCGCTTACACTTACAGACATAGGTGCACGTATACTGGAAAGATAACAAGGTGATTAGCATTGTCCATTCCAATCAAAACTGCTGAGAGACTGTACACGCTGAGTGTTTCCAGTAATATTTTTCTTTCTTTCCAAACTATGTGACAAACGGCAACACCAAAGAAGTGAACTCAACTGAACCTGTCAGAAATATAGTATCTCTCGAAAAACATCAGTTTGACTGTTTTTGAGGTTGTTGAGCTGAGAAAATGTTGTGCCTTAGACCTGTTTTCACCATTTATGCCAAACAGATTTGTCATGTCTGTTAATTTGCCATTATGGCTACTTTATTTCTACCATGGCCTTATAACACATGACAGAAAAATGTACGTCAAAGCTGGGAATACTAAACATGTGATCTGGAGAGCCCATAAAGGCTCTGAGTGAGGCCCTGCTGCCATTATCGTTAGTGTAGTAAGTACCATTAGCAGCAGTCCAGTTGTAACAGTTTTCTGTGTAATACAGCGTGATGTTTGTGTGTCTCTCTCCCATTACTCATAATTCAGAGAAAAAGTATTTTCATTAAAGTACTAACTGACCGAAACAAAATGGTTTTCCATGGAAGTGCTTCTTAGACATTTTCTCCTAAGTATTCTGAGAAAATGTGTTTTCAGTGTTGTTGGAAACTCAACAAGCAGCAGGATGAATTAGCACATTAACTGATGTTGATGAAGACCCATAGCTTATGATTCTCATCATATTCAGTGACCTCTTGTGTTATGTTTCTCCGCTCATTTATTCATGTTTTTCCTTTGTCAGTCTGTATGAGACAGCCTGCTACTTAAAGTGGCTATAATCAATATTCGTATATTAACAATGGATCACATGTCTACGTGTATTTGTCATCCGACTCTACAGTTCCCCTCAGCTCTACAGAGCCTTTTAGCATCTTAGCTCAATGATTTGGTTTTACAACTCACAACTTCACTGTTTTGATTCACTCTCACAACTCTCATTGGTGTTGTGTTTGGCTGTAGCAGGCAGCTGTTTTCTGATCCAAAAACCCCACAATGCACACAATGCAAAGTTAGCAACTAGCTGGTGAATGCAGTGGTGCATTTAGCAGCTAAAGAGCCAGATATGTCCCTCAGGAGTTGGTGAAGATTAAAACGAAGCTAAAAGCTAAGAGGACAGTGAATATTGGACTTCATTCAGCAGGTGGACACAAACACAACTCCAAATTGAGGCTAAATAGATAACAAGTTTGCCACATCAACATTGAGTGCAGTCAACATTGTGTACTGCTTTTTTCTGCTGTGCCCAAGTGGCCCAAAAAATCAGTTGCTGCAGTATGTGCAGAATTTGTACCTGACTATACTGTAACATCTTTCAAATTATTCGGACAGCACTGCACTACACACAACTCTCAAAATGTCGTTTTCGGATGATTATTTCCCCCAGGAGTTGGTAGAAACCAAAAACCGAGCTAAAAACAAAATTGGAACACTGGCCAGAAACACGACTCCAAATAAATGGATGAATTATTCCGTAACTGCTGGATGTGTAAATAAGCAACTGTTTGCTAACAAGTTCATCATATCAACATAAAAACTGATGAAATGTCAATGTTGTGTTCACAACTTGTTTCCACTGCCCCCAAGTGACCACAGAAACTGTTATTACAGGTTTAATGGTAGAAAGTCATCAGTTGCTCAGTTGTAGGTGCTCACAGCATATAGGCCAAGGAGTAAACTTTATATTGTTTTTATTTTGTGTGTAAAAGAACTTGAACCATAAGACTAGAAGTCACCTAAAAATTCACTCAGCGTTTTCTTTTCTGTACTGCAGGCCGCTGTGTGCGTTCGTTCAGTGTGTTGGCTATCAACAGCACCTGTGTGTCTCTGTCCTGGAGTCTGCTGGACAACAGCTCCATACCTCTGTTCATGGTGGTCCAGTGGTCTCCACAGAGGCAACATGACTCTGATCACCACAAAGGCCAGAGTGGAGAAACATGGGCCAGACTGCCCTACACTGACCGTCCCATCTATCTAAGAGGTAACATCTCTTCTTCTGTCTGTTCTTTATTATTTCATTTCTCCGTGTAACTGTTAACAGTGTGTGTTACTGTAAAAGAGCAAGTAGACTCACCCAACGTGATTTCGATGCATGATTTCAGGTGACTTCTTTGGCTCTGAGGATTGTGGCTTCTACTTGTACCCTGTGTTTGCTGATGGAGAAGGGGAGCCAATGTACGCTACAGGTATGCACCAGTTTTCAGGCTGTTGTTTAAGTGTTTCAGCATGACACAATACCAGCACCTTCATCGTGTTATTAATTATAAGTCTGATGTGTATTTTCAAACTGTTGCAGGCACCAGAGGAGACCCTGCAGCCTACATGATGCTGATGATCATCTCCTTCCTCTCCATCGTCCTGTTTGTCACCCTTGTCCTCTCCCAAAACCAGTAAGGGCTGTTGAAAGGACTCCAAATCTCCAAAGACATATTTACAGGAATTAAACTCAAGAATGACGTTCAGTCACAAAACTTACTGCACCCAGAAAATCACCATATAAAATGTCTAATATTAAATAAGATTGGGGTGTTTTAATACTACAACAGCAATATGCCATCTTACAAAAGACACTTTACTTTTTGACATGGAGATCTTGCAGTTTTTTCCATATTTAATCTTGTACCAGGGATTAATCATACGGCATCAGCGTATATCGAATTAGTTTTTTTACACCTGTAAGAAATGATAAATGATGGGAATCTCCGGGGTGCAGTCTAATTTAGGAAGCAGCAACACTGACCATGAAAAATTAGGAGTGTGGCATTTAATAGGTCCAATGGGTGTAATTACACTTGATGTTAGCTGATGGGAGGTGGGGAGAGGGAGGGAGGAAAAAAAGCCTTTAGACAGAGAGATGAAACCTAAATATCTACTGCATTTCTCTCCAGGATGAAAAAGTTTGTGTGGAAGGATGTGCCCAACCCAAACAAGTGCTCCTGGGCCAAAGGACTAGACTTCAAAAAGGTAAAAAGTGAATGTGAAACTACAGCGACATGCATTCAACCACTTATTTTATACACTGATTACTCTTGAGTGTGATTCGTTTGCATGATAGCGTACAACATTTGGCATTTCATATTAGACCTGAAGTCATTTAAAGAAATACTTTGACATTTTGGGAAATCCGTTTTTTCTCTTTTTTGTGAGAATGACATGAGAACATTGATATCTCTCTCATGTCTGTCTGTTAAATATGAAGCCAGCAGCCGGTTAGCTTAGGTTAGCATAATGACTGCAAACAGGGGGAAACAGCTGGCTTGGCTCAGTCCACCAGCTGGCAACCTGACAGTGATGACACGACTCCAGGAAGTCATTGTTCCTGGCCAAAAAATAGCCCGGCACACAACTTCCCGCAAAACATTGCTTTTACTCTTTGTTTTTTTGTGTGTGGAATAAACAATGGTTGCTGGTTGGCTGATTTTGTTACCTTAAAATAGAGCCAGACTCAACTGTTTCCCCGTTTTCAGTCTTTATTCTAAGCTAACCTAACCAGCTCCTGGCTGTGTAGCTTACAGACATGAGAGTTGTATTGATCTTGTCATCTAACTCTCGGCAAGAATGAATAAGTGCGTTTCCCAAAATGTTGAACTATTCCATTAAGTCAATACACTATGTCTTCTGTTTTATGTCACTTCTTTTTACCATAGGGCAGTGCTGTAGAGTAGGCTTGTGCCGATTGGCGATCAGATCAGAACGATTGAAGGGATGACTGACATTTGTTTTTTCCTACGCCGATATTAAGGCAATTTTAACATAATTACTAAGATGTTATAAAAATAATCTCTAGAATCATGTACTCACATATACTCGCTGTAGTCCAGTAATGTACAAGCTCTATTTCTCTACATCTGTGGGCTGTTGTGCGAGTAGTTTGCCATGCTACCCTCAGGAAATAATACAGAGACAGAAAATATGCGATGTGATGTCTACCCTTGGTCATATGTTATTTATTTATATATCAGCTCATATTCTGAAAACTAATGGTAATATTCTGCACTTTATATCTGTTCGTACACATCTTTCTAGGCCGACACCTTTGATCACCTGTTCCAACCTCCAGAAGGCCTCCCAGCCTGGCCGCTGCTCCTGCCCTCTGAGAACATTTCCAAAGTCGTCATAGTGGACAAGGTTGATCTCTCGGCTCTGACTACAGCTTTAGTCCAAGCCCCACTTGTGTCCCTAATGCCCGACCCAGCCACTGCCTTGTCTATCTCTCCTCCTCCAGGGTTTGACTCAGAGGTCAGCCAAGCCCAACCCATGGAGAGTGAGGTCATCCTAGGTGGCGCTCCTTCCTTTGTACTTAATCTGGATTCTTTAACCAGTTCAAGCCCAAGAACAGATCAGTTACAGCTAGTCGACCCCCCAGCAGACCAGCCCCCAGGCAGCACCGACAGCTCTGCCCAGTCTTCAGTCACATACGCCACTGTGCTGCTCTCTGATCCGAAGCAGGAGCAGCAGCCCATTCATCTCCACTACAAGGATGGTGGTGGCAGTAGCTCCAGCGATGAGGGCAATTTCTCTGCCAACAACTCAGACATTTCCGGATCTTTCCACGGTGGCCTGTGGGAGCTGGACGACCCGCGGCGCTCCTGCTCCTACAACTCTGTGGAGGAGCTTTCTGAAACATCAGAGCAAGTGGACGAGGAGGAGGTGAGAGAAGAGAAGGACTTGTACTATCTAGGAATGGACTATCCAGCGGAGGACGAGGAGAGCGAGGACGACGAGAAGCAGAGAGGAGAGGAGACAAAAATTGAGCTGCTTAAAAATGTAGTTTTGAACAGAGAGGACTGTTCCGTGGAGTCGCACCCTTTGCTCGGCCCTGAGGACTCCAGCGAGCACAGCGAGCTGCTGTCGGCGTCAACGCGTGGCTTTTCTCCGCTGTACCTGCCTCAGTTCAGAACTGCTCCGTGCACGAGGCAACCCACAGCTCAACCACATGACAGCAAAGAGTCATCCCAGCCATGACTCTCACACAGACTGCATTTAAATGAAAATGTGCACTTTTAAATCCATCGTGTCATGGACTGCGTCATGATTCAGCATTTACCAAAGCGGATTTGCATATGTTCCTTCAGACATAATGAGGTGTGGAGCTGGAAAGTGTAAAAATACCTCGATTTATGTATGATTGCAAATTGATGTTCATCGATGCTGCTATTGTGTTCTGTGGGAAGAGATGTCAGGAGGGCACAAGCCTCATTTATAGGCATTTCTTTCTTTCTTTTTGGGGCTTTAAAACCCCGATTCTACTGTGCCACACTGCGCCTCTACAATCGTTTACTGATACAGGAGCACCTGCTGAGATCATTGAACTCATGTGCTTTCAATGGAGGTCAGGAAAGTGGAGTGATGCTCACAAAGAGCAGCAGGCAGACTGTACAAGCAGTATATTGGTCATCAGGAAGGGAGCAATACAGGAGGTAGGAACCATGTGGCTTCAAACATCCTATACATACAGCATATTTCGCATGTGGTCATACTTTAGATGCATCTTTGTGTACCTCGTGCCTAAACATTTGATAACAAAAAACACCTTCGATGCATATTAAAAAGATGTGGGAATGCTGCGTGTGCCTACATTCGCTCATCTGCTCCCACCGTAATGTAGAAAACAAGTTGCTCTCCATTCTCTGCTGCATTGTTTCGGGTGCGTTTTAAGTGAAACATGAAGGAGGTTGAAAGAGAATAAATAAACGCACAGAAAGCGAGAGAGAAAAGGCTTTTGGTTTCCTCAAAGCACATTACACTGTGAAGTGAAGGCAAACGTTAGATGTCACTCCAAAGCTATTGGTGTGACTAAATGAAACCAGTTAATGATGAAAACAGATCTGTGAGTAATTGCAGGTGATTTTTGGACACAGAATTTACTTCATTTGTAGGCAGCTTACACAACAACATCTGCATGGACGAACTCACCCACCAACCCAAAGAATGTCTTTTTGTACTTTGTGCTGTAATGTATCTGAGACTCTGTTACAGTTTGTGAGAAATGTGATATCTATTTTTTCTGTGTTTGGCCATTAACATAAACGCCTGCTTTCTGGTGTTAATAAAAGACAAAAGAATGTATATTTGAAACCAGAGGAAGACAGAAATTAAAAGTTATAAAAATGTTTAAAAAATGGTTCACAGAAATTGTTATTGTATATTGAGATCTTCTGTCTATTTTTCATGGTGAAAATAAAGTGTTTATTGTGAGCGTGTCTGGTTTGTGTGACAGAGATCGGTTCCATCAGTGAACTGTTCAAATGTGCAAAAGCACAAACTTCAATTAAGACAAAAAGCCTTTATTTGTTACATAACTATTAAAAAAACCCCAACCAATTTCAACCTGGACAGGTCTTCATCTGGGTTTCAAATGAAGAGGCACTACCTGGCCTTTTTATGCATTCATTCAGGGGTGTGTCCTAATTGGGTAATTGGAACAACAGGTGGAAGATAATGAGTGTCGTTCACAGATTACTTCCCCAAGATTTCACAAACCAAACAATTGAAAACTCCAAGACACAAATCAAATAAGGATAAACTTGGTTAATGACTCAGAACATACTATACTATAACATACTATACAAAAAAGAAATTGTATTGAAATAAATGTTTTAATAAAAAATGTCTAATATCAGTTTCTTCACTTAGGCCTGGGTATACTGTTGCATCAAGTTTGAAAAAAAAAATCAAAAACAGTCTCTGGAGGAGTGTGAACGGTCCCCACCCCTAACAGATGGTTTGACCCATTTCAAGAACTCAGTTCTTAATAAACAGTCATTGCTGTTATGCCTCTTTGAGGGATAGATTACATTTTGCTTTTTTATTACATACTTGTGTTCAGAGCGTCAATCCTTTAGGCGTCTTTCTGTAAAAACAATTACCCGGGCAAAGAAGACGATATACCACAGAGGTGGTGTTACAGTTGATGAAATTTCCCTGATTGTGTTTCCTACCAGTTTTAAAATCAAGAAATATTGTTGTTTCAATGACATTAGAGCAATGAATGCAATGAGGCACCTGAGGGCTTCTTCAGCCACATATCCCCTCTGTGCTCTCGAAAATAACTTTTCTTTTATGGGGCTCGTCTGTGAGACATGAAGGGCGGCTCAGAGAAAACTGTTCTTAAACTGGGGTCACTTTTCAAAATAACCCAATTGGAATGAATAATTTGTCTAATCTTTTTTGTCTGTGTGTTGTAAGAAATTTCTGTCTCGTCACGTTTTCTGTCACGAGTCTGTAATAAATTACTACAGTTGGTGTGTCGTCTGTTAGGGGTGGGGACTGTTTGCACACACTCCTTTCCGGTTTTTACATTTTCAAACTTGATGCAACAGTATATCCGGGCCTAAATGAAGAGACTGATTTCAGACCTTTTTTAAAAAAAAACCCCACTTATTTCAATACAGTCTTTCTGTAGTGTGTCTTATGTGAGTCAATAACCATGTTTATACTTGTATGATTTGTTTTTTGGAGTTTTCAGTTGTTTGGTTTGTGAAATCTTGGCAAAGTAATCTCTGAACGACACTCATTATCTCCCACCTGTTGTTCCAATTACCCAATTAGGACACACTCCTGAATGAATGCATAAAAGGGTCAGGCCAGGTAATGCCTCTTCATTTGAAATCCTGATGAAAACATGTTAAGGTCATGTTTGTTTGTTTTTTTGTTTGTTTGTTTTTTTTAAATTGTTAGGAGCAAGTCATTTAGATTTACCCAACTATGCACATCATTATCTCTTTGGACTGTCGCAAAAACCATAAGATCAACACGGCTTTAGCTTTGCATAATCACAAAATCTTTTCCAGTATGTTCATTTCAATCTGTACACAGTTACATAGCATCATTACTAATTCTTTATATGTTTTCACAAAGTTACAAAACAATGGAAAAGAAAGAAATTATACATTGAATAAGTAGATAAATACAAACACAAATGCATACTCATCAAATGTGCATATCGCCCTCCTAAACTGCAGTAATAATCTGCCATCCTGTGGCTGCAAGAAGCAAATACATCAGAATGACATGAGGCTCCAGCACTACACAGATGTGCTGTATAGTACTTCAGTCATATGGCCAATATAAAGATGGGAACTCTTAAAAATGGGTTTAAGGTCTGTTGTGTTTTATTTGGCTGTTTAGAAGGGTACAACCACATGTTGTCTGGGACAAGTCACAGTCTCTTCAACATGATCACTGCATCTTTGTAAGCTGCAGTTCAGTTTAATTCAGCAGTGGCTTAGCTGACAGTTATTGTGCTTTGTACTGTGGAAATCACTTAAGTGCCACTAGAGGTCACTATAACTGAAGTTTAATCTAAACCTTATGCACACATGGTGGAAATGAGTACAGTAGTTGAGCTCTGCATATGTTTTTTTCATCTT
>NTHP01000278.1:624234-645871 GCA_003416845.1 Oplegnathus fasciatus
TCAAAAGGTGTCACATCTGCCTATTGTTAAAACCTCAGAGAGGGTATTTGATTATCTGACAAACTGAAGAGGTCACTTCACAGTAACCATGAATTACTCGATCATTAGAAGTTATGAATAACAGTCACAATAAAAACAAATATAAAACATATGCAGATGTCTCTGCATATTGTAGAACCCATTCTCACTGCAGTTTTAGGCTTGTATACTTAAGTGATTGTGCTTTAGACAGAGAACATGATTTTAAGTTCAGCTTTACTTTTATTGCAGTGGCAATTCATTAAGATATCTGTGTATCCTATTAACACCGATTTATGCTCATGAGAAAAAAAATAGTCACCTTCACCGTAAATGCGTCTAAATGTAATGGACAGCGAGATAGCAAATGAAAAAAATAATTTGAAATAAAAAAAGAGCTTGACTGTTAACCGTGGTTAATCAAAATATGCTAATGACAGAGCAACAGGCCCATAAACTTCACATGACATTATAAAATTATTAAATTTATAAAAGTGTCGGGTTATACATCCATCTGTGATCAATGTGTCATACAGATGTATTTGCATTTTGCAGCCACATGGGGACAGAAAAGCACCACTTATCAGTAGGCCGGTTATTCAGTAATGTCAAGCAAGCTGCATCCTTAAAGGCCCTCTATGCTGGTCTGTTGTATTTGCCATAGAAGGACATGATGGTGCAGAGAACTGCTGGTTGAAAGCACGGGCCTGATGCCATGCTTGGGTTGGATATGGTAATAGAGTAGAGAGAGGGAACCACCACAGAGGAGGGGAGAAGTTATGTTTATGGTTATGGATATAGTTTGGGAGCTCAGGATTATATTTTCTGGACTGTGATGTCTTCTGTGAGATGATAATAACTTCAAGGAACCTGAAAGACATCAGACACAAGTGTTTCAAATTTAGATGCAGACACTATTACATCCCACTCACGATCAAAAAGATCCAAAATCAAAACCACGCTTCCAGAGTGATGTTATGTCTAGTCAAGTGACCCAGATTCCCCCAGAAGCCCCCGGCAGCAGACCTCAGCACCTGCTTCCTGGTCTGCAAACCTGCAGCTTAATGCGGGGTTGTGAGATAAGATGGCCTGCAGGAGAGATGTTGCACATGTGAAAGTTCTTTGGTGGCTCTGCTGATCTCTCAGCTGTAACAAATTAGCATCAGCAAGGAGAGACTGAGCTTCAGTCTAAAAAGTGAAAGGTGAGTGACCTTCCCGGAAAGAAACTCTATCAGTAAGGAATGAACATTTTTATAATTGTATTCAAGACTTAAAAGTAACCTATTCGGACCATAATGAAAGGAGATTTTCTGAGCTGATTAGGTCCCTAACACTTTGCCAGTGAGGTGGTGTAAACAAATTTAAGTATCTGTGAAATGTAGTAATCTTGTTCTTAAGATTGAGCTTTTGTTCATTAGCGAAGAAAGGCCGACTCTGGTGGAAAAATAAGATTACGCATATTAACTTAAATTTTCCTTTTGAAGATCGTATGAGCTGTTGAATGTTCCTTCCTGGCACAAATGATTTTGTTCAAAGCCCTGAACTTTGCCATGACCCAAAGAGATTTAGACTGTAGGAGCTTTAAAATACTAATACATGAAGACCATAACTGTGAAATGTTCACACAAAACAATAATATTTAATTGCCATATGTAATATCTTGAGTAAAAACTGGTTCTGTAATCTTAAATAATCCACATTAGCATCTCAAGTTCAAGCTCAAACATGGCATATTTGCATGAATGTATAGTAGCCAAGACACAACATACATTCCAAAAATGACACTGGAAACTGAGAACATATATTAGACAAACGTAATTACATTTCATTTGATTCTCTCTCCCCTGGTCGTCGTCCCCATCTCTGCCAGGATCCATCCATCTGGAAATAACAGCACAAGCATTTCCACAGAAAGCTTCCTCACCTCCCAGGAAATATCTGTCTGGTATTACAACTTTCTTCAAAACAAACCTACGTGTCCTGACTGATTTATCTTTGAGCTGGACGCTGTTGTCATCTGGAAGTGATTGAATCACCACTGGGTTGATGGAAAAAGGTGGAGAAAACAGCTGAGGAGGCAAAGAGGACAGTCAGGAAAAGGAGTAGAAGGGAAATGCACAGCTCTGCTCTGGTGACTGAGAGGTTACAGGTAAAACTTTTAGTCCTTAGATTTAAAGCACCATGCCAGTAGCTTTGTAAATTTTAGTCTATTTATGACAAATCCTGTCACAGTTAACAATTTTACAAACCATGCAAATGTGTTTTAGGCATTTAGATGTGTGTGTGGGTTTTTGTTGTTGTTGTTTTTTGTTTTTTACAGCATTCCAGTTGTATCTGTCTGTCTGATGAATGTAAATCCAATATTCACTCTCTGTTTTGGATCTGGTTTTGCTCTCCATTTGATCCTCCTCTGTGTTCTTTACTATAAGTGACATTTCTCATATTACACATCATTTGACCAATTAGTAATATTAAAATATTGATTAGTGCAGCTTTGAAGGCTACATCTTGCAAACACACTCATATGGCCCTTTAAGAAAGATCAAGATGGCATCAGCAGTAGGTTTAACCCAGCCCTGGAGGGTTTTTTTGTTTATTTTTTCTCCTGAAAAGTAAATGTGATGTGCTCGTCACTGGTTAGCTGTGGTCATCCGCCGCGGTAAGAAAACATCCACCACTGCTGGATAAAATGCAAAATTAAGTCACAAGTATAATTTTCCTAAATCCTCTCCACTCTCCCAAAACACAATGGTTAGACTGAGTGAATCTGTGTAAACCAAACCAGATGTACTGAAATCACTCTGTGGGATAAAAATGAATAAACGTCAACATGTTTCTCATCCACTATTGCTCCATAAAGAGTTTAGCTTGTTTATGACAAACTACTGTTACTATGCTACATGTGTTACATTGACATTGTCGCATTCACTGGTGAGTTTTGCACAATGCAGTCTTATCACCATCCATCAGTGAACTGACAAATTGACTTAAGACATGTGTGTTTGTCTACGTACTTACGTCACTGTTCATGCTCCGGCTGTTGCCATCAACCCTGTTAATGGGAATCAGGAGACAGATTTAGCAGCTTGACATTGTAAATCCTTCATTGATCGCCTGACATTAATTCGTGCAGCAATCGTGAAGGGCTTTAGCTACTGATGTTTATCCACGTTGGCTTTGAAGGCCTGAACATCTGGGGTAAAGGTCAGTTCACTACAAAACTCCACAATCACAAAGTAAATGAGGAAAATCCGTCTTTGCTGGTTTGGAGCCGCATGTGCACGCTGCATTGGCTGTGCTCCCTCTTTTAGTAAACCGGAGGTAAGAAAAAAAAAAGAAACTTGGCTTGGTTGCCAGGCATCACAGCGCTGCAAGTTGGATAGATTTGGGTTCTCTGGGAATGTAAAGCCTCTCTCTCTCCCTGTAATCTGTAATCTTGGCTCAACTGCAGCTCCGCTGTAGGGAAATCGATGTCATCAACATTCATGAGGAGAAGGAGAGACAAAGAGAGGGAGGAAAAACACAGTAAAGGATGAAAATTATGGATTGAGAAAAGCCACAGTGAAAAGGCACTGGAAAAAACAGATGAGGTAAAAGTGTCTGTAGCAGCAGGTGGAACAGAGCAGAACAAACAGAGTGAGGGAGTGTGCAAGGCTGAGAATGGGAGAGGGAAAAAAGCATGTAGGCAGAAGCTGTGCTGACCCCCGGGACCCTCTCTTGGGGCCCTTTCTGTGCTGGAGGCCTCTGAGAGGATTTGGGAAGACATGCATATCGCTTTCTCACCCCGTTTCTCTCAGACAGGGTTGTAAATATATGAGCTACTTGATGCCTGTTGTATGATTTATATCATCAGACACTTGGCAATATTTCCTTTCAGAGCAAGAATTTTCCAGTGATGTGACTCCATGAATAATCGTATTACATTTCATATTACAAATCAGGTGACAGCAATAAAGAAAAGATTAGTAAAAGGCAAGATTTCTAAGATGTGGTCTAATTTGACTCTTTGAGTCATGCTTTATTTAACAAGCATTTACACTATAATGCCAACATCAGGGTGGTAAAGCTTTGATCCAGGACCATCACAGTACATATCATGAAAGTAAATTGTGTGTTGTGTTACTTTGCACCTGCCTAAGGTTGTTTTTTTCACTTAAGGTCACTAAGAAGATGGCCTATCATCATGTGATAGGTTTGTATTTTCAACATTGTTACTCTGAGCTTCTGAAAACTTGGCTTCAAATCTTTCTCTATGAAATTAAATACTAATGACTAAATAATCATCAATCAACACAAAACCTCTTTAGATATTCTCAAGAATTTAACACTTAATCTGCTGCTCCAGGGTGGTGTGATCAGATTTGATTGACTGTGTTGGAGAAAACTGTGTTACTGTACGTACATAATCATTTCATAACCTAGATGTGTTTTTTTTTTTAAATCAAAGCAACAGTATTATGTGTTTTATTTTAATCAAAGAAAGCATTGATCAGAAAGCAACAGACGATGATGGGAACCAAGGTCGTTTTGCTGTGCAGAGCTGGGAGTTTTGCTTATTAGCACTTTTTATCACGAGGGAGAGACAGCGAAAGCCTTTCTGTGGAACGCTATCTGGATACTCCTTTTCCGCAGGAATCTGGGATAAAGTTCAGTCAGACAGGTGCACTGCTTAGCGACAGTAAGAAAGTGTCCTTGTGTAATAGCGCCTTCAGGTGGGTGAAAATGTAATGTCACTTAATTCTTAACCAATCAGAGACTCTCAGTGACTTCCGTGCTTTGATTACTGACCAATTAGGAATATCCCAACCTATCAGGAGGAGCGTACCATACTGGGCCCTATTTAAATGATCTAAAGTGCATGGCGCAAGTGCATTTAGGGCGTGTCCAACTCCACTTTTGCTGGTTAAACAGCGCATAATCTGGCCGCTAAGTAAGTCCATGACATCACCTTTTTCCAACTGATCCCATCCCACTTCAAAGTGCACTACAAAAGAGCAGTGACAAAAACACAAATCTCTCAAATGTGTCTTGATAAAGGATCCCAGAATTCATCATAAGAAGCTGAGTTAAAAAATATTTTTAGGGCCTTTAACCCAAAACAGTAAATTCAATATCTCTTTAAACCTTGTTTTCTATAACAACTCTTTGGCATTTATGGATAGCCATAACTAATTCCTAAGTAAATCTACAGTTGACATCAACACTTCCCTCCATAAACTGAAATTATACTGAACTCGCTTGAAAATGCCTGCCTATGTCTTTCAAAGAGCAGTTTCTCTAAATCTCCCCCTCTCTCTGATATACCTTTTTACTTTTGTATTTGTTTTCATCACGGTAACGGGTTGCTAAACATCTGTGAATACATGAGATTCTACATTCACCGAAGTATAAATGTTGCTCCAAGGACGAGGAGTTTTGAAAAAAGGCCACACCTCTGTCCAGCTCTTTCCCTCTCGCAAACAGACCCAAAGAATAATCTGAGGGCTGTTAACTAGCCCATATTCTGCACTAATGTTCAGCCCACAAATTGACGACCTTCATATTACCCCACACAACCTTTCTCCATTGTTGTTTCTTGTTACTCGGAGACAGAACAACCAGGTCACCCAAGCTTGATGGTGACAAACAAACTTCCATGCTGTTGGTATTGAAAGATGCCATCAAAGAGCGCGTCCCCGTCGATTGTAACCCATTATTCTGCTTGTGCGCAGGAGGGAAAAGAACCATTACCCCACATTTTACAGGGCACAAACTGATATTCAACCAAAACCATTAACCCAATCATTTGCATGGCAAAACCCATTGGTCCACTTGTTTTGCGGGAGAAAACGTGAGAATCACGTGAGCCTTTGAAAGGGACCTGGGGCGGCCTTTTCGTAAGTGGGTCGGATGAACGAAATGCCTCCAGAACAGTCAGTACGTGTGTCACAAAGCATGCTTGTCCCTGGCTAACAGGGTGAAAGAGGCTCAGCCGAATGGCCCCCTTTCACTCTGACACTCAATTAAGGCCTAATTGGTTTGAGGTCCACAACAGGCATGTGGCAAGGCAACACCCCAGGCTTCTGTGCACTTGTTCCCTATTTTCTGACTCCCCCCTCTAGATATATTCCTTTGATCTGTGAACAACCAAAGTAGGTTTTAAGCCAAGGGGTTGATAGCCTGTTTTCTCTTTGAACATGTACAGCAGTTTTAGACAATTACTTTGGTATTTTTACAGTTCATTTGACTCACAGATGGAGTAGGTACTGAGGGTATGACACAGGACAGAGTGGTGTACAGTTAAGTGCAGATATGGATCCATATGGCTATGGCTATGGATCCATTTGTCTTTGCAATGTGTTTTTTTATGTGTGTCTGTGTGCACAAAAGAGGGAGCATATATACGTGGGCATGAACGTGTATTTGTGCATGCATGTGTGTGTGTGTGTGTGTGTGTGACATTTCCATGAGCTGTGTCAGCAGTACAGAAGAGCATCTCTTTATGGTGTATTACACTTTAATGCATTACTGGAAATCTCCACTACTGCTCTCCATAGACCCATATGGCTATGTAACAGCAAGATCACTGTAGTCATTTTTTACCACCTAAACTACATACTAGGTGTGGTCTTGTCAGATGTTTCTTTAAACTTATTAAACTCCTATCTCAGTACAAAAAAAAGTTGATTTGGTGGAGCTACTTGAGGTCAACAAAATACATGAATCAATAAGAGTGACAGAGATGTAATTCTCTCACCATAAGAGGTACAACAAAACTAATAAGAGAGGCATAAAATTCTCACAAGGTTTACTCAATAGAGTGAAAGAAATTTGTATCAAAAACACTAAACACATTAAGTGATATTTAAGTTGTATCATAAAGGAACCAGTTTTAGATGGAAATCACCAACAAATCTGACCAAAGGAAAACTAAAAACACATAAGTACTACATTTAAACACAGCCTGATGAAGATACTCCAGATACCCCATCACTTACGGATTTAATTTAAAATAAAACACAATCATTAAATGGTAGCGCCATTTCCTTTCCATAAGAGGCAATTAACTTCTGTATCACATCTTCCTGTGTTTCTAACCAATCAGTGATTTAGTCTGATGGTTGGTATCTATTACCTAAGTGTGTCTCTTATTGAAAAATATTCATAAAGGCACAACATTGAAATAAATGTAACACTCAGTTCAGAAAAGTCTAATTATATTTTCCTCCCTGCTGAACTAATCTCTAAGCCTCCTCTACACTGTATTCTTGAACAAGTCTGTTTGATCCAACAATACAAGGACCTCAAATCGACCGTTCAAGTTTTAAAAAAATGAATCTAATCAAATGCCTCTGTGACGAAGGATTACACGATCAATACTCCATTCAGTCTTCAAACAAATTGGAAGTGATATAACCTTGGGTTGAATTGTCAGCTTCATATCTCATCTTTTTTTCCCCTGTGTCTGTTATTTTAATTGGCCATATCTTGTCTCTCTGTCAGTTTGCTGCCGAGATATCTGACACTTGTGACATCTGCCTGCAAATATGTTTACATCTTGCAAACAGTGAGCAGCGAACACAAAATGGCCTCAATGACAACAACACGCAGAGTATGCTGCGACCGAGGAATCCTGCTGAGAAACAAACACGCATGCATGCATGCACATGCACACCCAGTCACGCTAACACAAAACAGATGGCTTCATCCCCAACCATGTTATGAGTTATTTCACCGCAAAATCTTTGGGTAGCCATTGGAAACTCCAACAACAATTCCCAAAAAGCCTGGCCTCTGCTGACCTTGACCTACGTTAGGTTACGTCACTCGGTGGGAACACTACGGCCTACTTCTGCCCCTTTGTTTGTTTCCCTCAGCGTCCCATAGAGCCCGGGGACCTCTGTAGTAAAAACACTCGACAGTAGCAAGCAGCTCGTGGGACGGTTGTGCACATTCCACCGTCTGGGAACGTCCTAACGAACTGCCACAGGATCCAAGTAGTTTTTAATGTGAGGGAGAGGAAGAGATGATGAGATTAATAACATGAAGTTACAGTATGAGAGACACTGAATGGGAGTGTACCAAACAGAAAAGAGTGTTCATATTATATATGCGCTCATTTTCAGCGGAAAAAAAGCCCAAATTGACTTGAAATAACTTTGTTGTTGTATGTACATTGTTGCATAAACCTGTGAATTCAATGATTATGATGACTTTTAGATGGAATTTCCTATTTAGATGTTTGGATGTTATTTTCATCGGTTGATGTATTAGTTTGTCTAGGTCACTGAACAAGTCCAATTGGTTAGATAACAAAGCAAAATGTGCTCCAGTAGTCAAGAAGGTGGTCAGCTAATTTAAAGTGGCTATAATCAATATTTTTTATAATTACAGATCTTTACAGCGAGTTTCAGCCCATTGTTTAGCTGTCCGGCCCATAACTTCACTGTTTTGGTTCACTCTCTGCGGTCTAATAGCGTAGTTTTCAGCAATAGCAGACAGCTGTTTTCAGTGAGAAAGCGCTAAAAACCCACTGTACACTACCTGCTCAGTAGCAAACAGCAGACAGACACACAGCTGGTGAACATAGCAGAGCATTTAGCAGCTAAAGAGCCAGATATTTCCCTCAGGAGTTAGTAGAGACAAAAAACAGAGCTAAAAAGGAGTGAATATTAGATTTACATTTATCAGGTGGCCAGAAACACGACTCCAAATTAATACTAATGTTGTTGCTCCATAACTGCTGGATGTGTAAATAAACAACTGTTTGCTAAGACGTTCGCCATACAAACTCAAAAGGTGATGAACTGCCACTGCCCCAAGTGGCCCAATATACCCAGATGACCTCATCTCTTCGTTGGAGTAACAGAACAAGACACTTACTGAGTATTTGAAGTAAGTGTACCTAACTAAAATATTTCACCAGGCATCCATGGGTTTGATTACATTTTGATTTTGTCCTTACACTTAGCTTGGTTTTCACTAAATAGGGCTAAACTGGTAAACCTCAAATTCACTGAACTCGGTATCATTTTGGTCATCATCTGGGATTTTGATCTCTTTTACCCCCCATACACTATAACATTCTTCACACCATAGCTGTAGTCATGTCAGATTTTCCTTGTGTCTTCTGAAGTCACTGCTTTTTGTCACAGACCATGAAGAAACTGAAGTCCGAGATTCCTTTATCGATGTTCACAAAAGCCACATCAAACGGTATTTCATCTGCTTCAATAAAGTCCAACTTAGTGAGCTCATACTCTCCAGGCTTCTTTATCCACTCAATACTGAACCATGAAATGAAAACTAGAATGTGACTCACTCTGTAATGGCTCACCTTTTCCCAATAACACAAGACGCTACACTCCTCTGCTCCTTTTGAATCCAATCTTCTGTCATTATTTTAAGATAAATCAGTATTGCTTTTGATTCTCATTCATGCATATCTTTTAGACATTTATCCCTTAAAAAAAATTGTATTTTGTCCCTGCTGTGGTGCTGTCCGGTCAAGAGACAACACTTGAGGATAAAAAGGTCCTGATTTGTGGTTTCCTCTCACACCACACTGAGGCTGAGGGAGGAGGGCCTGTGGTGTTCTCCCCTCCAGTTTTGGAAGACTCAAACTATTTTGAATGGTTGCTGTCATGACACTGAGGGGTACTTGAGGAGATTAGTGGTACTGTGTGGCTGGAGTCTGTGGCTCATTATAACTATTATCCTTAACCTGATTGGACGGCTGACAGAACGAAGAAGGTCTGAAGAAGCAGATATGTTTTCATTGGATCTGCACTGGGATTCAAAGTCTACACGTGCTTATAGTGTGTGTGCATCAAGAGCTCACATGCATCTTTGTTGTGTTTTAGTGTAATTGATAGCATCACAAACCACTGAACATAGATTATCAATTGCCAGTTACAGGAAATTTCATATATATATATATATATATATATATATATATATATTTGTTCATGTATTTTAATTAACCAATATTTTTCTGTATAATAGTTTGACATTTTGGAGAATACTGTACGTTTATTCCCTTTCTTGCTGAGAGTTTGATGAGAATATCAACTTTCATGTGTGTTCAACATGAAACTGGAGCGAGGTAGTTAGCTTAGCTTAGCTTAAAGACTGGAAGCAGGGGGAAACGACTAGCTTGGCTCTATTTAAAAAATCTACCAACCAGCACCTCTTAATTTTACAAATTAACACATTATATCTTTGTTTAGCCAATACACAAAAAGAAAGTTAAAAACAACATTTTTTTGGTGGGGAGTTACTTGCTAGAATAATTTCTTTTCCGGGTGTAGTGACTTCCGTAATACAGGTGTTTTCACCTGCTTCCAGTCTGTATGCTAAACTAACCCCTGCTGGCTCTAGCCTCATATTTACTGTGCAGACATGAAAGTGATATCAACCTTCTCATATAACTCAGCAAGAAGACAAATAAGTACAGTGTATTTCCCAAAATGTCAAATTATTCCTTTGTCCATGTTTTCTCCATCACCCTCAAGTGTCCCATGTCTCTCCTGGGTCCTCCACCCTGTCTTGTAAGCAGGAAACCGTCCTTCTTCCCACTGTTTCATGGTGCTTTTACAGCCTCCCCACATTGTTTGCCTGCACTCCATGCACTTGCCACCCACTGGGAAAAAACATTCTCAAGTGGAAATAAAAATACCCTGTCAGGGCTCTGAATAGAAGACAGGTTGAAGCGGTGGCATTTGCATAATCAGTTGATGAACTGCATGTTAAAATGTGCTGCTCTAACAGTCTGCTTAGCATCAGCAGGTCTCATGGCTTCTTGTGGTTGTTGGTTGTAAAATAAAATACTCTGCTGACACAGGCGTCAACGCCAGCCGCAAACACTTAGCCTGCTTCAATTAGCAGAGCTGTGCATTACCAGACAAAACCACTGTCTCCTGGACAGTGAAAATCAATGGCTGACACTGACACCAGCACTGAAACACAGCAGTCCATCATCTCAACAGAGCTGAACATTGTCAACACAGCTTTGGTTTCTCTAGAGGTTGAGGGAAGCATTGTTTGGGACTATATTACTTATAAGAAATGCATGATTCCCATTTCTCTCAACTCAACATCAGTGTTTACAGCAGGAAATGTAAAAGCCTTCATCCAGTTCATGAGTGTCTTTTTCCATTCATTATTTAAATGCTCCGTATCGTTACTTTCATGCTAATCCCCTAACTCACAAAGGATATATGATACTTTTAGTAATTGTGTTTTTATCAATAGAGACTGTTGAAACGTGTTGGGAAAATGAACTTGTACATTCAGTCATTAATAATAAATATTTGAATCTCAGAAATAATCACAGAAACATACAGCAACAACACAGGAAAGTGTGAAGGACAGTGAAACTATTACTTACAGTATGGGGTGCTAAACTCATGAAACTACATACAGTAGGAATGGCAGAGTCTAAATAGTAGTGAAGATTTTTTACTGGAGCAGCATTGTTGAGAAGCTCATGGGACTGGACCTGGAGTCACATCACACTCCTCTGGACTCACTCTGATGAATTGTGGAGGGGTGGAGGTTCATTGCGGCAATCGAGCACTGAAATGACAGCTGGCAGCACCACAGCTGACAGCAACAAGATTATTGATTGATAGAGGTCGTGGTGAAAGTGGACATGGGAAGCTTAAATTGGAGAGAACAAGCATTTGAAAAGTAGTCTTTCTGATCTTCATTAGTTAGGCTAGACTACCACGCTTAGTACACCTCACTAATCCACATTTTAGCCTCGACAGCTGGGTGTCCTGGCTTTCACTCACCCAGAGGGCATTATCACACCAGTCCTCTTACCACCAACACCACCTTCTCACCCACACACTCCGCCATCATCACCTCAATCTGTTAATCTTATGCTGCATCACATCCCCACCGTCCTCCCCTCCTTTGTAATCTCCTCACCCTCTTTTCACACAGTTCAGTGAGGATATAGTCTTTTTCCAGCAGACAGACAAAGAGGCCCAGAGGTTGTTGTTAGATTACACGAGGCTGATACTATCGGCTCCGATTAGAGCAGATAAACTGTAAAATTGCTGAGCTATAACCAGAGGGGTGGGGGACATGAATAACACTGGATTTATACATGAGCTCCTGCTGAACACACACATGGGCTAAAGCCTTTTGATTTGTGACCTTATGAAGGTCGCAAATCAAGGGCATGTCAGGAGAATGTGTGATTACACAAGATGGATAACTCTCTTACAGATATATTTATCATAATTATCATGTGCTTTTGTCATATTACAAAAGAAATACAGAACAGACCAAATCTATCTTTGATCGCATATATTTGTTAGGCTACTTGGTTGAGCAGTATTAATCCTCCCTGAAGACAGTTCCACATAAAATATCCAAAAGTTGTCGTAACTAATATTTTGGTGATAAGTCATGTGGAGGTTTCTTGCTCTCAACTATCATCGTCTTCGCTGCAGTCAAACCCACAAGCCATATTTTCCATGTTCTTTCTGAAACTTTAGAGTCATCACTGACTTGAAATGCATTGACACAAAGCTGAAACAAATTAGCCGTTTTCTTAGCTCATGAAAAGTTAAAGCAATAGTTCGACATTTTGGGAAATACGCTAATTCACACTTGAGGACCACACTGTGCTGTGGATGGACGTTTAACATCATGTATCAACATCATGAATTTGACACTTGAAGGAGAGTTGGAGACCACTCACAAAAGAAAATCATCGATGGACAACATAAAAAAAAAGATTCATCAAAGTAAATAGTGGGACTGTTAACATGATGCTGAGAGCTGTGAATGTTGGTATGCACAGATGGATATGTGGTGTTGATATGTGCCTTCGGCTGTGAAGGCCCGCAACATCATCAGCCTAATTGATGCAATCAGCTGGCCAAACCTGGTATTCATTCGCTGTGTTTCCTGACACCAAACTGCTACTGATGATGGTTTTTCAGTGAAGCCGAAAGCTTGAGACTGCAACAATGCCTCTGTCATTTTTTGTTTAACCTTACTCTTGTGTTGAATATGCTGTATATTATATTTTTATAATCCATTCTATCCAGCTGCCCACACCGATACACCGTCTGTCAGTTACCTACCTGAAGAGGGACAGCAATGCTTTCTCTATTTTCATCAAACAGAAATACTATACTGTCGTCTTTGCAGTTGTTTTGGGAAATGGCCATTGAGTGCTGTGAGTGCTAATGGATCTGCATTGATAAACCTTTGTGGGAGGGCTGGGCCAAGTATTGATTAGAAATCTGCATAAGGTTCACTGAAAGCACTCACAGAGTAGTTTACATTAAGAGGTCAGGAGAGAAAAACAGCTGCTGATTTAAGAGAAGGTGGGGAGGTTTGGGTTTTGAATTTCTTATTTGCTTTTTCTTGCTGGGAAATATTTGATGCAGTGCCAGAGTTTGTCCAAAGGAACAAGAATGGGATCTCCCACTTCCTTATATGATAAGGGAATAAAAACACAAGCAAAAACATTTAAAATATCTTTAATCATTGGATAAGCTCGTATAATTTACATACTGCATAATATAATTCTCCACATTAATGAACATAATCAGTTATTTGCTGAACATTTCCACTTCACAAAGAAAAAATAACATTTTTCTCTGGACACACTGCATAACAAAATGATAAAAATGCATCGTACCATTGAAATAAAAACCGTTCCACTCACTCAAACAAGATATTGATTCGACTGATCCAGTGAACTGCAGTCGGTCTCTGTGGCTTTTATCTTTCAGTCCTCTAAGCTTTGTGTTGCCTTAGTTAAGTTCTGGACCCGCTTCAGAGCCCAGTGTGCACTCAGTGGGGTTTATTTCAACTCACTTCCATTTCTTTGAGCAGTTTGGGATGTGAACAAAACACACACACAGCGATTAAGTATAAATAAGATTCAAGGAAAGGAAATGCTTAATGGCTCTCTTTGAGGAGCTGTCAGGTACCTAGAGACCCACGTCAGGCCTGGAATAAATTGTGTTTGTGTATGTATAAGAGGAAGGAAGAAAACAGCAGGACACCGGGAGTGGAAGCTTCCTTTTAGCTGCATGCTGTGTGCTTCTCTGCTCAGCACACTGTTTATCCCTCTTTTCTGCCTCCAGGGAGACACAACCAGTCTGTCTTTCAGCTTCTCAAAAATGGCCAAAACTTGCAGGCAAAGGCCTCTTGACAGCGTTTCAGGTGGCTCATAGAGATAATGGGTGAGCTGTGTACTAATACAGAACAGAGCAGCGGGGAGTGTGAAAAGGAGGAAGCAAAATCGGTACCAGCAATGATGATATGTGCAGCGATTTATTGTGCATATTGTTGTGCCCTTAAATGCTGAAGGAACATCTTGAGGAACATACTTCACCATCTGACACTGACACTGAATGGTTGGCTTTTTTCACCTTGTGATTTCTGCCTCTCGAGGACTCACTTTAATGTTGTTAATCACTCCCTTTAAAATTTCTATTTTATTACATTAGAAAAAGTATGTTTTAAGCCCAAATTGGCTCTTTGTCAGGTAGAGAAGAATCAAAATGTTTTATTCCTAATGTAATAAGAGAGTGTGTTTATATGTATATTTATATTTATATTATCAAGTTTTTTGAACTATCCCGTTTTTGTGTTATGCTAGCTGGAGTACTCCAAAAGAAACCGGGATGCTTTTGCATGTACAGTATATATCATAAGTGACGTAACAGAAACACAAACAATGGCGGCAGCAAAAGCGTCTCGCTTCTGGATCGATGAAGAAACAGAGTTTTGTCTATCTGTAATTAAAGAGTTAAATTTCATTGGTGGGAAAAAGCATTGAAGTGCTGATCTATTCAAGTCTGTAGTATACAGGTTATAGGACGGTGGTTACAGGTGATATCAGATTAACAATTTCAAAATTGCCGCATGCGCAACTAAAATACAGTAATCAGTAACTGGGATACTATTTATCATGTATACAGGGATATAAATAACCACATTTCTCTTCCATGTAAACACACTCGTAGAGAAGTTTAAAGGGGGCGATTAACAGTGTTGCGAGTCCTTGAGGGGCAACCATCACAATTACAGTTTTTGCACCTGGACCAGAAAGATGTTTAACTTAGGACTTTTAGATTTCTCATCACCTTGGACACCTCAGTATGTGAATAGGAATCCACATTTTTTTCATTTAGTTATTTATTAACCAGGAAAGCATCACTGAGATTAAAAAGACATTTTTTCAAGGTTTCAGCCTGTATGACTGTTATCTCATAACCAATACATTGGGTATTAAACGTCCTTGCTGGTGCTTGGCAGATTATAATGAAAATGGGCACCACTTTCTAATAAGACACCTTTTTAATAAAGTGTTTATAAGTTGTAAGTGATGGCCTTGTTAATGATTAATAAATCATTAACCAGTGCTTTATAGATCAGTTATAGCCATTACGAAAAAGTTTGGCTTGCAAGGTTGAAAAAAATCCCATTAGTTGGTGTTTATGCTTTGTATTTATATTTGGCAATAATGCAGTTAAATGTTAGTAA
Organism: Oplegnathus fasciatus; assembly: GCA_003416845.1. Classification (NCBI taxonomy): domain Eukaryota; kingdom Metazoa; phylum Chordata; class Actinopteri; order Centrarchiformes; family Oplegnathidae; genus Oplegnathus; species Oplegnathus fasciatus. The sequence continues at coordinate 639,754 of NTHP01000278.1, forward strand.
TCCATCAATCAGTGCTCATGGGTTTTATAACTTTCTAAAACTCCATCAAGTCTGCAGCTGTAAGTGTTAATAGTTAATAGTCTGCATTTTTCACTACTAGTAACCCAAATTTGGTTATTATTAATGGCTTATAATTGATTTATAAAACATTAGAAAAATAATTAACCATTAATAAAACCATAAGTTAAAACTTAGAAACCCTTTTATAAACTGTGCCTTATGGGGAAGAGGTACCTGAAAATGGATTAATCACAAATGACCTATAAAGGTGTTGAACATCCTTCTAATGGTTATTATTCTGACTCATCTCTTTCATCTCACCTCTGGTCATTCAAACAGCACTGCCATACTGCCACCAGCACTGCAGTAAACATTGTTTTATGTCGCCACGAGAGCTGAAGCCTGCTTGGTCTCATTGTCATGGCAACTGTGTGGATATCCACTCGTCTATGTAATCATGCTGTTTGTCTTGTGCCCAGAATAGCTGGAGGGTGCCTGGCACCTGAAGCCAAGGCAAACACATCACGCACTGGGCATCTGATAAATCCTGGACGTCATAAAAGGGTTGAACTGAAGGATCTCAGGGAGCAAGCCTTGTCCGGGTTGTGTTTACCTCCATACCCTCTAAAAAATCTAGAAAGTGAGGAGAGGCTTTCAGCTTTGACTGAAAGGTATTTTCCACAAGCTTGCCAGTTAGTAACACATCCATCCTTATCCATGCACACAGCAGTTATTATCCCTCTTTCAAAAACAATCAGGCCACAAGCCATTTTCTCCTGGCACCTAGACTGTCAGCACCCATTAAATCCCTGCCAATGAGCGGTTTAAAACAATGTTCATATTCCATTTTTAAACTGGATGTGCCCATTGAAAACACATGACAACATCTTGGGCTACAGCATACCTTCAGTGAGACACACTGTAGCTTGATGTAATGTGTTTTACAGGTTTGTTCCCAGCACAAAAATGTAGTCTTTTTTTCCATATGGCTCGGCTGATTTGGAAAGAAAACCACAAACTAGCAGAGCAGACAGTCTCTTTGGCATGCAGTATTGCTTTACAGCCAACACATATGTTAAAAAGGAAAAGGAGGTTTCAAATGACTTCATGTCTATACTTTGGCTGGATGATATGGTTGAAATACTTGCTCTTCTTTTTGTATTCAAAGAGAGAGGGATAGAAAAACAGGGGGGGGGGGGTGGATTTTTTTAAAACGTTCCAACTCGTCCAAGAGTTCAAGGTCCAGTTTGAGCACAGTTTTCCTCGCCTGTCTCCAGGACTGGCCTACGGCCGCTGTTTCTGTGGTGCCGGCTTTATGGTGCCGTCTCCAGCGAGAGGGCATTGTGTGTGCATGATGTGTGTGTTGGCACAGACTGAACATTTCCATCCAACCAGTGTGGTGGTGGAAAGTAGGATGAAAAGAAAGGCAGGAGGAGGAGAGAGGAAACACTTCAGTGGCTCAAACAAAGATGTTGAGTTCAACATCTCACTGCAGCTGGTTAAATAAAGATAGAATTTCTTTCCAGTAAGTGAATTGATCAAAAAAGGAATTATAGTTGACTCCAAGTCAACATATTATAGCAACTAGTTGCATTATACAGTATATTAATGCAAGCAGTGGCAGTTAATAGTTAGTTAGTTCCATTAATTGATCATTCACTACACCCGTCTCCTGAACCAGGCACGACAGGCCTGTCAAGCTTTTCATTTCTCCATATGTTGAAAGGATGTAGGCCCAAGGCTGTAGTAAGAGCAATAGGTGTAAAAGTGTAGGGTATATTAACACCTTGATGTGTATATTTACACATAGTTGGAGCCACAGTTGTGACATGTGCATGGATAAGAATGGTAAAGTGTAATTCCTACTTGAACGTTAACTCAATCGTTAGCATGTCCGGCTAACCAGCGTTAGCTTAATTACCTAGCTAGTGAGCTAGAGTGCAGCTGATAGTGACAGTTGTCATTTCAGACAGCAAAGTAAGTGGTTGTGGCTAGAAATAAGAAGCCTGCTTCTCTCTACCTCTGTCTGTAATCAAGGACCCACTGGTTAAAAAATTACAAAGAATTTCGAGTTGTAATCTGCCACATTACCATTATTAAGTGCATATATGTGCCATGCGAGAACAAAAAGCTTGACAGGTGTAGCAATATAAACTAAAGACGGTGGGGCTTAGTTAACGGTCAATTGGGTGGTTCAGATAAATTTTAAAAATATCTTTGTTATAATGCATGAAATGTATGAAAAACTAGGCCCAGGACTTTTAGGATGCAAAGGGAGAGCGCTGGGTACTGTTTTACAGTACTTTTTAAAACAGTTGTGGTACTGACTGAAATGTGTACATACTGAGTATTGAAAATGTCAGTAAGTTTGGTAGCTGTATCAAAACTCATACATTGTATCGCCACTGGTAATGAAAAAAACTATTCCCAGCACTAAGAGGACGGAGCTCAAGTGAAACATATTAGAAATTGAGCCCTACAATGATTTGGTACAGAAGTGCACAATGATACCACACATTGACTTAAATGTCAGCTTTTTCAGCAGGTCATATAAGGTAGGAAAGAGGGTAAGCCAAACCTTTTACGAGGAGCTTTTTTGACAAGGTATACTGTAGCATAAACAGTCATGTACTGATTATGTAATATGTTCCCCTCCGTTTATCAAGCGTGTTGCACTGTCGCTGCAGCATTAGCATGACTAACTGCAGACTGGTAGGAAATGTAGTAACACTGTGATGAATGAGCTGAAAACTCTTGAAAACCTGTGGGACTCGTCTATTCTTATCCGGACCTGACAGGCCAGCTGTGCTCAGGCAGGCAGTCGGCATCTGTCTCTCTCTCTCACACACACACACAAACACACACACATCCTCTCCCTGTCAGTAGTCTTGGAAACTCCTGAAGAACAGACAAAATTATTAGATTTCTTTTTGCTGAGAAGAGGCCGCTTATGTAAGCCGGGAGAAAGGCTTCAAGAAATATTGCTTTTCTTCTCTGATTGTGTTAAGTCTTACACGCATTTCTCACGATTTAACCAATGAAGCTCTCAGCACAAGGCATGCAATACCCAGCCAACATAACACATTTACCAGTCAACACTCACATGGCCAGAGCACACAGACTGTCGGTCTAGCCATTTGTACGCGCAAGAAAAGGTCAGGAGGAGGCAAAAATAATACAAATAAAATCAGTCAAAAAACTCATCATCATAACAACAGTGCAGTCATCTCAGGAGGGAAAAGTACAGGCATATGTAGTTAAGGTTTACACCGATCAGGCACAACATCTGCTTATAAAAACTAATACAGGTTACCATTAAAAAAAAAGAGAAATCAGCCATATTCAGTATTTGCCTACAACCAGTCACGACTAGTACCTGATGCACAGAGTAGCTGTATTGCGATTCAGTGAATATACAATATTGCAGATGGTTGGTTAAACACTGAAGGTATTAGCTCCACAAAGACACAAATGCTAACAGCGGGTACATTATTTCTCAATGAGGGAAACTTTTACTAATCTCTGCGCTCTGTCTTCTATTTTCATATCCTCTACTTTTTTGTTCAGGTATCTACGAGTTTGGGGAGAAACACGCTCACAGATTTATCAAAAGGTGTTTAACACTTTTGCTTTTTTTTGTTAATACTTCTTTATCAAGTAATATTGTATAACCATGAAGTGTTCAGTTATATTGTCTAAGTCAAAGGGTTTATACAATAAATTTAATTTGTGACTCAAACATAATGGGTTGATCAGGGAAACTTTGGTCTTCCACTAAATCAAATGCAGTACAGTAGGCTCTATCAGTGCTGTTAGTCGTGGAGTTAAAGGTGGGGATGATTGTAGAGGGCCCACCACAGGAACGTATGAAGTAATTAAGGAGATCCCAGAGCGATATTCTTAAAGGGGGGTCCCAAATCTTTGTGCCCCTGGGTTTTAACTATAGATTTAGTGTAAGTACAGGAATTGCAGTTTATGGGAATTATTTTTTCTGGATGAGAAGGTCAAATTGTAACTAAAATCTCCCAATCTTCTACATTGGTTGATGTACGATGTCAAGCAATCTGAAATCATGTTTCAGCTCTCCAGCAGATCATCTCTGTGCTTTAGAAAAGAAAAGAAAAGAGAAAAAAATCAGGGAATGCCAAGAAAGACCCTGAGAAAAACTATGACACAGGATTTTAAAATTGATTTTCCTAAGTTTGTATGAGGCAGCCCAGTTTGGCTAAATATGGTCAAAATCCTATAATGTGCATCCACCTTAATACTGACATCAATGTTTTATAGAAAGTTAGTGCAGTCACAGGAGGGAACAACAGGACAAAAAGTAGTTATTCTTTGTCTTTCAAACCCAGTGTCGTTCAACAAGGAAAGCCTCAATATGTGCATTTCACAACAGCAGTTCGCTCTTCTTCTATCCTTCAGTGATCCGGTCTTTGATGTCACAGAGGGAGTCTTCAATAGTGGCTTTAGCCCCCTCTGTTATTACCCTTCTTACAAAAACGTCACATCCTCTTGGGACTGCACCCACCGCCAGTGCGCGTCGTACTCCAGATGCATTTTGCCATTCATTTTGCAAGTATCCAGATCGATCTTTCCGTTTTTGTAAGGTTTGAGTTTGGGGCTCTGGCTGGTTCCCAGTTTCTCGTTGAGACTGGGACGGGTTGGGCTTCCCGTTTGCATGGTTGGTTTCTCTAGGACGCCATTAGCCTTAATGGTTTGTGTCTGGGTGTTGTCCTTAGAAACGGGGCTTCCTTTACCCATCTCTGCAGTCTTGGTCCACACTGGAGCGTCTTGCTTGGGGCCCTCAGACTTGGCTTGGGGAGAGCTGACAGGAACAGCTGGTTTCCCTGTTCCAGTCCCAGTGATAGCACTGGTAACCCCAGTCCCTGGTCCACCTTTCACCTCCACCCCATTTCCAACTCCAGTTCCATTTTCATTTGCCCCAGCCCGAATCCCACTTCCAGGCCCAGTACCAGACCTCAGCCCTAGTCCAGCTCCTGTCCCAGCTGCTGCGACCATGGCCCCGGGACCTCCCCCTGTCCGGCCCCCAGCAGTAGCCTCTGAAACCAGCGGTGTGGTGGAGCAGATGACTGACTCTGAGCTGGAGGGACAGTACTCATCCATGTCATCCGCCAGGGTGTCCAGGTAGCTGCCGATGGATATGTTATCCAGCTTGTCGTTGGGGTCCTGCAGGCTGCTCCAGGAGCCTCTCCAGGAGGTGTCGGGTCCCTCGCCCAGGCTGTACTGGCTGCTGGTTAGGCTGCTGCAGCGACTTGTCAGGGTGCTGCGCTCCTCCAGCAGCCATTTCACTGCCTCGATGCCTTCATGGACTGCCAGCAACTGCTGCAAGATCTTCACGTCAACAGAGCGCAAGTGAGCCTGCGGAGAATAAAATAGGAGACATGGATAAAAGTACAAAGAGACAATAAAGTTGCGTGTTGAGGTTTATGGTTATTTTTATTGTGTTCATGTTTTGATAGTTTGCAGTTTGTAACAGGAAAGAAATGTTATATTTATGAGAACCAGACAAACTGTGAACCTGGGGAACCACCAGGCCTCTGCACATATTTATTTTAAGCATTCAGCTTTGGCTCCACAGACGAGTACAAACACCATTATAATGCTATTAAACCTTTGCAGATTACCATAATTGGAAGTAAAGTATAACAGAAGCCGGCGGGTCGAGTATACGCTGCAACCAGTGTGGAAACAAATAAGGTAACGGTAAAGGGAGAAAGCTCAGAGATGGAAATAAAATTTAAAAAAGAAAAAAAAGAGGGACAAACTGGTACAAGAGGGAAAAGAAGGTTTAGAGAAGCGTACAGTAAGCGGTGGGTTAAGCCGTTTTAAAAGTGTTAACAGGGAAATATGACCAGTATTAACTCTGCAGGAGAAGCTGTTGAGAGAAGGAAGTCTGTTAGAGTGGAAAGTATGACACGTTTGAAAATAAAATCAACAAAAAAATCTTTAAAAAGATGTCAAGATGCCTTGTAAATGGGGCAAACTACTCAATCATGTATTTATTCATGATGTCATCTGGTGTAATAAATACAGTATGGATTAATCAGAAGCCACTGGTTTCTCCTAATGTGTGTGTGTGTGTGTGTGTGTGTGT
>NTHP01000278.1:655416-682893 GCA_003416845.1 Oplegnathus fasciatus
GTGTGTGTGTGAGTGCATATGTGTGTGTGTGTGTGTGTGGAGCTTATCAGTGTGACAAAGTGTTCAGCATTAGAAAACAGTGAGAAAAAAAACACATCCAGGGACTTAAGTGTGCGTGCACGAGTGTGTGTGTATACATGTGAGCCTTTCCATTTAGCATTACTCTGCAGAGACTCTGCACGCGCGTTACTGCGCGTCTTACTAAGCAGATTTCTGATGAAAGTGCAATGCTCAGAACTCTTCTTCTGCACTCCCATTACACCACAGCACTCTCATAGATGAATGAAACAACCACACACACACACACACACACACACACACACACGAGGAGCAGCCTGGCTCTGTGCTGGAAGTTTCACTCCCCTCCAGTTAGGAAGTGGCTCTTTATCACTTCTCTCTCAGTCCTCCCTCCTTTGCAGCTGACCTGATTAATCTCTAAAACCGTGAACAAATCAGTCTGGCCCTCTGCTCCTGAGAGATTTATAGAAACTCCTTGGATGCTTTGTGAATCCAAACTGGGCGCCTTTGGTCAACTATACACTTGGGAACTGGCTGGCATCAGTGTCTGGAGGTTACAACAGTTAATTTCTCTACAACATTTCCATTTTGATAGCCTAATAATGTTTATAATTCCCTATGAAATGAATGGGCTGATGGAGAGCTTGGACAGTTAGTATAAGACTATGTCTGGTCTGATTTTGACAAAACTGGGAGGGATGATGTCACTGAATGGATCCAAACTGACGCCACCAATATCGTACTCGCATATATTTCGTCTTCTAACCTGGCATTTCATTTATTTAGCCATTACTTTTATGTGTAAATTCAACTAAACTATATTACACATAGAAGCGTCATCTAAAACAAGATATTGGTATTAAGAGGGCCAAATAAAATTTACAGGCTCACAGAAGAGCAGCTGATGATGTTTCTTCAAGAAGTGTTCAGTTACAGCGGGGAGAGCACTATTTCCTCTTTAGGACCTGAGCTCGTGCACCATGAGCTTGTGTTGTTATAATCCTGGAGTGAAATAAGTTTCTATTTCTAACATGTGACCAAACTGATAATGTGTTTTGCATGTTTGAATGTAACCGACGTGTTCTGGAGCGACTCTCTCGGAAGACAGCTTGCTTTGTTTGGGAGTTCGGTGGCGGTGCATGTGCTCTGGGTCACAACCACAGGAATGTATGACATACATGATCACAGGAGGGGGAAAAAAACAACTGTAGAGTGGTGATTATTGCTGCAGACCTCCACTGTTCGGAGGAGGCGCGGCCTATGTAAACAAGAAGACAGAGAGATATTTGTTTAATGGAACAAATGAACCACTGCTCAACAGGAAATTATCTGCTGTCAAAACAAAAGACTTGGCTGCACAAAATAAAACGTCGCATTGCAGCTCCGAAGCTTCTACATGTGATAATTGTTTAAGATGTGAAAAACAAAAGCAGCCCTAAAATACATTTTAGAGGGATGATGTACCAAAATATCACACTCAAACTAAGCCCCAGTATGTACAGAAATAAATAAAGTGACGCCTTAGGTGATAAAAACTACAAATTTATATGGCTTGATTAGAGTTTAACCACCTGACAATAGATGGACAATGAATGCATCACATTTCTACAGGAATTTGGTGGTCAACTCATTTCCTAGCAATCATAGCCATCTGCAGCTGTTGGCATGGTGAGGAGCAGCTTGAATTACTGACTGACTGAGTATGATGAGCCGTCATGTTTTATCACTCGAGACGACTCAAATTACAAATGTCAACGGATGCATTTCATACAGTAACATCTATTTAGTCGGACACTCAATCAAAGATAAATAAAGGTTGATAAAAACTGATATCATCACACAGTAATTCTCCGTATCTGTAGGAGATTTTTAGATACCTAGCCAAGAGTTATATGAGAAGATCTATACCACCCTGTACCACTCTGTTTCCGCTGGTTGCCTAGCAACTTCACTGTGACGACAAGACTCCAAGAAGTCACTACTCTCGGTCAAGAAATAGTCTGGCACATAACCCACATAACCACATTCATCCATAATCTACACCAGCCTTTCTGTTGCTTTGTTATTTGCTTTATTAACACTAGTGCAGTGCCTGTTCGGAACGGGCCTATTGCTTGGCCTCCGGTATTGCTGTATGCATCTTTCTCGAGAACCGCTCATCCAATCAACTTCACACTCGACTCTGCACTTCCTTGGGTCCTCAGCAATACACCCGCCAAGTGTGAAGTCACTCAGATGAACGGTTGTCGAGATGATCGAAGGACAGACAGACAGGGACTCCTTCCGTTTGTAGTTAGATTAATCAACACATAATAATATTCTCAAACACATCAAGTAACAAATTGCTAAAGGTACCAAGAGACATCTTGAAATTGGACAGGAAGCAGAGCCGAGGGAGAAATTTTAAATTCTTGGAATATTTGTATTTGCTGCCGAAAAGAAGCTTTTGTGGACATTTTACAAAAATACTTTTAAAGATTTTGCAAGGAGTTCCAATTAGAGTTTGACTGATAAATCAACCAGGCTTGTAATATCAGATACTAAGATTATTGCAGACATATCGGTTTTGGTGTATCCATCAGCTGATAAGTAACACGAATTTGCAGTACAGAAATGTTCAAGGTAGTTTAGAAAAAGTGTCACCTTTACATAGTTTGTTCACCAGAGAGCACTGACAAGTTGATTTTTCAACTGTAAAATGTCCCGCTCAGTGTATGTATGTATCATGTATCATGAAATCACTGGAGTGCCCCTCCGAAGCTTAGCCTCATTCTATGAGCAGCAGGTCAGGGCAAAAGCCTGTGACATCACAGGGGATAGTACCCATGTCCTCCACCCCCAGTTCCAGATGCTCCCTCTCGGGCAGCGCCTATGCCTCCCCAGGTGCTCTACCAACTGGCACAGGGCATCATTCATTCAAGAAGCCATCCATCTGCCTGGTGAACAAGGAGCTAAAGAACAATTCTGAGCTCTATCTGGAGATTGGCTCATGAAAAAGTTGAAATACTTAAATGCTTATCTGCCATGTGCACTATTTCCTTATTCATTATTTTTAGCGTTATTTTATTATGACTTTTTTTTTTTTTNNTTTTTTAAAAGCAATTGCACCAGCAGCCCAACATAGTCATAAACAGCTCCTTTGCTTGTAAATGTCTGTCTGTTCATATGTCTGTTTCCTGTCTGTTCCCTACTTGCCCAAAATCAAATTGCCTTCATGGATTAATAAAGTTGTATTGAAACTGAAAGATCTTGGACATAATTGTTCAAAAAAGGGGGATCTGTGTCAAGATTGTTTGTTTATGTTATGTGTTTATTTAAAAACTGATATCCTTATCCAATCCTTATGGGTCGGTTTATAGTTCCAGTGTAAAAGTTTGTACCTGAGCAGGAAGAAGGACTTGAAGATGTCCATTTGGACAATCGAACAAAACCATTCAGTTCTCCACCACCAGCAGATGTTCACTTATTATTTCAGACTTTATGTTTTGCACATAAGCATTCAATATTGAGATCTTTATGCAGTCTTATAAAGAACATAATGTTTTTTTTACTGTTACCGTTTTCTTTTTCTTTTTCTTTTTACAACTAATAATGTTACCAATTGATGTTAGGCTATTTGGTAACGTATTGCTTTTCATGAATCAATCTGTACTTTCGGGAGTTGTAGCCTACAACTATATGACTGTGTGCTGCATCGTGCTGTATTCATAGTTTTCAGCCATCCCTGAGTCATGATAAACGAATCTGCTGATAAATGTTTAAATATTCACAACTACAGTGTCCAGTGGAGCAGGACCTTAAGTTAAGCATCGATGTGATATCTCAATACTGTGGTGGCTTCAATGAACGCCACAGCCTGTGCCACCACGCAAGCGCGCACACACACACACACACACGCAAGCGCGCACACACACACACACACACAGAGAGTCGACTAAAGCACTCTTACCATCTCCATCTTCAATTTCCTGATCTTTTCATCCAAACTCTTCTTCCCCGTCTCCTTACTGGTGTCGTGCGCGGTGGTGAGCTTGGCGTCTCCCCGAAGAGAGGACGCATCTTCCCGCATCCACCTGAGCAAACCCTCGGGGGTCTTCCGGCCAATTTTCACCTCTATGTCTTTCAGATCTGGGATGGTCTCGCTGGCAGCGCCTTCATCCATCGTGCTCTGGTGTTTGAAGCGAAAAGATCCGCAGGACAGAGATTACGTCTTCTAGGAAATTGTTGCCTGTCACTTCCTATAGGATTGTATGGCATCCTATGCGACTCCAGCTGAGTTAGACTGCGCCAGGAGAGAAAAACAATCTGACAGCAGCAACACAACAACAACGTGCGGTTATTCCAGCAACGTGATGCTTAGAATTAATATTTTATCTGTTTCATCATCTGGTGTCAAATTGATGAAGCCCGTATATCTAAACAAACTGAAAACAGAAAAAAAAATCTTCTTATTTTCTTTTTTATTTTCCGTGGCTGGTTGACTGGTTCCTCCAGAGGCTGATCTCCAGAGTCCAGTGTCCGGTGTCTGGTCGCTGCAGGCCGGTGATGTGTCTGGTCGGAGATCCCTACACTGAGCTACATTGCGCAGATTCCACCTGCATGATGACAGCGACCAGCAGCCGCAGAGTGGGAGAGGAGACCCCAGACTGTCAAACAACTACAATGACATCACTTAGCTTCCGGTTCGACTTTCAGAATAAAACATGCGTAAAGGAACGCGCTGGGTTTGAATACTGTGAACTACCAAAATAAAAATAACAACTCTCCTGTTTGAGGTCAGCAGTGAACGGTTTTACTCTGGTAAAAGTACAAACAATGCAAAAATATTCACTTTACAAGTAAAAGTCCTGCATTCAAAATCCCACTTAAGTAAAAGTACAGAAGTATTTTCAGCAAAATGTAATAAAAGTCCCTTGTTCTGAAGTAAAATGCCCCCTGTAAGTGTTGTTATAATATATGACATCATTAGATTGCTAATACTGATAGATCAATGTATAAATAAGATGGAGCTAGTTTTAACTACTTTATTTACAGTTGAGTAGTGTTCCCCTCCAAAGGGTCACAAGATGAATCTGAGGAGTTGTTAGATGACTAATGGGAGAGGAAAGAAGAAAAATCTATTATCTTTTTTTTTTTTTTACTTTTCTCTAATCTTTCCTTTTTTGTGAAACATTGGATCATTTTGCCTCTTTGTATTTAAATGAAACCATATGAGAAAAATTAGCAATAATCACATTTCCAAAATCCACTGACAAGTATGTGGTGAACCTGGGGCTTTTGAGGTCTTTGGGGTCTAGCGTCTGGGGCAGTTGCCCACTTTGTGTGGTTGGTAATCTAGCCATCTAGTATCTCTTTGAGCACTGTGAAAAGCGCTATATAAATGTAATGTATTATTATTATTATTATTATTATCTCTCAGTAAACAACAGTCATAAGAGTTACCAATTTATTAGGTACACCTTGATAAATCTAATGCAGTCCCATACAACAGCCTCCCTATATCAAGCTTAACTTACAAGCTCTCAGTGTAAAATGCAAAAAGAAGCTGCTAATCCTTTTAATCACCCTGATTGCTCGTAATTAATACAGTAGTCATCGTAATAAAGTCTGAAAATTAGCCTGTGGCACCTTTAACATGACTCTGATCACTAACAGACTCACCAGCCTTGTTCTACACACATCAAATCAACGTATCTATTAGAGCACAATGTCATCAGGTTAGATAAGATGAAAAAGTAAAGGTTTTTCAGAATCAGGCCTATGATTGGACCATCAAATTATGTGCAAAGACACATATATTACTAAAATATAAAAACAACAGCACACCACACATCATTATGTATTAATCCATTACATATTGTTATCTAACAGAACAGCATAAACAGGCATATATAGTTCCATCCATTCTGTACTTATAAAAGCAAAGTACGGCTCTATCCAGGCAATGATAAATCTTTTACCAACACTCAATTTCAGCCATTTTCAACTTGTGTTGCAACTGACTCTAAAATTAAACTTTCGCTGAAAAGCTGTTTAGATGCGGCAGAGCCCCTGATGGATGAAGAGTCTAATCAGTGTAATGAAGTACGACAGATGTCTGTGTTACTTAAGAGTATCACCTTACTCGCAATACACTTACACACTCACGCCCTGTAGCTCCAGATGACAACCTTCTCCCAGCCTACACAGACTCAGTCCAGGCGCATCTTTCCCTCACTAAGCCTGGACCTCCCCATGTGGAACCAGGAGCACTGTGGCTGCCATAATACATTAGAGTAAAGCTCATGGTTACTGGTGGGCTGACGTATTGTATTGGCAATGGTTTTGGGCAATAGAGATTAAATACTACTGTCAATGGAAATAGACATGGTCCGTTAGAAAATTCAGTAAGGTTTATAGTGAGCAGAAATTTCTCCCTGACATTTTCCTGTATGGCTTAGGAGGAAAAGCATTTAAAAATTTGCAAACAAATCTATATCTGGAGATTGTTTTATCCACAAGTGCTAAGTAACAAAGACACGTGGCTGACAAGTTTTTTAAACATCCCTATTTTTATCTATTTATTTTTTCAAGGATGGAATAGAAGTATGAAACATTTTGAAAAAGACATGAAACGAATCCTGAGAGAATACCGTTAGTCATCATTTTTGGTTACTTTGCTCTGCTAAGATGTATGAAAATGTTGCGTGCTTACTGTACTTGTCTATTACACACAGAGACAGCACAAAGAGACATTCAGTGGTGTAATCTGCAGTCAGAGAAGGCCTCTGGAGAGCTGAAGAGTTGCTTTTTACTGTGAACACTCAATCGGGGTGCCAGAGAGAAGCTGACTAAGAATGGAAATACTGTACAGTCGTAGTCAACAGTGATGAAGTGACTCAGAAAGGCAGAGGGTTTTCAGCTACAGTATAAGCGCTAATTAAATGTACACGTGTGTCTCAGGGGGATAAGGGATAAAGGTGGAGTCTGCAGTAAAAAGGGGGATGGACATGCATTAAATAACAATACGTTAAAAGCAGGATTCAGGCTCTGAAGTAGATTCGGGCTATGTCACTCTTTCTGATATGGCATGAGAGCTACTAAGCCTGGATGCCAGAGTGAGGCTACTTTTCTTCAGTCTGAGATAGAGAACATACAGTATAACACATACTTAATCATTAAATCCCTCCATTCTTAATTATGCTTTGGACCAGTGTTACAACAAGACAGTGAAGGTGTAACAAAGGTATTAATAACTGAGGAAGGTTCAGCTTAGAGGGAGGGGATAGGAAGGTATAAAGTCTGGATTAATGAGGCTTTCCTGTGATCCTATGATCTTTTGTATTCAGTGTCACATCTCGTGAGGGGCCCCCGAATTTCCCGTCTATGCTCCTGTCAATGTAAATGTAATGTCTCTGCAGAGAAGGATTTCAGAGAACTTTGATGCTGCGAGGTTGCCATCTTTGCTCTCGTTCATACTGTTCACGATGTACCAGGCTCCCTTTCCATTTTCATCCCTGACTGTCTGTACATTATTCTTCTCAGTTATACACTGCCCTTTGTGCCTTAAAATTAAGACAGACACCAAAACAATTAAGTAGGTTAACAAGGGGTTAGTTTGAAAGCAAAAGGACCTCTATCAGTATGTGGGACACATATCCTAATCCTACTTTACAGGGGGGTACTACAAAGGCCACAGGGATTATTAGGGGTCAACATCTTCCCCATAATACCTTTGTTTTGTTTCTTGGCTGCTGGGATGTAAAAATGCTGTTTTATTTCTGTCTTTGGCTTGGAGGGTGCACAGCCACACAAACAAGCATCTGTAATCGTTTTGTTACCATGCAATCAGCCTGGTATCTATGATGGCCGCCATGGCAACGGTTGTCGAGAGGAGAAGATTTTCAGATTTCTGTACACCCACATGGTATGAACGGAAAAAAGGCTGCCCACGAGGAGGGAAATCAGCTGTACTAAATACACATTATGCAACACACCCTGGTAGTAACTCTATCTGGGTGTTTCAGGGGGCAGCATAGGTGTTTTAACACTGTTCAAAACCTGACGGAAGCATTTGTGTTGTGTGTGGGCTTGTGTGTTCTCTCCATATTTGTGTGGGTTTGCTCCAAGTGATCCAGTTTCCAACCCCATCAAAAACATGCATGTTTGGTATTAGACACACTCCGCTCATTGACCTGTGTGCTCTGTGAGCTGATGGTCCACTGCTGCCAGCTCTGTTCTGTTCCTGCAAACTCCCTCCTTTTCAGACGGGACTCAGTCTTCTTTGCTCCCAAGATTTCTAGCTGCTGTTTTCTCCTGAACTGTTCAGAAAACCTGGGCCTCCTCCATCTCAGAGTAACTGATTAATCTGGCATCATCCTGCTTTTATCCCTCCATCCTGTGCCCACGTCGTACTCAGGACTACGATGAACAGCTATAGGACTTTTAAAGTCAACCTCCACTCAAAAATGTGCTTTGCTTCTTTCTGATGTTTTACCTTCACTGTGCAGAATGACGTATGTGCAGATTTTGACACACACACATTCATCTGCTCTTTGCTCACCTTAAATATAGGTTCAAGACCAGTACAGATAAACATTATTTTGTGAACTCACAACTAGTTTGGAAGCCAATCACAGTCCAGGATGCAACTTACACACGTGCGATGTGGAAACTTGAAACCTCACACGCTGAGAATGGACTTTTCATGTGGGAGACATCTTGTGTTCAGTAGTTATTCATAGATTCTGGATTTCTAAATGAGGAGTAAATGCAATTTGAATCATTTTTAACAAGGTAATGAAACTTTTTTGTGAAAAAAGCAACATATGAGACATAAACTATTGGTATTTTTCTATTTCTTAAACATGTCTTGAGGGGATCTTATAGTTTCTTATCATTTTTTCATTATTTAACTGTATGTTTGTAACATTGTGTGTGATACTATGACTGAATATTCTGTATATGCTGATTGGAGAGCAGCAAGGGTATGAAAATGCACTGGTGGCATTTTAATGCATATGACAATACATTCCTTGGATCCTTGAATATCAACCAGCGGTACTCCCTGGGACTTACCTCTTTGCACGTATCTTATATTGGTCTTGTTATATCTGTAAGTTGCACTTACTAAAATCCACCTGGACTTTATTGTTATTGATCCGTTCCCACCTACGGCTCTTATTGCTAGGCAACTGTCAGAGGAGGGCTGATCTCTCTTTGAATTATCTTTCCCAAGGTCTCTTATGTGCTGAGGCTTTCAGGAGTTTTTCCCTGTCATGTTAGAGAGCTTGCACTTGCTCAGGAACCGCTTTTGATGTGGGCCCGTAAAGCCCATCGAGGCACTGCATGGGATAGCGGGTTTACAACACTAAGCACCCTCGCTACTGTCAGTCTGGTTTATCATAATGCAAGTTTACCCTCTGGTGGAAGAGTTTGGATTTGTATGCAAAAGCATTCAGAAACAAAAATGTGCTTATCTTGTGTGTATCTGATCTTCTAAGATAGCATTGTGACTTGCAGGATCAAGAGGATTTACAGTCAATGTTTGCTTTTGTTGACCTCTTTGCAGAGTATCTGCATATCTCCTCTGGGTGTTTACACATTCTGTCAACAACAGCTCATCATACAGCTGCGTGTTTACCTTTTCATACTTAACTCATTTTTGTTATGTCAAAAATGATGTTGAATTTTTGTCAAAATGAAAGGTTCAGTAACATGAACTAGAAAGAACATTTCATTGAGTTTCCCTCAGTGTTTTTTTTTAGTCACACTGATCCTGATGGTTCACATTTTTCTGTTGGCTACAGCTGACACATGCAGGGGCAGAGGGGGTTAATTGAAACATTCTCCAAAACAAGGCTTCAAAACCTTTTTTTCAAAACTCAAGACATAAATAATATCATCCTGTCAGAATGGACTTTAAGGAATGTGAGTTGGTATTTCTGTTAAAGAGCCAAATAAGAAAAAAAAGAGATAAAGAGCACAACCATGACAACTCAGAAGTGATGCAATCTCCTTTTAGAAAAAGAAAAATGAATAAAGATGATGATTTTATGGATGAGAATCAAAAGGGGAACTTGATATAAAAAAATGTTTGTGGGGAAAAATATGTATCCATAGTTGTACTGTATCTCCCCCTTACACTCTATTCCACTCCCTAGTCACTCCCAGGCCTAACCTGTTCAACCTGTCTGCACCGGGATGACAAGAACAGGTGGGTGAATCATGCCACAGCAGGCTGAGCTGTAGGCTGAGGAGGACGAGGTATTTTCTTGTGAAGGATCTTAAGTCAAAATATATAAAAGCAGAATTTTTATCCTATTTCTTGTCTTTTTTTAATAGTAGGTGGAGCGGGATGAGCAGGAGGCCATGGAGGCAGACAGCACAGAGGACATTGAGTCTCTCATGGAGGACATGGACTACATCCCTGGCCACTTCCACCTGGAACTCAACCTCAACTGTGATCCTGTCGGGCCTGTTAAGCTGAGACTCAGGGACACTTACCTAAAACAGGAGAGCCTGGGAGGCGAGCTAGAGGCTGAAGCTGGATATCTACAGTACGCTGTCCGAAATCTGCTGGGTCTGCTGGCTTTTCACCTCGAACAGCTGGACACGGCTGAGGAAATATTCAGGTGATGATACACCGTCATCTTTTTTTTTTAAGGCAGAATATTACAAATATTGACCAAGTAAGAAGCCTCATTTTGAGACACTGTTGATGCGTGATTTCACAAGAGATCTTGGCTTGTGTAGCTCTATTTACAAGAAAACACAGGTTGAATCTCTGTGAGCTAACCAAGAACCACCACACTGAATGCCTACACAGCAGCAGTAAAGGCAGCACAGAAGTGCCAACTGACTTTTTACCAACTTAAAACATCAACCAAAATCAAGACTGCCCTGTCAATTCACAGTAATCTTAAATGCAGGATGTTGCATAACAAACGTACCTTTGTTGATCATGCTTGTTGATTTAAGCCAAATGATCCATTTGTGTGTACTCATGTTAACAGCATGAGTTGCTCCAGTAAGATTAACACATTAATATCTTTATTTCATGTTGCTGACTCTGCAGATATAAAACGCTGCACACCAATTACACTCATAATTAAGTGCAATTTTGTGGTAATTATTTCAATGTAATTATCCTCCAATTAACCAATACACAGGAATGTCATCAGTTTTGCAAGTATTTAGCCATAAATCAAAGTGCTGGATGAAATTTTGACCTGATGATGGCATTAGATGAAAAGTTATCATAATTCATCCTGAGGGGGACGTGAATGTGTGTCCCAAATTTCACAGAAATCCATCCGATAGCTGTCAAGACATTTTACGAAAGCCAAAAATGTCAACCTTATGGTGGCGCTAGAGGAAAAGTCAGGGGATCAGGAAAATCAGTGGGATTCATCCTCTGGGGACCATGAACTTTTGTTTTGTGTATTGTAGTATATTTTCTGTCAATGAAACATCATGGAATATTTTTAAATTACTTCCAATGTTCAGGAGCTTTACTGGGGGGGATCTTTTTCTAACCCCACTATCTCTGTGTATGTTGGCCTTTCAGAAGCATTTGTAAAGAAGACCCCGGTAACCTCAATGCCTGGGCCAATCTGGGCTACGTGTACGACAAGCTGGGGAAAGAGCTGGATGCGGGGGAGTGTGTGGAGAAAGTGTCCCACCTTATGGGATTAGATGCCGGAGAGGCCTCTCAGGAGGAGACCAGGCTCTTGGCGGCTCGCTGCCTGGCTGAGCAGGCCTTTGTGTATCCTTATGATGTGGAGCTGGACAGTGAGGATGACCTCAGAGAGAGACTGACAGGAGCATTGACACTTTACAACAGAGCCCTGGACTATGGGGGTCAGCTGGTGAGATGTACCAGAATAAAGCTGCATGTCTGTTTAGGATAGGACAGTTTTATTCTTATTGTGTAAAATCACATATTTGGCACAGCACAGAGCCCTTAGCTTACTATTTTTACAGTCAAGACAAGTGCAAAATTGTGTTAATTTGGGTGGAATAACAATTAAACAATGCTGCTGGGCATGTACGTGAAGACTTAAATATTCCTGCACAATAAATGTCATTTTATTCCAAACTAAATACTATTAGTAAAGAATATTGTTGTTTTTCAGATACCAATGGAGGAAAAACGAAGCTGGTATTTTAAAATGGCAACCATCTATATAAGGTAGAAAACGTGCATCAAAATATAAAAACTGCACCACTTAATATTAAATAAATATTAATTTGTACTAAGTCATTTTCTCCCTGCAGACTGGACAACATAGTAAAGACCAAAGAGGACTCTGAATACTCCAGACTCTCTCACTACAATAAGGGACTGAAGCTTCTCAAAGAAACTCTCGAATCTGAGAAAACACAATACAAAGGTAAACACGATGTGGTTCTCTATGAATTCATCTGCTCTGTTGTACATTTAGAGGCCTCCTGTAGTTCATACAGTACATTGCAATCCATGCAAATGACCACTGACCATTGTGGGGAACTTTGTTTTAGCAATAAAAGATGTTGTTACATAGTAGTTACCATTTCTTCAATCTAGAGGGAGACAAACAGCAAATGCTTTAAGAAGAACCTGGTGAAAACCCTGATTCTGGTCTCTCCCCTCAGCTCTTGCCTGGTGTTATATTGGCATCATGTTGGAGAGGAAGGAAGAGTTCACCACTGTGCCCATGTCTGTACATGACTGTGGCTACTCGGCCTCTGAACCTCTCTCCTGCTATGGAACCGTGAGTTAACCCACTCATTTAGATTTCTAACCAAATATCAGGCACGCTGGGAGAAAACAACTATTTTACCAAGACCTGTTTTAGCAGTTGTTAAATCTGATAAGCAGTTTTTGATAAGTCACAGGTCTTAAGAAGCAGTTAATTTCAGATGAACATTCTGTCGCTAGTAGCAACCACTACTGGCACAGTTCCATAACAGTTCAACTGACATTACTACATCCACCATTTTGTCAGATTTGTGACCGAATAAATGATCTTTTCTTTTATCTACTCTCCAAATGTCCTTGTTGGAAGACTGTTTATTTATAATAGCTATTTTGTGACTCTCATTTGTAATTTGAGATAGTAAAATAGTTGCTTCTAGCCATTATACTAGTCATTAGCTTCCTGAGGCTAATATTTTGCTAATACAACATTCTAGTGTTAACCGCTAGCTAACTGTATTTACTCTGTTTGCTCTCACTCTTATGAGCTCTATGTTTATGTTGAAAACTTAAACTTGAACTCATCTAGATTAATTAACGTGTTGTACTTTCTATGGGACTTAACGTTGTTCTTCCACTGACAGTTAACCTATAACTAAATCCAGCTCTCTTGTTACTGTACTAATGTTAATTCTTTTCTTTTTCTGATTTGTACTCAGTCACTATCATTGAATTTTTGGTGTCTAATCCAAAACAGTTTTTACGGGTTCTTCAAAGGCCAACTCCTGTCTTCAATCTTTAAGTGTGTTAAGCTTGCTGCATAGCTGTGCACGTACAGGCATAGTGAGGACAGAAGATTGGTCTGATAGCTGATGAGATTTGTTTTGTGTATATTCTCAAAGGCTAACACTTTATACTAAAAATGTATTGTCCTGTCTGTTACTGTTTTAAATTCATATGTCATAGAAGTTATATCTTATGCACATAATATTGTGTCATCAATTCTTGTGCAGATTTAGCAGCACAAGAAATTAAATTACCCACCCCACATTTTTGAGTTTATAAAAACAAGTAGAAATGTCTCAGTCCATATGAATACATATAATCCCTTAACAATTTGTGAAACTGCTACCTCTGTCGCACTCATACTCCTCCTCTGAGAGGAATTGGTTGGTGTGTGTTGATGTGGTTGAAATTGAAAAAAATAAAATTTCCTTTATAATATCACAGATTTTTGAACAATCCCCCACCCCTCACAACAAATAAGTGTTATTTGACAATTATTTACTGTATGTCTTAGATGTGTCACTGCAAGCTCAGTCCTATTTTACACAAGAATTTGGCCAACAGCTCCCTCTTTATATATTTTCTCCATAACAAACATCACTGTCTGTGTCCTCAGGCCATAAACTTGGCCAGTGATGATGCATTCACCCTGAACCTTCTGGCAAAGGTCTTCTTTCTGCTGGGCAAACATGAGATGGCCACAGGGATCTGCAACATGGCCCTGAACGTGCTTCCAGACCCAGAGATCAACTGGCAGGCCTACTGCACCCGTGCTAAGGTACTGCAGCACGTCAATGCCAAAACCAAGCTGGCGAAATCCATTTCATGCTTGAGAATTTGCATGAATTTAAACTGACTGAAAGATGCACAGAATTCACATATTCATGCAATTAAATCTAATGTTTGAGCTGATGTGAACTGTAAATGGTTATATTTGTGCACTGCATGTATTAATATTCAGTTTATGTTACATACATTTGATAAAAGAAAATGTTAATAAAATGGTGTATAGTACAAATATTTATAAAGGTTTTCCTTTTTAGATCAATATGATGCTCTATGTCAGAGACCTGGAGAAGGCAAAACATCGTCAAGGTGGAATTCCAGACCGACAGAAGCTAACTGAGGCCAGAAAAGACTTGGACAAGGTCCTGACAGTACGTCCATGTCTGCGGACTCACCTGGAGATGGCTCAGGTAAAGACACAAACTACTGATGAGCAATATAGATGGATTTTCTACAGCAACAAGATTTTTTCAGATTCATGTCTTTCCCTTTAGGTGTACTACTACATGGGTGTAGATGCCCTCCAGGAGAGTCTTTTGGTGGACGAGGGGGCGGTGAACAGAGCGTTGGTGAGTCTGTCCCACGCCCTACAGTTTGAGCTGGGTGACAGCTTGCCAGACCTCCACGTGCTCAGAGGACGCTGCCTCCTGCTGAAGGGTGAGGAGCAGAACGCTGCAGACTGCTTCAAACAGGCTGTGGAGTTAGAAAGACCAGGGAGCACAGACACCACAGCCCTGCGCTGCCTCCTACAGGCCCTCCTAGCTCTGTTCATGCAGGGAGGCCCTGACCCCAGCCTTGCCATCACCCAACTGGAGCTGTGGGTGCAAAAGGCAGAGGAGAGGTATCCTGGGGACATCGTGAAGGCCGAGCTGAGGTGCCTTTACAGGACTCACACAGCGGAGGTGACAGAGTTATCCAGGGCTCTGATCAGGACAGGCAGACTGGACCTGGTGAGGAGGCTACTGGAAACGGTAGTGCCTAAACAACTGGTTAAGAAGAGACCAGTGGCAAAGTCTTTCTCCTATACATGAAGCAAATATGTGACTTTAATAGATACACAGGAACGTGACCAAACCAGACCAGACATGCAGTAGTTAAGGAACTTCTTGACAGCATTTCACAGATAGAAACAGCAGTGGCGCACTGTAATTAAGCTGTCTTTACTGTAATCTTAAACTGTATGTTTTTAAGCCGTGATTACTTGTTTTTATTTTCTTTTGAAAGGGTTGGATCTACAGAGTAATCTACAGTTACAGTGTTACAGCACAGAAGGATATTCCTTTTAAGCTTGCTTTACGATAGAAAATGTGCTAAAATAAGATGGTCACGACTTGAAGAGAGTGTGGTTGGGGATGTTCATAATGAAATGGCTGTGGTCAGGATGCCCCATTGGCCCCCTCCACAGTGGCCGTATAAAAATGACCGCCCTCAGATGAGTAGTTTCCAACACAAGTCTTATTTCTGCGTAGTAATATTTCAAGTCATGTCACACTACCTATTCTTGAGTGGGATATTTTAATGCTCTACCATTTATGACCAGCAGATGAGGTTGTACACCATTAATATATCACCTGGTTTATGTTCTGTTTTTGGTGCAAAAAAGATTAAATCACAAGCATTTAAGAATTTTAGAGTGGCCATGAATAAATAAAAAAAATAATCTATGGTCTTAATTTTCAGACAGGTGGCAAAATAAATGAAACACTGGAATAATTAACATGAATTCTTGTAGTCTTTATTAGTGTGAATACTGAAGCATTCAAATATACTAAGTCTAAAATACAGCACTCAGTCTTTCATTTCTCATTTTGGGGGAGCCCCCTCTTGTGGTGTAACTGAGTAACTGCACTTTCAGAAATACAGCTTAAAATCATTGCAAAATACCACCTTTTTTATAATAATAATAACAATTCCTACTTACCAATTGTGACCATACATTTGTAGTGTCACGTTGTGTCAAACTCTCTGAACAGTTTGACAAACTTAGACTTACAAACTTATCTTCTCTCTTATCTACTGTCTTTCTACTACTGCTACGTCTACTACTGCTATTACTACTTCAAGTGTTTTCACTTGGGAGCACACTTGGACCCAAGGAGTGGGGTTCGAATCCCCACCTATACTACTACTACTACTACTACTACTACTACCATACCGTCCTGTAGATGGGTGGTTACAATGCATGCCAGTTGTCCACAAACCATGTAGGACTGGAGTTTGGAGGTTCAAATTCTGTCTGGTGCATCTATCTAGAACTAGTACTGCTGCAGCCTTTCTGCTACTTATTACCACTGTGTTTAGTGGTGTTTTTGAATTATCACGATTTAAAATGAATGTTTCTTCTGCCTCTGTTTCTGATTGTTCTTTTTAAGTTGGGACAACTCTCTCTCACCAAACAATCAGGATCTGCAGCAAGGTAGTTAGACATTGTGTTTGTGGGACTGTGGGTCAGGGTTCAAGTCCTGCCTAATTTCAAACCACACATGATTGATTGGATTATTGATTACACCTGCAGCAATTTTCTGATTGTTTTTAAGAAGTTTTAACAGTTAGGACTTCTCTCCATTTTAACTGTTAATGATTTCAATTCTGCTAGGATGCTCTGTGGCACAGTGGTTATGCTACAGTACATGACACAAGCCAAAACATCTTCTGGGAACCTCAAGGTCAGGTGTTTGAATCCTGATTGTTTCACAGTGTTATGCATTTGTGTTTCAAGATTTTTCACACAATTAATTCATTTCTGCATTTCCAGCAATGCTTTATTTTCAGAAATAAAGCATAAATATTAAAATACTTATTTTCAGAAGATAATTGTCTCTTGTTTTTAGCAGTTAGGACCTCTTTGCTTTTTAACTTTTAATGATTTCAATTATGCCAGGTTAGAGTACATGACAAGTCTACACACCTTGTGAGAACCACAAGGTCGGCGGTTCAACTCCCGACTGTTCCGCATTTCCTGCACCATGAGGTGTCACATAAAGCAGTGTACTTGGAGGGAGGGTTCAGGAGTTTCTCTGCCTCGCATTTCAGTGAGTCACACACCTCCAACTGCAACGATCTAAAAAGACTGCGTGTCTTTGGACACGGAAAGAGAATATGGAGGTGCCTGACCAGCAAGTAACCCCTCATAAAATACCCTATGTCTGGCTATATCTTTTTAGAGAAGTCTTCAAATAAGGTAATTTTGACAACAGAATGTCCATCACTGATTACAGCCAGCGTGTTGTTTTTAATGACGGATGGTTTCACAGTGCCAGTGTCATCAAAAGTGCGAGGCATGACTCTTGTTGCTATCTTCAGTGCAACCACACACATGTGAAATGGTGTGGGTCTAGAGTAAGGAGTTTCAGGTTTCTTCCACACAACATCTCTCAGTGCCATTCTAAAACAAACAAACAAACAAACACAAAAGGTATGTTAATAC
Source organism: Oplegnathus fasciatus (assembly GCA_003416845.1). Classification (NCBI taxonomy): domain Eukaryota; kingdom Metazoa; phylum Chordata; class Actinopteri; order Centrarchiformes; family Oplegnathidae; genus Oplegnathus; species Oplegnathus fasciatus. The sequence continues at coordinate 673,092 of NTHP01000278.1, forward strand.
AGACAGGCTAGTATTTCTACTGCAACTTATTTGAGAGAGCTCAAAGAAGACTTGCAAGTTATTTTCACTTCAGTGTAGCTGATCAAAGAATTTTTCCAAACAAAGTATATTTTCATTTCACAAGAACAAAAACACTCGCCTCTCTCAAATGCAGTCTTCAACTGTGACGATGACAAAGCTGGATAAAACGCTGGAATTTCACTGATTGACAGGTTACACCTACATCAGTTTCTGCCGCTGTTTGTGATTGGTGTAAGACCTTTGTAAGTCTTCATTAATTACCTGAAGCTGTTTCAGGTTTCAGGCACCACATACAGCAACACACAGCTAAGTTTGATTAGATAATTGATTACATATACACACATTTACATTGGAACAAAAACACAAATGTGCCCACTTTTCAGTATCCCAGCCGTTCCGCAGTGTTACACATTTGTAATTCAAGTTTTTACAAGCAATTCATTTCTGCATTTCCATTAATGCTTTAAAAATTATTTCAGCAGATCGCACTGCATTTTCTTCAGGAAATGCATTTTCTAGTTTAATACAGTGCACCAGGGGTCATTGAATGGTTTGATTAGTGTGAATATGCTTTGGCAGGGAAAAATCCCTCCAGTAGAGTGTCAGAGACCTGTAGAATATGTCTTCATTTTGGACTGCAGGGGAGAATAATGAGAGACTAACTGTATTTCTTGCTCACAAGTTCCTGGTTAAGTAAAGGTTAAATGAAACATATTTAAAAAGGGAAAGGTCATCGTGTGAAATATCCATGGAGATGTTGTGTCACTACTGTGTGTTGTTTCCACCAAGCGGTCCAGTTCTGTTCAGTTCAGTTCGTTACACATTAGAACGGTTATTTTTGCGTTTCCATTGTCAAAAGTTGAACCATTCCATACCGTCCCCTTTTTTCGTTACCCCTCTGCTGAAGTACCTAGCACACTGATGAAAACATCCTTCATTTTAGAAACTTTTGCAACTTTTCCTGGATGGATGTTTTGAATGCGGCTTCATTTGCTCGGCACAAGTAAGTCAATTACGTCATCTGCTTTACGTTACGTGGTTGACACACTATTACCATCCAGTAACAACCCCGTCTACATTTAAGAGTAGTGTCTGTGGTGGAAACGCAAAACAGATCTAGAGTTTAGGTACTTTTGGGTAAGGGTACTATATACTATACCAAAGGTACTATACCGAAGTGTTTAGTGGAAACGCGGCTTTAATCTCGGTTAAAGCCACTATCAGTAGAATTCGGACTTTTGACTCCCTTTTATGATGGTATCAGTAAAGACACTGTGACACTGCATGCCAGTTTGATTCACACACTGGTGCTGCTCTTTGTGGCTCAGTCTTTCATATTAATAAAGAAAACTGAAAGAAAAGCTTAAACATTCACAGTGAAGGCGGCACATGAAAAAACTTCACAAGGAATGTTTATTGTTTATCCCCTTTGGTTTTCTGTAGGATGTTTAGGTCCGGTGCCACTACTGACACCATATAGAGGCTGGATGAAATTCAGCAACTGTGTGTAATCATGACAAAATGTTTGATTTCCACATGGTAGCGTGGGACATAATTAAAGTTGCCAAGAGTACTGTCTGCATGATATTGTGGTGTGTCCCTCCTTCATATATTTTGTTGCTCCATCTGAATTGGAACTGATAAAATCCCTGACATGGTAGACTATCAAAGAAGCCTGATGTCATCTTTAACAGAAGAGTAGAAGCTTCTGTGAGCTGATTTTCCATTACACAAAACACTTTTAAATGTAAAATAATAAACAAAACATTAAGATAATCAGACCAATGAAACAGTAATAATACAAACATAAGCTTAAAGGTATAATGAAGAGGATTTGTTGGTTGCTGTTTGTTAATGCAACATTCAAAGTTGGCCCCTCCTACCCGGCTCAAAGCGCACATGCTTCTGGTGGTCCCAAGTGCTTACGATGTAACTGGTCGCGATGTTTTTATAGAGTTCTGCATCACAGAACTCTATATATTGGCTGGCGGCTACACACCACTGCCCAAAGGTTGATGTCCACAAACGTCCCAAGCAAGCAAAATAAGAAAATACATGAAGAAGGCAGGGTCTCTGCAGATACAGACACCGCCACACACTTCAGTGGGTCATAAGTGATGATTGAGAGCGATTATTTTTGTTTGAGTCTATACATTGTTTTTTTAGGAAAATCCTACCCTTTGAATTTAAACAGTGCAGTTTGTGAACTGAAAAAGGTCATGATTAGGTCATATTATGTATGAGTAATAACCTGCATGCAAATTAGAGTGCCAAACACTGAGTGAAGCAGCTAAATGGAAGCTAAGAAAAGGCAGAGAAGAAATCGAGCTGGATGTTTTATAACAAGTTCCTATTTCATTCGTTTTTATCGTTTGGATGTAACACCTGCTTCAGAGTTTCATTCTGTCTTCTCTGCTGGCTCTACAATACACTGAAGCATTGGAGATTTGCCCTGATGTGGTGAAACTCATTCCTCTTCTTCAGGATATAGAAGTTAAAAACTGTGCCAGTGGAGAAATATCTTAATATCAAACAGGTCAACTTATGTTCCTAAATCCTTTTATTTCTACTACGAAACACGTGAAATCGAAGCATTGCTCTGTCTTTACTGACCCTCATGTAAAGGAATGTGATATTCTACAAGCCAGATGTCAAAAGGATTGTGGGAAACAAGGAATTGCAGAAGTCCCACCAGTGAGTCAAACACAACTAAACGCAAGGTAAGAAAAAAATAAAAGTTGTCATTGCATCTTATGGGGGATTTGGTGTGTGTGTGTGTCTTTAAAGAGATACAACAATTCTTTGGAACTTAGTGTCTGGCTGGTTTGCCACACCTGTACTGATGTAAAAACAAATGGATACACTTTTCTTAATGTGAACTATTGTTTTCACCTCTCTTTGCATATTGGTTCAGGTTCTGCAGCATTTTTTGTGCTTACTTGCTCACCACACATGAGATGCCACTCCTCACACAAGGCATTTTCTTCCACAGCATTCCGAGGTAGCAACAGGGCTTTAAGCTTAATCAGGTAAGATTTTTAGGTTTGCTATCATCTTTATTTTCATTTAGTAAAATGAAAGTTTAATCTCACATGTTGGAAGCTCAAAGAACCCAGCAAAGAGGAGGTTTATGAAAAGCATCATTGTTGATTGTCACTTTTTTTGTAACTTAGCCACATCCACCAGTATTTAACTAATCATACTAACCCTGCAACAAAAAACGTCTTGGTTATTTCTGAAGACTACCACTTATTGTTGCCATACTGTGCGACTTCACAACCACTTACTAGTGATGAAGAGATTTATCTATATTGAAATGTAAAAACACAATGAAATGTATCTGCTTGTATCATATTGTTAAAATCTAAATCAAAGAAATCTGTGTTTTCATCATGTTGGCTCCTACTGGGTCCATGACTGTGAAAAGGCACATTGGGGTCACTCACAAGGCAAAGAATGGTGGACAGCCACTGCAGCACAAGCTTCTAAGACACAGGCTCACACTAGGGATACGTATAATAAATTTGTTATTAATGGCTGGTATGTGTCATGTGATTTGCCTTTAAGTGTAATGATCTTTTGGCTGAAGTTCACCAATACCCCATTCTAGCATTCATGATTTCTTCCAGGTGAGTTTTCAATGAAATTGACTTGACTTGATATAAAGTAAGGAATGAGTCTTTTTCTTTTTTTTAAAGATTATTTTTTGGGCCATTTTGTCTTTATTGAATTGTGACAGCTGAAAAGAGAGGAAGGGTGTGAGTGAGAGAGAGGGCATGACATGCAGCAAAAAGCCCAGAGTTGAAATCGAACCCTGGCTGCTCCAAAAACTCAAACTTCAAGAGTATGCACTCTTCTCAGAGAGTTACCAAGCTCCATGTGAAAATCTACTCTTGACATGTACAAGTCACGATCACAAATACAGTCGTAGAGGTAAGTTGTTATTTCATTGTTAGAATATATTAAAATATATGTTGCCCAGTGGTAGGAGAAGCACTGTCAACATGACAGTAATGTCACATAACTAACTAAGCTCACACACAATAGAGTAGGTATCTTGTGTTTGGAGTGCATTTCAGTCCTAAAGAACATGGATTAGTGTTGCACTTCAGTCTCTTGTGGCCCAAGTTGGTATTGGTATTAGTCATGTTAGCAAGTTATGTAACATTACTGTCATGTCGACATTTCTTCTCCTACCATTGGGCAACATAAATTGTAATATATTCTAAGAATAAAATAACAACTAGCCTCTAACACTACATTTCTGACTGTGACTTGTACATATCAAGAGTAGATTTTCACATGGATCTTGGTAACTCACTGAGTCACATGTCAATACCAGGCTTTCTTCTAGTTCCTGGTAGCTCACTGGGAGGAGTGTGTACCATTGGCATTTTGTCCTTTTTGGAGGGCCAGGGTTCGATTCCAACTCTGGGCTTTTTGCTGCATGTCATGCCCTCTCTCTCACTCACACCCTTCCTCTCTTTTCAGCTGTCACAATTCAATGAAGGCAAAATAGCACAAAAAATAATCTTTAAAAAAAGAAAAAGACTCATTCCTTACTTTATATCAAGTCAAGTCAATTTCATTGAAAACTCACCTGGAAGAAATCATGAATGCTAGAATGGGGTATTGGTGAACTTCAGCCTCTTGTAGCCCAAATTAGTATTACAACAAGAAACACTAAGAAAAATGAGCCTTAAAAAAAAAAGTAATTTTTTCACTTACCTCTCAAGGGTTTCACAGATGAAAAAAATAAATAAATTCAGCGTCTTGTAGCCAAAATTAGTATTACAACAAGAAAGTCAAGATGTATCCAAATGAGCATTAAAAAAAAATTTCACTTACCTCTCAGGGCTTCTGTATGCTATTGTTAAAATTGTACAAAAAAGTATCGGTATCAGTCCTCTGTTGCCAGTGTCTATATTTTGATTGACTGTGGATGGACAATGATTATTTACTTTGATTGACTATGAAAGATCACAATTCTTTTCACTACACACCTGCTGGATATCACACACCAGTATTTTCAGTCTCTGTTCATCATATGTAAAAGACCAAGATGTTTACACAACCGAGGGAACAAAAACTTCTGTAGGTACTGGCTGCTGCTCTTTGCTGTCTTGTCATTCTTGCTACAGAGCCTATAGTCTACTAATACCCCATTCAAACCCCATTCATGGGCACTGAGTGAGAATGACCAGCACCAGCTGGTTTGCCTAGAGGCCAATGGATTAACCTCATAAAGTCACTCTATTTTAATACATACTGTATATTTTATACATAAACATATTCATATTTCAGACTAATTGTCTTAACATGGTACATGACTGGTTGACTGGTTCTAATGTTCTATGAAATAAAGAACGTGTGAATTCAAAGGTTTTCTTATTAATATTCAAATGAATGCCACAACATGGTCCAAAATATAATCAGCTCATCGACTCTTAAGTATGAATATGTGTTATAAAAATTACATCTCTGTTAAGTGTAACACAACATCATTTTACCCAGGTTTCCTAACTATACACGGACTTTTGTGTGTTAACAGGTTAATTGTTCTCTATCTGTGGTGAAGTTCAACAGACAATGGCAGCGCGTCCCTTGACTGACTGGAACAGTGGCCTCTTTGACTGTTGCGAGGACTTCAGTTCTTGTAAGAATCAACGCCACAACTTTCAATCATATTTATTCAAAATGATGTCATTTTGTGGATAACTTCAAAAAAGCCCTTTTTGTTCTCATTTGTATGTCCTTCTTCAGCCATATAAAGCCACTTAGACTCTATATCACAACTCTATTACAACTTAAAGCTGCTTGTTTTTCAGGCTGCTATGGTTTCTGGTGCTGCCCTTGCCTTGCCTGCACGGTTTCAGGAAAATTTGGGGAGAACCGTTGTCTCCCATTATGTGACATATGCAGCCCTGCCATAACAGCTGCCTGTGGACTACCTCTATGTGTGCCTCCTGCAGCCCTGTCTCTACGGGTTGGCATTCGACACAGATATGGTATCAAGGTATAACATGTGTTTCTTCATCATCTTTGAATCAAAGTCTCATGTACATCTACAGAAAATAATCTATGTGGAGATATTAAAACTTCTGCTTATTACGAAATATAATTGGACTTACTGATTAATGTAAGACTTAATTAGTACTTTGGTTCTCCACAGGGTAGTCTCTGTAAGGACATCGCGACTTCCTGTTTCTGTGAGTGGTGTTCCTGGTGTCAGATGCATCGTGAGTTGAAATATCGCAAGAAAAACCACACTGTCGTTGTCAACATGCAGCCTCCTCCAGTGATGATGGTTCCTGGAAACCCACCTCCTGGTGGTTTTATGAGCCAACCAGGGGTTATTATGACATCATACTGAGCTTTGTGGCTTCTCATTGTCTTGAGAAAGAAATTTGATTCAGCTCAGGTCAAATGTCTGAGTGAACATGTTGTGGTCATTCACTGTAAAAGCTGATTATTTTTGGTTAGATTAGGGGCTGAGAGGGAGGATGCAATACTTGTTTTGACCTTTTCTTTTTCACAAGGAGTTGATGAGCTTGCTGCTGTCTGTTTGGTTGCACTGAAGACAGAAGCACAGTATTTATCAGTGAATTACAAAGATTTGATTATTTTGATTGTGTCTCCTTGGAATCAGAGCATGCTGGGTAAATATCAGTTGCCTAATGCTACAGTAATGATAATCATGACAGTTATTTGGTGGAAGTTTGTGGATATGATCAGTTACTCCCTCTTTTTAAAGACTTATCTGCCTTAATAAAAGTAAACTACTAGGCTCGAGACTGAGGTCTCGAGATGAAGGATCAGAAGGAAACTCACAAATGTGCCTTTGAATGTGAAAGAGAGCAGCAGTATGAATCTGTTTCCTGAACATTACCAGGACTTACTTGTCTTTATCTGTTACTGTTTTAGTTTCACATGTATGTTGAAGAAATAATGTATAATTAATACACATAACGTTGTGTCATCAAGTTTACCGAATGGCTTCCTGAAGGATTTTAAAATCCAAGTAGATTTGTGTTGATCCAAAGGACGTAATAATCCCAGAAAACTGCTATGCGAAGGTTTTTATTTGAAGTAATCATTTTTATATGCAACAATAATCACATAAAGATGACTGGTTGGTGTCTGTGTGTTGATGAGGGTGAAATCACAATCAAATGAAAAATGTAACAAAATAATAATAATAAAAATACTGTATTTTCAAATCTGCTTGCTCTTACTTCTTAGCAATAAAAATATAAACATTGCATCATTTTACACTTTTGAATAAAGCCTTTCCTGCATTGTGTCTCAGCCCAACATCCTGTTTCATATGAAACTACATAAAATGAAGGAAGAAAGATCTGCTCTCGTGAGTTTTAATAGACATGATTGAAATATGTCTCTACAAGTTCAGTTCTACTTACACAGATTTCATATTATATTATATTATGTTTTGTTCTATTTTATATATATTATATTTTATCCCTATATTTTAACTTTTCCACTATTTATGTCTTGTCTTAGATTTTGTTTTTCTCATTTCTCACTTTACTTGTGTGATGTTCCTTTGTACGTATTGTTTGAGCAGTGTTGGAGGGAGCCTGAGAAAAGGAATTTCATTGCATACGACTGCTTCACTGTAATTGTTGTGCATATGACAAATAAACAGCTTGAATATTTGAATATAGATTTGTACAATGCTGAATGGAAGTGCAATATTTTAATATTCTTTGTAACACTGAATGTAAGAATCTGATGCTTTTCTCTGTCCTACATTGTAATAAATTAATATCTCTGGGTTTTGATCTGTTGCCCAGGTACAACTAGACTTTTGAAAATGTCACTAAGGACATTTTTAACCAGACAATTAATCAATAAATCGAGAAAATAATCGGCAAATCTGTCGATAATGAATAGAATTGTTAATTGCAGCTCTGATATGAAATACAGACACCATATGGGGCTGAAGCACTGAGAGTTTGAAATTTCTTGATACATGTAAGAGAGACCATCCACCAACCTATTAAAGCCAATTGCATCTCTAGATCTGTTGCTATTTTTGCTCAGAGTCAATACAAAAACATATGTATATTTGAAATACTGGCACAATATCAAACTGTGAAATGTATATGTGAGTATAGGTATGCAAGCAGCACAACTGTTTAGGGCTGCAACTAAAAATAATTGATAATCTGTTGAGATTTTTCTCGATTAATTGTCTGGTCAATAAATTATCAAAAAATTGTGAGAAATGCGGCTTTCCTAATACACTCCAAAACTTAAAGATATTCAGTTTACCATCAGATAGCACAACAAAAAGAAGCAAATGGTTGCAATTTAGAAGCTGTAACCAGCAAATGTTTATCTTAACGATAAATAGTTTTTCACAATGGCTGCCTATTTATTCAACTGATCGACTAAAGTTTCAGCTCTACAATTGTTGCATCTGGAAATGTAGTCCCAAATACTGCCATAAAAACTGGAAAAATCTTGCAGCAAAGTTTAATATGTGTCCAAATGATGTGTGACGTAGTGGACGTGTCTGTAGTTCCACTTTTCTGTGAGCTTCAACCAGACCCTGCTTAGGGTCTATTTAATCTCAGTAAAATGTGCATGTACGCAACATGGCTTTAATTATGTACTGTATGCCTCTCTACACAAAAAGAAAAGAGAGATGGAGCCCTTAAAGTTGCCCGGGCATGTTGGATATTATATTTTGTAGTAACAAAGGGATCCAAAAGATGGCAGGAAAGTATCAAAATCTAGACCAAAGCACCCATTATGTATATCTCAACAACAAATCCCCCTCAAAACATGACTTTATATTGCTTTCTGGTAGGAGACACAATTATTTTTCTCAACTGTACTGTTAGCAAGCTACAGACAGGTGACAAATTAAAGGAATAACCTGAATAAATGAGTGGGGAAACATAACGAATGCAGATGCTTCCACACAGATGCACTGTATGGTACAATTAAGCGATTAACATCCAATCATGCTCTGTGGCATGTACACTCCCCTCCAAAAGTATTGGAACAGTGAGGCCAATTCCTGTATTTTTGCTGTAGACTGAAAACATTTGGGTTTGACATCAAAAGATGAATATGAGACAAGAGATCAACATTTCAGCTTTTATTTCCAGGTATTTACATCTGGATCTGATACACAACTTAGAAGATAGCANGATCTCTTGTCTCATATTCATCTTTTGATGTCAAACCCAAATGTTTTCAGTCTACAGCAAAAATACAGGAATTGGCCTCACTGTTCCAATACTTTTGGAGGGGAGTGTATATAAATGCTGAGCAGGCCCAGTTGATTCTGATTTTGTATCAAGCTGGCAAGAGGAAAAGATCTAAGTGACTTTGAAAGAGGGTTTAATTTTTGGGGCACGGATGGCTTCAGGAGCTTCAGTCACAGAGACTGCTCAGCTGGCTGGTGCTTCAATAGGAACAGGGACTAAAGTGACATCTGCGTGTTAGACAGGGCTCTCCACCACCATCATCAAAATAGGGAGTGGGAATATCTTTTGGAAGAATGGTGTTCATCCCTCCAGTAGAGTTCAGAGACTTGTAGAATCAATGCCAAGGCGCACTGAAGCTGTTCTGGTGGCGCATGGTGGCCCAACACCTTACTGAGACACTTTATGTTGGTTTTTCCTTTAATTTGTCACTGTCTGTATGTTAAAGTTTGTAGGTACATTATATTGCTCAACCTTTGTAAATTATAATATTACTTCTGGCACAAACCTCTCCACCTCGCCATTTCTCACCCCGACTACCT
>NTHP01000278.1:685227-767019 GCA_003416845.1 Oplegnathus fasciatus
TCAAACCTTCCAGCTTCTTGATCTCACAGAACGTTTGAGCCGGTGGCAGCTACGATACAATACAAATATCATTCTAATAAAGTGCTGCTTTTCGGCCTGGATCATTGGCTATACAATTCAGACAATTCAATTCAAACAGTCCCAAACACATGAGGAAAAAGCCATAATCTTACTATTGAGCATCTACAACATAAAGTATGTTAGTAAATGATAGCCTGTTAAAAAAAAAAAGATCAAATTACATGAAGTCTGTATGTACAAGCACAATACTATGTGACAGAGAAATAACATGAGCTACTATGTATTTTTAAAATTATTGTTATTTTACAATCAATGTAAAATATATTAATGTCACTGTAAAGTCCATGAACCACACCATTTTACCTTCAAAGCCATAATAATTATTATACAGAGCTTGAAATGATAAACTTAAAGAAATTTGCAGATTTTGTTGCCATTGTGGATAGAAATCAGATTCCTTTAAGACAAAAAACAAACACTGAGTATCTAAGTATCTGTCATTTTGATACAATTTGATACCTTTTGATTGTTTTTATATTTCAATATACTGAAGATGCTAAGAATAATTTCCTCTCAATACAAGTATCTTCTATAGGGATCTAATCCAACACTATGAAGTGCTTTAGCTGTGAAGTCGCACTGTACGCTCCTAAGTGTTTGTTTTTTGTCTTAAAGGAATCTGATTTCTATCCACAATGGCAACAAAATCTGCAAATTTCTTTAAGTTTATCATTTCAAGCTCTGTATAATAATTATTATGGCTTTGAAGGTAAAATGGTGTGGTTCATGGACTTTACAGTGACATTAATATATTTTACATTGATTGTAAAATAACAATAATTTTAAAAATACATAGTAGCTCATGTTATTTCTCTGTCACATAGTATTGTGCTTGTACATACAGACTTCATGTAATTTGATCTTTTTTTTTTTAACAGGCTATCATTTACTAACATACTTTATGTTGTAGATGCTCAATAGTAAGATTATGGCTTTTTCCTCATGTGTTTGGGACTGTTTGAATTGAATTGTCTGAATTGTATAGCCAATGATCCAGGCCGAAAAGCAGCACTTTATTAGAATGATATTTGTATTGTATCGTAGCTGCCACCGGCTCAAACGTTCTGTGAGATCAAGAAGCTGGAAGGTTTGAATTCAAAGATGCTTTTCATTTTTTCACGAACAACTTTTTGCAACAAGGAGCTCCAAAATCTAATCAGATCATCTGCTGCAGGGGATAAATATGTGGTGCAGGAATGACATTTCAAGACCTGTGCTCCTACTGATACATAGAGATAGGAGCTTTCTGTAATTCTTTTACCCGAGTTTCTGAGTTTTTTGCTGTGCATTTATTTCTGTGTGTTCACAGGTTCATTATTCACTATCTATTTGGCTGAGGTTGTCCAACAACGATGGCAGCAGAACCCTTGACAGACTGGCACAGTGGTCTCTGTGACTGCTTTGAGGACGCGAGTACTTGTAAGGATTAAAGGCCTTATTTTATTCTCATCTCTATGGCCTTTAGTAATATTAAGTCACTTAAGAGAGTTTGTACAACTCTGTTGGTATATCTCTGTGTGTTTTCCAGGCTGTTATGGTTTCTGGTGCTGCCCTTGCCTTGCTTGCACGGTTGCAGGAAGATTTGGAGAGAACCGTTGTCTTCCATTATGTGACGTGTGCAGCCCAGCCATTATGACAGCCTTTGGGATACCACTGTGTGCTCCTCCTGCAGGCCTGTCTCTCAGAGCTGCCGTTCGAAACAGATATCGTATCAAGGTATGATGCATGTAAAGCTGATATATACTGAATTTCACATGACATGCTGAATAAAAGGGAAGCAGCGTTGAATTTAAGTTAACTTTTTTTTTTTTACTTTGGTTCCCTGCAGGGTTCTCTCTTTGAAGACATCACTGTATCCTGTTTCTGTGTGTGGTGTTCCTGGTGTCAGATGCAACGTGAGTTAAGACATCGCAAAAGAAACCCCAATGTCATCAACATGCAGCCTCAAAACATCGTCAACGCGCAGCCTCAAAACATCATCAACGTGCAGCCTCAAAACATCGTCAACGTGCAGCCTGCTCCAATGATGATGGTTAACCCAGCTCCTGCTGGTTTCGTGAGCCAGCCAGGGGTCGTCATGGCTCCATACTGAGATTTGTGGCTTCTCATTGGTCTCTTGTGTTTTGTGAAGGAAAGTATGATTCAGCTCAGATCATGCTGCTGTTTGTTTAGTTACACCGAAGACAAAATCTAAGTATGTATTTTATCAGTGAAACCCAAAGATGTGATTTTGAATTGAATTGAATTGATTCATCAAACTCTCTAAACTGCACAAACTTGTGGTAAATCGCTTGTTTCAGTATGATGACTCAACAATGAAACCTATAATGTCATGACACAAACAAGCTTGGAAATACTGGATCAGAAGCCAATAAAATGGCACCATTGTAAAATAATTTATGAAGCTTTGAGAATTTTATAAATCTCTTGATTTATAAAAATTGATTTTTAAGTGTGTGAATGGCCTTGCCCCAGAACTAGTCAGTCAAACGATTTTAAAATATAATAGCAAAGGAGCCACTACGAGTTAGTGGACATGGCAAACCAGCAAAATGCAAAACAACATTCAGTCAGCCCTCTTTTCCAGTTAAAGGCCCACAGATTTGGAATACCCTGCCATCAGAAATAAAAACTGATTTAAAGCTTTCAGCACTAAGGTAAAACTATGGCTTAAACAAAGGCAAATCTGTGAACACTTAGATACATGGGTTTATATAGCATACATGCTTTCTTTCCCTTTTGTTGTTCTTAATCATCCTTTTAAGCCATTGTTCTTAACTGTCGTTTGTAGTCATTGTGGTTTCAATTACTGTTTGTAGTGGTTGTTTGTCTATTTTGTCTGTTTTATTATTAGTCTCTATGCCTGTATTAGAGTGTTGTATCCCTTAAATGCCTAACCAGGGACAAGGAATGCTAATTAGCTAAGGCTAGAAGTTCTATATACATTGCATCGGTTGCATTTTATTTAAATGTGGCAATGGCTACATGTATCGTCCCTGTCAAATAAAAATGAATAAATACATAAATGAATTCCACCTGTTCGTGAGGAAGTGTTTGCGTGTGAAATTGCATCATTAGCATAATAAACGCCCCTGAAATTGCCATACAAGGCTGCCTGTTCCGAAGAGTAAAAAGAAGGACTTCACACTGCAGAGCTTCAAGTCCAGTAGCCAAAAACACAAAGTTAGCAGTAATCATATTAGGGTGACCTGAAACAATTAGACAATATTAATGGTAGAGCTGTCAGTGATGTGTCATCAACGCTGTACTGTAACAGTCACAGACGTAAAGAGGGAATGGTCGGACCTGAAGTTAAAAAACATCTTTATAAAGCAAAGCGGTCCAGAACTAATATGTGAGATGTTCAGGAGGACGTGACAGTCGCTGCGATACTACACAAGATAATATTACAGCCTACAGTGGTGAGGTTACACTGTCGGGTGCATCAGAGGATGATACTGGACCTGCACAAAGACTCAATAAACACAATAAAATCCAAAAAATGACGAGCCATGACGATGATGATGATGATGATATGGTGAACAGAATATTCATTTTGCATTAAGTTTGCCTTAATATATATTTTATTTTAGTCAATTTCAGTTCCACATTTAAGCTCCAAACTCATTCAGATGAAGACACTGAGATGTGGATAGAGGCAGATACCTGTACATGACTTGTACAACAGGTCTGGATCACTCCTGAACTTTAATTCGTACCTTGTTTGTAGATAATTCATGCCACACAATTCTTTTAAATCTCTCGCATGAGCCACTTAAGAATGATTGTGTTTGTACGAGTGGTTCTCGCATGATGAGGCGTGATGTTTTTATGATTATGTCAACTGCAGGAAAGGATGATGATGAAAGATGAACTTTGTTTCTGTGACAATGGAAGCCAAAGGGTCTGACTTGGCAAGAGCGTGTCAGTAATGAGTTTATCAAATCGCATTGACAACACGGATTTTGACACAAAGCGTTTTCGGTAGCTGGCTTTCGGGAATTCATGCCTGGCAGTTGCCTATTGTAAGCCTGCTAAGCAACGTAGAAAAGCTGGTTTATTCACACTGCGTTCAAACACTTGGCAAACACAAGTCATCTGTAGGGCGCGTCTCAGTGGTAATGTGCAATGTAGTTCCAAAACTTCCTTCTAAAAGCAAAACTTATTCACATCTCTCGCTTTCATTTCTCACTTAGTCGTCTGTCAGTGGTGCTTTGAGGAAAAAGAAAGTTATGATGTTCAGTTAATTTCCTTAATGGATAATAAAGCTGAACTTCAGATTATATTTCTTTTACTGTTGACTGAGACTTGTAGCAGCAGATTCAGGCTTTTAAATGTCAAGGATAAAGTCAGAAGGCTTTTTTGTCTTTTTTTTTTTAAATGTTTATTTACAAGCATGTACATCACTTGTTTGTAGCTATTACACGTTTTATTATTCTTGTCATTAATTTGCCTTTTTAAGCACTTGAATAAAATGTCTTTACACTGTTTTGAATCGGCTGTTTTTTTATTTGTACAGACAGAAAGGCAAAGAATCCACATGGACTACTTTCAGAGGTCTCATTTGTTTTATACTCATTTATATCGAGATTTGGTGTCAAACAGTGTGTCCTGCTTGGCGTCTTTTTCAAAAACAAAGTCGGCCCTCCGGGGTTGAAAAGAGAATTTTGAGTATTAAAAGTTCAAGATTTGAAGGCCGATGGTTTTACAATCCTTTTATTTTCTTTCCTGTTAAAAACTGCTTCCAGAAAGACGAGCCATTTACCAGAACAATGAAGCTGGGAGTGCCTGCCTTGACGAAAAACCTGTTAACGGGACAGAAAAGACAGAGACAGGAATTTACTGTTAAGGAGTGTCAAGGAAGACAGCATCAGGAAACCTCAACACCATGGTACAAATATATTCTCTAACAGATGATATGTATCTATACATTCCTCAACTGTACTGGACTGAGGAAGCAAAACATCTATGACAAGGAACATACTACTGGGAGGTTATAGACTCTGTTTTTACCATGGCCACCTGCCAAAAAGGAGATATATGTCATTTAATTAAAATATCCCTGGGTGCTTAACAAGAAAACACCAAACAGCTGACAGCAGGAAAGGATCTCGCATAATACTCATTGGGTTATTTGTCTATTTTTTAAAATGGTTGCACAAACTCAAATTTCACTACATAAAAAAGACCAATCTGGGCCAAGGTAACACTATTTCTTTATACCCAAAATTTAAAACTCTAATATACAAATAGGAGATGCAGGTTAAAATATCAATTAAAAGAACGTAATGAACAGCTGCCACCTAATCAAAATGAAGATTTCTTGGTGAAATCTGGTCATGGTATAAATCAAAATGAAATCACACTTAATGAGAAACAGACTTTATCTCAATGGATGTACCTTTTATGCTGCAACGCCTTTAAAAGTGACATCTCTGGGTTCACTTGGTAGAGTGTCTCCTTCACCTCATCTTCAAAGTACAGCTAGAACGTGAGGAAAGGTCAAATTTGGATTAAAAATCAATTATTGTCATTTAATTTACTGGTATACCTGCTAACCCTGCTTGTGGTAATGAAATATAATCCTTGTTTGTCAGTTGTACTCTTGATTACTTGTACTTATCAGAAAATAGTAACTGAATTCTACACTATATAAAACATCATAGTAACAGAATATATTAGTTCATGTATTCGGTTCATCAAACTGTGGCAACAATGCAGCCTTGCAAAAATTTGTAAGAAAAACATCATTTCACATATTTAAGGTTCAGGAACACAACAGAAAAAATACAGAGTATGCTAACTTCTTCAGGATTGGTGGTGTGAATTATTCCTGACCATTGTGATGAAAAACGTATTTCTGCTTAATCTCCTGCACTCTTCATGAGTGACCAATAACGTTTCGGCAAAACACACAAACCTCTAAATTTTGCGGGTGGTATTTTCTGTCCGTGTCCCAAGGTGGAAGTTCTTCTCCAAACATGACCGCCAGGTGATCTATGAAACTGAACAAGACAAATAAAAAGATACAGAAGTGATTTTTAACTTTATTTAGCCAAATGAAATGGAGAACGCTTGATGTGTGGAGTATCCTGAATTAATCTGCGGTCCATATAGGGAGACCTACTCGGGTGCCTAATGTGCTATCACACATTTGTTTAAAGGATGTATCTTTGCTTTTCCTGGATTTCTTACAGTACAGAATCATGTAGAACAAAACTCCAATTTCTTTATATTTTTAAACCTTAGTTGTATTTTTTTCAGTTAGCTGCAATAAATCAAACTACATCTTGGTTACAAAAAGCACAGAAATGTACCAAATCATGATATATTCAGGGCTAGACGAAAAGAACAAGAGGAGTTTACCAGTTGTTGTCACAGAAAGCAGAGATAAAGTCACTCTGCTGGTGTTCAGGATAGAGGAAGAGAACAGGCCAGTGCAGGGAGCCCTGCTCGTCCAGGACGACCTGAGCCCCCGTGACCTCCTGAGAGCTGAGGCCGTCCAGGCTCAGCTGTGATATTGCTGCGGAGGAGCCTTCATCCTCATCCTCACTGTCTGAGCCGTGCTGACGAGGCTTCACAGGCTGGAGGAGCTTGATGCCTCGATCCTGCGGAAAGCACACAAAAATGATCATGTTAACATATATTATCAGAGATAGAATTAGTGTCAGATTTGACTGATTGTTTCGGGTATCATATCGTGATTTTCAAATACAAATGCATATGAAAAGTTCCACAGGTTTCATGTTTAACTGAGAGCAACATGGAGTTTATTTTCCTCTCACGTTTAAACAGGATTCTTACCTTTATAGCAGCCAGAAGACCTTCTTTCTCACCATGCAGCTTTTTTTCTTTGGCCTTGGCCCTCCTGGCATCTCTCTCTGCTGCTCTCTAAGGCACAAAAATAAACAAGGCTTTAAGCTCGACTGAGACTAAAACCTCCACCCCAAAATCAACTGAACTCATTAGCGATTATACCTTGTGTTTATCTGCTGCTGCTCTCAGCTCCTGCAGCTTCTTGTCAGTGGGATGGGCCTTGAGCCCCTCATCACACCACTGGATGGCCTCTGCAAAGTTGCGCAGCTCTATACAACACTGAACACCTGCAGAAACATGCACAACATATGCACATGATCTCAGTGTACTTACACAGAACCAGGATCTTACACTTCTATCTTGCACATTGCAAATATTCTTTAAACTTAATACTGTGAACTTTTGCACATTCCTGCATAAAACTGTACAGCTCTTTCATTTAAGTAACAGTCATATTGTTTTTATAATATTTTTTCACATTTTATTGTCAATTTTCTATTTTCTATTTAAGCTCCTTGACTTTCTTAATCTTTCTTTATATTTTCTACTTACTATGTTTATTGTTATGCATCAAAACACCAAGGCAAATTCCTTGTATGTAAAAAAACCTACTTGGCAATAAACCTGATTCAGATTCAGAAATAGACATACAGCTAAGAACAAGGACAACAAAGCTCAATAAAGCTATTATCCCTATAACGCCAGCTGTGTCATATTTGATTTATGAGTTTCGGAGAGCTCTACCTCATCAACATGATCAATACTTTCTTGAAATACCTGTTGCATGCGATCTGATATATGTCTTCTGCCATCTGGTGGATTATCTGTGTACTGCAGGCAGTAGCGGGCCTTTGAATGCCACATCAAACATGGCTGCCTTCATGTAGCGACTCGCAAGTTTTTGTCAGTGAAATCTTTGCTAATTTTGAAAAAGTTACATTAAGTAAGTAATATTTCAATATGAATATTTACTGTGTTTAAGCAACTTGTAATTACTTAATATTTTGTACCTTATTTTGTAGTAAAATCATGTTGAAAATGTGTGTATCAAATATGCAGGTCTAGAAAAGTAAGGTATCTGTAAATCCCTCGATCGTCATTGTATTGCATTTCATGATGCAATCTGCATTATGCCTACCACAATGCCAAATACACTGTTTTGATAAGTTAATATTTATATGGATATATTTAAAGTGGACACTGAGATATTCATAATAATATAATAGATTAATCATTAAAAAATTGATATAAACAGTTTTTTTGCCTACTGCCTACCACAAGGTGAAATAAAAAGGTTCCTGTTTGACAAAAAAGAACCAAACCAGTTGAAATGTTCCAAATGAAATTAACAATATTTGTTTTTGTTTCTAGAATAAACATTGTTGTGATAAATAAACTGCCATAAATGCCTGATGAATCAAATATGGTACATATATATACACACACACATATATATATATATATATATATATATATGTTGTATTTTGTCAAAAGGTCCAATAAACACTTCAATTTCACAATTTTCTGGATATTATTTGAGGTGTCAAGCTTCACAGGGTTATGCACATACAAGAGGGTGAAATAAATTGCATAAATATATGTATATAAAATAGATATATAGTTGTCTAATGTTAAAAAGTTCCTCCCATGGTGAATAAATAAAAACAGAAGAAGTACAAGAGAGCATAACACTGATGCACCACCTTGTTGTTTATGATTACTATGTACAGATATGCTATTGTAATATTTTAGAACCATATTTATGGTCAAAGTATTGATGTTTGTATGTTTGTATTACATACCTCTGATCAACGCTTTAAGGTGGTCTGGTTTGATCTTCTTTGCAGCTGCAGCATCATTTAACGCAGATCGCATGTTACCTGATATAAAACAGAAAAAATGAGGATGACTTTAAGCAAGAAACTGAACAAACTAAATATTATTCTTATTCTTTGTAAGCCTCCTTCTTATTGTTATGCATAACGATCCATATTCCCAGTACTAGCGATACATGTGTGTCTTATAAAGCTATGAATGCATCTGTATGGCATGTAAATAAGAATTAATTACCCAGGTAGAAGTGTGCTGCCGCCCGGTTGGTGAGGAGAACAGTGTCGAGGTCCTGGTCGCCACATTTCTTCTGCAAACCTGCTGTGTAGGACAGGATGGCCTTTTGGTAGTTCTTCTCTTTGAAAAACACATTTCCCTCATCCTTCAGGCTCTTCGCTTGCTCTGGGGAGGATTAATGAGGAAGATTAACTGAATCACTGACAGTTTCTCAAACTTACAAAGCTTCTGTTTTCACTGACAACAAGGATAAATCCAGCAGGTGTTTGAAAAGCTTTTGAGCTGAGATCCACCTACCTTCTGGGGGTCTGTCTTCATCGTGGATAATGGCCTGGAGACAAGCTAGCTCAGGGTGTGTTAGTGGGTCAATCTCTTCAGGGGCTGTTTTCATGAACATGGGTATTTTATCAAACTCCTGAATGAGACAAAAACAGAGGGATCACTGCAGGTGGACAGAAAATGTGCCTCTATCTCTATCAGCTCACTTATGTAGAAATCCTGATGAGACACTGGGAAATATTAATGTTACTTAATGTGGGTGGCATTAATATTAGTATGTCAACACTGCGCAGGCATCTCAAGTGGTTGGGGTGGTTCAAGCGGAAAACCCAGTCTGGCCTGCTGGAAGCCTCTATTTCCCTGCAGGAGCAGCTAAACCAGTTCATTCGTAATTATTAGATCTTTTCTCGTAATTACGATAATAAATAACTTCCTGGCTAATGTTGATAACTAGTTTCTTAACGTTACCTCTTCCCAGTTGTTGTCAGAGAAGCCATTTTTATATCTCTGGGTCTTGAATTTGTCCATGAGCTCGTCCATGCCGTCGTCACTGTCATATTGCACCTCTTTGGACGCCATTTTGGATTCAAATGTGTTTTTTAATCACTGTTTTGTTATTTAACAATCTTACATGAAGTGTGACAGGACGTTACTGCCGCCAGCCCATCAGCTGTAACAACGTTACCCTCTCCACAAGTTACCCAGCCCCTTGTTTACACATGTGTATTGGCGGTACTACGTGAATAAAGATCCGTGCGGAAACATAGTATGATACATTAGTTCCGCCACCGCCTGGCCAAAAGATGATGAATATAAAATGTTATTATCAAACCGTCAGATGTGGAAAATAACTATATACATTTACTCAGGTGCTGTGGCGTATTGAAGTGAAATTTAAAGGTTGAAAAATGGTCTTTAGTTGAGTATTTACATTTTATGTTTCTTTATTGTTCAACTCAAACAAATTTGAGAAGGAAATATTGTAATTTTTACTCCACATAACCAACATAACAGCTAGTTACTTTCAAGTAAGATTTTTCATACAAAACCTGATGAATTGTTAGGGACTAAACTACCCAACAGAATATGAAGTAGTTATTAACTATTAACTTTAACACGTTAATTAACTTTAACCAGCAACAATGAATTCCTGCTTTTATGTAACAATAATACAAATTTAAATAAAATGTCACTTCAACGTGGCAAAACTGCAAAAAGAGCTATTTTACCTTTGATGGTTGTACTTTTTCACACATGAAACTTTTACTTGTACTGTAGTATTGTTATATTGGGGTTTTGGCACTTTTGCTTGAGAGCTTAATACTTCTTCCACCACTGTAAATGGTAATATGATGAGGAAGTGGAAAATCACATAAGTACATTTAAAGGCACTTTAGAGGGACATATTGTACTTTTTACTCTTTTTTTGCTTCTTTGGCAGCTACAGATTAAGATTTTATGCACAAATCAGTTGAATATGAATGAAATATAAATTACATATAATGTGGCTAACCTGCATATCGAGCTACTTCTGTATTTTCACTTGTAATGAAGTATTTATAGTACTTATATATTGTGGTAATGCTACTTTTGCTTTAAGGTAAGAGTAGAATTTTCCTAAAAAACAATGTATAGACTCATACCTGTATCTGCAGACACCGCCACACAGTGTATTTTCATTATCTGCCTGTATTTTCTTATTTTGCTGTGTTCATGACATTTCTGGGTGTCAACCTTTAAGCACTGGTGTGTAGCCACTGTACCAAGATGGCGGTTGTATGTTACTGATGAAAATGTGTATTAAAACAGCAAATGGTCATTATTTCTCTTCACCTCTGTGGGCTCGTGTTTTTATTTGCATGGGAACATGAAAGGCTACAAAAAAAATGACATTGCGACATTCTTGTGTATTACATCATGGTAACCAAAAGCAATTGAATATATTAACTATTATGTCAACCAGCATGTACATTATATGTTTTATAGCAGTGTAAAACAAACAGAAACTTTCAGTCCTCTTAATGGCATCAGACAAAACTTATAAAACATACAAGGCTTTTATCTTCTCTCCCCACCACCTCACTGATAGCATCATACACAATTAGCACAAGTACACACAATCATAAAATAAAACATTTATTTCCACATTCAAAGTTGTTATTCATACAGTTTCCACTCTTCCCAGAAGATCCAACAGTCCATCTTTACTGAGAAACATCGTCTCACCTGTCTGCTGACAGATCACCTCAAACTTGGGTGTTCCCTCGAAAGCTCCCTGTCCTACTACGATAACATACGGGTAGCCCAGTCTGCTGCAATCCTTCAGCCTCTTTCCAATGGTCATCTGTGTACGGTCATCAAAAACAACTTCACCCCTCAAACGAGGCAGAGTCTCTCCCAAAGTGTGAACCAGTTCCTCAGCTAAGACTGCTGCCTCGTCCACCTTACTGCCCTTCTTTGGGGGTAAAACACACACCTGGTAAGGGGCCAGAAGGCCTGGCCAGCGGATGCCCTCTTCTGTTGACATCACTTCAATGGCTGCGGCGAGAATACGGGTTACTCCAAGACCATAGCAGCCCATCTCTGCAATACTAGACTTGTTCTGGGCATTGCTGAAGGTGGCATTGAATGCATGAGAGTACTTTTTACCCAGGTAAAAGGTGTGGCCGACCTCGATACCCTTTGACTCTACCAGTGTGCCAGTGTTGCACTGTGGGCAGTAGGTTCTGTCTGATGACATGGTCTCTACATTAGCAGAGAAGGAGCAGGTCCCACAGACCAGAAGCCTGTCCTCCCCGATGTCTGCTGGCAGCTGGAACTCATGGGAGAGTTTACCGCCAATGTTGCCCGTGTCTGCCTGCACCTGAACGCAACGCAGACCCAGACGGGCAAAGAGCCTGGTGTATGCCTGGCACACAGATTCATAGGTCTGGTAAGCTGCTTCTTCACTCACATCAAATGAGTACATGTCCTTCATGTAGAACTCCCTCCCTCGAAGCAGACCAAACTTTGGCTTTGGTTCGTCTCTGAATTTGCGGGTGATCTGTTTTAAAAAAAAGAAAAAGAAATCATAATGTAAAAATTGCAGCTTATTACATTAAATACACTGGGGGCTTCAGGGTGAAGGCTACCTGATAAAGAAGCAGAGGGAGCTGTCTGTAGGAGAGAGTCGTCTGGTGAGCAACCAGAGTCGTCACTGCCTCCTCATGCGTGGGGGCCAAGCAGTAGTCGGCTCCATGTCGGTCTTTTAAACGGATTAGCTCCTTTCCCATCAAGTCCCAGCGCTCGCTGGTTTTCCAGAGATCAGCTGAGCACAAACTGGGCATGTCCAGCTTCTGCCCACCGATCCCCTGCATCTCTTGGTCAATTACTCTCATCTGATGATTTAAGACAGCAGTTATTACATTTTTACCCAAAATGAGAGTATTTACACTCAACCTTCTAATGCAGTGGTCCCCAACCTTGGAGCCGGGATCACCCCCCAAGGGGTTGCAATATAAACCTCAAATGATTCTTATGAATTACTAAACAATTTTATCTCCTCAGGCATCTAAAAATGATTTGAATAAATTGATCTGAAAAGGAAAAATGACTCTTTCTAACTGTTCACATTTTGTATAGGGGCCAAAATTAGACATCTGCTCATACTGTGTTAACTATAAATCAGGAACCGCATTAACAAATGCATGATTTACTTTTTTTAGTCTTTTTATTTGGATCATCATTAGCTGTCTAAAGTGGTTGCTAGTCTTCTAAATAAATAAATAAATAACGGTTAAATAAAACAAATAAAAAGTCTGTTATACAACAAAAACAAACTGTCCACAAGAAAAAACAAACAAATAGAAAGTAAAATAAAAGAATTCAGACAATAATTACTACAACATCATACTCTTGTATGATTCACACAGATTCATGCCAGAAAATCACGCTTACTTGACGTGTATAATTTCTTAAACAAAAACTAGTCTCACCAGCTTCTCCATGGAGCGGACGGTGGCAGGAAGGTAGTAGTAACAACCCGGGTTGGATGGATGGATGAGCCCGGCCTGCTGCATGAGTCTTTGGCTTTTACAAGTCATCTCTCCTTGCAGCCGGGTGTCCTGCTCCAAATCACGCAGGTTTGAAGGCTGGTAGAGGCGGGACACCAGGAGTGTCGGCTTGCTATGTCTGGAGTTGGTGGAGGCAGGAACAGTGACATGCTCAGCACACCCTGAATGGCTCCTCCTGGGAAGTACTGAGGTTCTGTGGAGGCGCCGGAAGACTCTCTGCCAAATCTGATTCATTATGGGCTCCATGGCGGATCCAGACCTGCCAGACGAGACAAAACAGTTAGAGCTGAAACAATAAGTCAATTGACAGAGAATACATAAGCAGCATTTTGATTATTAGTTAATTGTCTGAGTCATTTTTTCAGTACAAATACCAAATACTCTCTGGTTCCAGCTTCTCAAAAGCGAGTTGGTCAGACAAAAAAAACAAAACAAATTAATTAAAAAAGATTAATTTAATCATCTTGAGCTTAGAGAAACTGCAATGAGCACTGTCTATTTTTTTTTCATAATAATGAAGAGTAAATAAATTGATCAATCAAGAAAATAATCAACACATTAGTCGATAATGAAAATTCTGGTTAATTGCAGCGTTAAAGTCAGTGGTGGAAATAACTAAGTACGTTTACTCAAGTACTGTACTTTACAAATATACTGTGCAAATCTAAGGTAAATTTACTTCACTTGACTTTTTCCATTTTATTCTACTGTATAATTCTGCTGCACTATACTAAAGAGGGAAACATTCTACTTAAACAGTTTATGAATTTGGACATGCATAATGACTGCTTTTACTTTTACTCAAGTACATTTTGCTGATAATACTAATCCACTTTTACATGTGTAGGATTTTTAATGCTTTAACTTATAATGTGTTTTTAGTTGTGGAACTACGACTTTAGCTTAATCTGAATACTTGTTCCACCACTGACACAAATACACACGATCTTAGTGTTAAATTATAGGAAATTAAATGATAATCGCTGCATGCAAGTAGTAAACAGGTGAAGTCAAGGTCGTCACATCTCAGACAGGTTTCTATTTAATCCTTAGAATAAGACACATACTGTATGTATATTACATAAATGCAGAGGATTAAAAGTTGTGGTTGAAAATGTCAGATGTCCCAAGTGTCCACAGCAGTGACACTTCATGGATGCATGTTACCAAATCCCTTCCTGATGGCAGTTTAGCAGTTTAGCATGCTAAAGTTAGCTTCCTCAGTTAGCACGGAGCAACGTATGTTACGTACGCAGAACAAGTAAGAAAGACTCACCTTAAGACCAATAAACTATCGTTCCCAGTAGATTATCTGAGTACACGAGCACAGAATTACATTTCTATAAAGCTGACAAGCTGTAAAACATTGAAGGTCCCTCCTCCATGCTGTCTTACTGAGCTACATGCCTGGAGGCTCGTCCCCTCAATGTGACTGCGCCCCCTGCAGGTCTGGAGGAGTAACGCCGTCCCATCATACACTCCGTATTCAGATCCTTTACTGTACAAGTACCAATATACACTTTAAAAAATACTGTGTTACAACTGATGCATTCAAATTCTTCTAAATAAAAGTACTGAAGTATGATTAGCAAAATTTACTGAAAAGTATCAAAAGTAAAAGTACTCATACTGCTTGAAAATCAGATGCTGCAGACTATTGACTGGCATATTATTATATGTGATATTATTAATACTAATACATAAGCAGAATTTTACTGCTGTAGCTGGTCGAGGAGGAGCTAGTTTTAACAATTTTATATACAGTTAAGTAGTTTCAGTCCAGTGGTTCCCAATCTAGGAGTCAAGCTTAAAAAAAAGTTTCTGATATGAAGACAAAAGAAAATTTGACTTCTGTGGCTTTTTATTTGTTTGGTGGGCGACATTTTATCCTGGAGGGCATTCATTTTTAAACAAGCAAGGGACGCTAAATCATTATGAGAAGAAATTAATTAATTAGGTTAGCTCTAAAAAATGATGTTCAAGTTTGTTTATTAGTATTTTTAATATTATTATTTAGTTGTTTTGTTTTGTTTGTCTGTTATTATTAGTGTGTTCTTTGTTTGTTTTGGGTGTTCTTGGCTATAAGTTATATAAACTGTTGTCTCCATCAGTATTTTTATTAAAAAAAAATAAAAACCCTCAGTCACAGTATACAGCATGACAGTAACGTCTATGTTCAGCAGATGGAGCTAGAGACTGACAGCAAATGTTTTTCTTTCTCACATGTCCTCTTCCAGACAAAATCTATTCCTAAAATTGAGCTTTCAAGAGTATCAGCTACAAATCAAATAATTTTGCTGTGTTTAGATAGAAATTATGATTTGTAATTCCCTAAATATGGATATGATATCTATGTTTTTATACCTCATAAGGTTTAGAGAAGGTTTAGAAATGAGTACACTTTCAGGTGTTTGGTTTGCCTTGGTGACATGGTGGGCCGGCATGCATGTTTGTTGATAAAAATTTTCATATCGTCCTTAATAGGGACACTGGCCTCACCGTTCATGTTATTGTCAGGAACAAAAGTCTGAATATTTCCATCATTAACCTTTTCTTTCTCTGTAAACACTGTGCACACATATCATACATCATCACATTTACATTCTGTAAATTTTGAATTTAGACTTAATTGAGCTGGAAACAGGAAACATTTACTGTGAAAGGGAAAGGAAGACGCAATGGAGGGGAAAAGGATGAAAGTTCAATGGCCTGCAAACATATTTAATGAGTCATTTGGTGCTGACATTACTTCACTTCCTCCGGAACCCCCACTGACACTGACTCTTACACCCCCTGCCTGACTCTATGCGATACATTAATGCACATCCTCTGTATTATCATCTCTGTAAATTGCACATGTTCTCTATACTTCATACCGTAAACATTTGCACATTCCTGCATAAAACAGCTCTTTGATTTTAAAAACAGATATATTGTACATATTTTATATAATATTTTTTAATATTCTTATTGCATATTTTGCTTGACTGTTGCAATGCTTCTTGCTATGTTTATTGTTATGCACCAAAACACCAATGCAAATTCCTTGTATGTGTAAACCTAATTGGCAATAAACCTGATTCTGATTTTGATTCTGATTAATGGGGTCAACAGCAGTCCTTGTTCTCCTGAAGTCTATGACCATCTCCTTCATTTTGGTCACAGTAGGTGGTTCACTCTGCACCGCTCAACAAAGCTGGCCACCAGGTCCCTGTATTCCGACTCCTGTCTACCTTTGATACACCCAACTACTGCAGAGTCATCCGAGGATTTCTGCAGATGACAGGACTCCGAATTGTACTGAAAGTCGGAGGTGTATAAAGTTCTCATCACCATGTCAGACATGCTGTTCCTGCCATCAGGTAGTCAGTAATCCAGGAGTTGGTGGAGGCATCTACCTGCATCCCCTGGAGCTTCTCACTCAGCAGCTGGGTCTGGATTGTGTTGAAAGCACTTGAGAAGTCAAAGAACATAATTCTCACAGTGCTTCAAGCTCTGTCCAGATGTGAGTGAGCACGCTGCAGCAGGTAGATGATGGCATCATCAACTCCCAAGCTGGGGGTGGTAGGTGATCTGTAGCAGGTCCAAAGATGTGCTCACCTGAGGTTGGAGATGGGACAAAACAAGCCTCTCCATGACCTTCATGACATGCAATGTCAGGGCAACTGGTCGAAGAAGCCAAAGTTGTCAAACGTAAAATTTTATCTAAACAAGAGCTTTATCTGAATAAAATACAGAGTGAAACTGAGTACAGAGTGCAGCACACTGTGATGAGTCTTTAGGGTGAAGTCTGAGCAGAACCCAGTTTGGAATCATCAGCAGAGTTTCAGGTGTTTGTTGATGCAGCAGCACCACCTGCTGTCCAAATTAACAAACAACAAGCTGTCAAACAGAAGAGGAGCAGAAATCCTGATCCACGTTTAATCATCCGTCTTAAGAAGATTAAGAGTGTTTCTACGAATGCTCTTTAATTTCTACACGTTTCTAAAAGCAGAACTTCAGAGCTTCTTAATGTTGTCTATCTGAAGAAGAAACTTCATATATTTAACTGTCTGTAAGCCGTGTTATACAGTATACAACAAAACTGAGTACTAGCCTGTGCAATATCACTATTCCTAACTAGTGCCGACCGTGAAACATGGAGGTGGGAGTGTGCTCATATGGGGCTGCATGAGTACAAAGGGTCTCTGGGAGAAGACATTTATAGATGGCACCATGAGAGGTAGTCTTAGGCAGTGACCTCATTTAGGATCCTAGTGGTGGCCTGGTGTATCTTCCCATGATGTCATAGTATACTGCAATGTGTCATGGAATGTCGTGATGTCATAGTATTCTATGATGTGTCATTGAATGTTGTGACGTCATAGTATACTGTTATGTGTCATGGAACGTTGTGATGTCATAGTATTCTATGATGGGTCATGGAATGTTTTGATGTCATAGCATACTGTGATGTGTCATGGAACGTTGTGATGTCATAGTATACTGTGATGTGCCATAGAATGTTGTGATGTCATAGCATTCTCTGATGTGTCATAGAATGTTGTGATGTCATAGTATTCTGTCATGTGTCATGGAATGTTGTGATGTTATGGTATAGTATGATGTGTCATGGAATGTTGTGATGTCATACTATACTGTCATGTATCATGGAATGTTGTGATGTGTCATGGAATGTTGTGATGTCATAGTATTCTCTGATGTGTCATAGAATGTTGTGATGTCATAATATAGTATGATGTGTCATGGAATGTTGTGATGTCGTAGTATACTGTGATGTGTCATGAAATGTTATGATGTGTCATAGAATTCCGTGATGTCATGGTATACTCTGTAGTGTTATGCAATGTTGTGATGTTATAGTATACTGTGATGTGTCATGGAATGTTGTGATGTTATAGTATACTGTGATGTGTCATGGAGTGTTGTGATGTCATAATATTCTGCGATGAGTCATAGAATTCTGTGATGTCATAGTATGCTGTGATGTGTCATGGAATGTGGTGATGTCATAGCATTCTCTGATGTGTCATAGAATGTTGTGATATCACAGTATTCTGTGATGTGTCATAGAATGTTGTGATGCCATACTATGCTGTGATGTGTCATAGAATGTTATGTCATAGTATAGTGTGATGTGTTATGGAATTTTGTGATGTGTCATGGAGTGTTGTGATGTCATAGTGTTCTGTCATGTCTCATAGAATGTTGTGACTGCAAAATATACTGTGATGTGTAATGGAATGTTATGATGTCATAGTATAGTGTTAGGTGTCATGGAATTTAGTGATGTGTCATGGAATGTTGTGATGTCATACTATACTGTGATGTGTCATGGAAAGTTGTGATGTCATAGTATACTGTGATGTGTCAAGGAATGTTGTGAGATCATAGTATACTGTGATGTGTCATGGAATGTTGTGTCATTGCGTACTGTGATGTGTCATGGAATGTTATGATGTGATAACATACTGTGATGTGTCATGGAATGTTGTGATGTCATACTATATTTAAAGTTATAATCTCGAAGATTTTCATTTCGGCACCTATGGCAATAAACGGTAATTGCAGGTGTGTTTTTCGACCTCACTTCAGTTTCAGTTTCAAGTTTCATCATCTGCAGTCATCGATCTTTTCTTTGTTTGTGCGGCCATGGTAACCGTTTTCTCGCAACAAGACCAGAGAGAACAGTATGCTGCTTCACACATAGGTGAGTTGAAGAGCAAGTCTATTGCGTTAAAAGCCTTGTTAACAGCCTACAGTAAATGTGCGCCACTTGTGATTTTTCCGTGAAAGTCGTCACTGACACCCGGGTCGTAATACTGCAACTGCAAGGGCTTTCATCAGGTGGTCATCGGCTCAATCACCATTGTGTCAGCTCATTCGGCAATGGACAGTGACTGAGCAGACATTTATTCAAATGAAAATTTTTGGATATTTAATGTCACAGTTTCTGTAAAACTGCAACAAAAGCACAAATGACAAAAGGAAATCAGAACAAAACAATATACATAACATAGGCATAATGTACGGCCACAACTGCTAGACAGAAAATGCTGAGTCGCAGTGCAAACAGTGCTAACCACCAAGTCACAGCTATGCGTATCAATTGACTCATTTTTAAATGTAGTTTCAGCAAAAGTACAGCTACTATATGCTGCTCATAGCATCCAAAAGGTGATAAAACAAAATACTTACAGACAAATAGTGTCCAAGGCAACAAAATAGGAACACTCCCCGCCTGGTACAATAGGACTGTACCACTAAAACATTAAACAATACAAATATTAAAATGCAAAAGACAGTCCATTG
Organism: Oplegnathus fasciatus; assembly: GCA_003416845.1. Lineage (NCBI taxonomy): Eukaryota > Metazoa > Chordata > Actinopteri > Centrarchiformes > Oplegnathidae > Oplegnathus > Oplegnathus fasciatus. The sequence goes on from NTHP01000278.1 coordinate 704,835, forward strand.
TCTACTGCCACTCAGACAAAAGAACAACCATATCTGAGATCGGTCTCAGAAACACTTTTAAAGTCCCTTCCTTTACTGTCCCTACTTCGGCCTTGCGAACCTTGTTGTCAGTGCTGAGGCAATGTCTTGATGACAAGTCTCACAGGCCAGTTATTCCTCTGAGCTTGGTTATCTTTGAGTAAAACAACATCTCCAACTTTAATGTTGGGCTTGTCCTCTGTCCATTTTCTTTGACTCTGAAGAGTGGCAAGGTATTCCCCTCTCCATCTCTTCCAGAAAGTATCTGCAAGACTCTGAACTTGTTTCCATTGTTTAGTATGGAGCTCTGCTGGGTCAAAGTTGCCAGAGGGTGCAGATAGAGCACTTGTCTTCTGAGTCAAGATCATTGCTGCTGTCAGAACAGCTGGCACTTGTGCTCTTGTCAAGATGTCAATAGCTTCTTCGTGGGTGGATGCAGATGCAAGTCTGTCATCAACATAAAAATGTCTTACTACGAACTGCTTGGCATCAAAGCCATGTTCTCTCTCACCCTCAGTTGCAGCACGCCTCATGCAATAAATAGCCACGGCTGGTGAGGGGCTGTTTCCAAACACGAGAACTTTCATTCTACAGTCCCTCACATTCTTGCTGAGTTCATTGTCTTCATACCAAAGGAACCTGCGGTAGTCACTGTGGTCTTCTTGTACCACAAAACAATAAAACATGTGCTGTACATCAGCTGTGAATGCTACAGATTCTTTTCTGAAACGTAGGAGAACCCCTAAGAAGGTGTTGTTTAAATCAGGGCCACTGAGCAGCACTTTGTTCAAGGACACTCCTTCGTATTCAGCACTTGACTCAAACACCACTCTTAACTGATCAGGTTTTTGGGGGTGGTACGCCGAATGATGGTAAATACCAGTGTTCTTTATGTTTCTTCAGCGGAAGGGCAGGCTTTTCATGATCATTGTCAAGCATGTTCTGCATGAAGTCAATGTACTGCCTCTTCATGTCAGGTTTTTCGTCCAACATTTTCCTGAGAGAGCAAAGACGCTCCATTGCTTGCTCTCTGCTACTTGGAAGGCACTCTCTGGAGAAGCGGAATGGTAACGGTGCCACCCAGCTTTCCTTCATCTTGATAAACTTGTCTATCCATTATATCAAGAAAGGCTAGATCATCCACTGAAAGTGCTGGTTTGTCATCATCCCTGGTCTTGTCAAAAACTGCAGATCCCAGGCTGTCTACATTCCCACTAAGGAACTCTTCCTGAGTACAAAAGACTGGGGAACAGCTGAGATGGACTGATGTGTTGTTGTGTGTCTCCTTCACCAGGATTTTGTTTAGGCATGGTCTGAAAAAGGATGTAGGACCGTTACTGAGAACATGCGTTTTCAGGACAGTAACACTTGATGGTTTCTGAGATGTCCCCAGGCAGACTTCACCCACAATGACCCATCCCAGGTCTAGCCGTTGCACGTAAGGACCACTGTGGGGTCCGTTGATTTGCTCCCTCACTTTGTGCACCCGCAGGATATCTCTACCCAAAAGCATGAGGATTGGAGCATCTTCATCCACAGGGGAAATCCTGTCTGCAACGCGCTGTAGGTGTGGGTGATGACGTGCCACCTCAAAAGATGGAATCTCTCTGCGGTCATCAGGAATCATGTCACATTCAATTAAATCTGGCAGGAGAAGTTGTATTTTGCCATCCACAGATTCAATCATGAAGTTTGTAGCTCTTCTGCCCACAGCTTCTGAGCCAGTTTTCAGTGTGTACGGGGCTGATGAGGTTGTGACATTGAAAAGATGAAAAAACTCAGATTTGGCAAGTGACTTGTTACTCTGCTCATCTAGCACTACATACATTTTCTTCGCTTCCTCTCTTTTTCCAGCAGGATACACTATCACTGGGCTGATTTTGGAGCATGAGTGTTGACTCTCTGCATTACCACAAATCTCTGTGCATTTGGATGTAACTGGAGTAAAGGCATTTTCACTCACCTCCCCGCCGTCATCTTTATCAGCTTCTCGGCTTTCTGTTGTAGTAGGAAGAGGACCAGGATGTAGTGCTGAGATGTGTTTTTCACTATTGCACTCCATACATTTAATGGCCACTCTGCAGTCTTTTGCCACTTGCTGATATGACCCACAACACCTGTAACAAATGCGATTCTCCTTCAAGAATAACTTCCGCTTGTCAATATGTTTAGCTCTGAAGCCCCTACATTTTTTGAGACGATGAGGCTTTTTATGTATGGGACATTGCTTATCAGGGCTTTCCATTTTCTTCTCAGCAGAATTACACTGAATAGTCGAAGACTCTCGTGGAACATCTGTTTTGTGTACATTTACAGGAGCTCTGTTGCCACTTCTTGTGTATTTCTCAGTTTTTGACCTCTGGTTACTGGGGGATGTAAAGGCAAAACGGGTCATTTCTTACATTTGCCTGTTGTCTTACAAAGCTGGAGAAGGAACTAAAAGGGGGGAATGCCACCCCATATTCCTCTTTATATTTGGATCCTGTGGCAATCCATTTCTCCTTGAGGCTGTGAGGTAACTTCTCCATAATGGGATTTACTCCACAAGCTGTGTCCAAATATGACAAGCCTGGCAAATATCCGCCCTCTTTGGCACACTCTATCTCCTGAAGAATGTCGCCCAATTCTCTTAGCTTGGCATTATCTTTGTTGGTGAGTTTAGGGAAATCTTCAACCTTTTTCAGCAGTGCATGTTCAACTACTTCTGGTGACCCGTAACATTCTTCTAGTCTTTGCCACACTAAGTTGAGAGCTGCTGTGGGATTGAACGCATGCACAGAACGAATTCTCTTTGCCTGTTCGGCGGACTCCACACCAAGATCTAATTCTTCCCTGGCTGAAAGGTTAAGGTCTTTGGTAGCACATTGGAATGATGCCTTCCATGACCAGTAATTCTCGGGGTGGTCATCAAATTTTAGGAGACCTGCATACAACAATTCTCGTCGAATTAGATACTTTGTTATGTCTCGCACACCTTGAGGCTCAGATGAAAGCTCTCTTAGAGGATAAAACGACTGTCCTGCTGGTCCTGAGGAGTACATTTTATCTTGCCATTCTTCCTTGTTTTGTTCTTGTTTTACATTAGCTTTTCCTTTGTCGGCATCTTTGTTTTTCTCAACATCATGAGTAGCTGCTTTCTTTGTGGCCATTTCACACTGCTCATGTGCCATCTTGTGGCTACCTAGTGTATCAGCCTGGAATGGTGTTTCCCCAGAGTATGCTTCTGAGTGCTGCTGGACATATTCAGAGGTGCGCTGGGCTGAACTGATGTAACTCCAACAACTCTTGACTAAGTTCACTCTTTAGACTAATATCAACTTCTTCATAGGCAGCAGCTTCAGTGGTTGCAGCAGCACAGCTCTCTGACTTTGTAAAATGTGAAGATGTGCTTCAAGGTCAGCTTTCTGCTTTATGATCCTTGCTTTCTTTTCTGCATAAGCAAGCTGATACTTACAGCAGCCTTTGCCTTACCTCGAGCTTTTATTGCTAAGGAACTAGCTGATAAGGCTTGGCTTGACCGCCTTGATGCCCAGGAATGTACTGACTGTGAATGGGCATCAGCACTTTGCTTAGGTTCTTGCTGCTTTTCCTCTCTCGTCCTGTTGCTGAGGAGCTGGTTGATACTGCTTGCCTGACCGTAGACTCATTGTTGCTGCATATCTTCCTGTTCAATTGTGCCCGCCGTGCGCTTGTCTTTTTACTATACTGTCCTCGCAATGAGTAGCCCTTTTCAAAGCTAGACAGTTAGCTAACAGTGTGAAGTCCTCCAATAAACACAAGACGTAACTTTTCTTGGATATTTAATGAAGTATCACAGTTTCTGTAAAACTGCAGCAAAAGCACAAATGACAAAAGGAAATCAGAACAAAACAATATACATAACATAGGCATAATGTACGGCCACAACTGTCAGACAGAGTCGCAGTGCAAACAGTGCTAACCACCAAGTCACAGCTATGCGTATCAATTGACTAATTTTTAAATGTAGTTTCAGCAAAACAAAAGTACAGCTACTATATGCTGCTCATAGCATCAAAAAGATGATAAAACAAAATACTCACAGACAAATAGTATCCAAGGCAACAAAATAGGAATGGAAATTGCAGCAGGAGAAGCAGTCACACTGTGTTCCTGACCACGCCTCATTAGGTCTGAGGGAAATTCCCTGCTCTAACACTACTGTTGTCAAAAGACCAGGAGGGGGCACTGCAGGACACAACACTTATCTGTGCAGTTTTACGTGCACTCAAACAGAGGGCAGAACAACACACATAAAAAACAAATAGGAGTATACTGTACCGTATATAAAGTTGGAGACAGTTTATTTTTGCTTGGTTTGTAGTTTATGTAAAGCACTTTGTAACTTTACTAGTACCTTAAAAATAAAGTTAATTGTATTACAACAAAACACAGCAAATGACAACTGCCACCATTCAGTATAGGGTTAAATATTTAATACACTGTTTTTGAAGAACTGATGAGTCTTTATTGAACTTACTATACTATCCCAGGCAATCTTTGCCTTTTGTTGACATGATACTGTACTGCAGTCTGTGTTAATGCACTTTTGCTGGCTTTATAGTGTTTTATGTCAGCAATTTGAAACCATTATTCCCTCAGGCAGTCAATGACACACCTGATGGTCCACTCACATGGCAAACACAGCTTAGCTCAGAGTATCTCCCTGGCTCTTCTCTCTCAGGTGGACACTGTGGAGGATATCGTTCAGTCTGTAGGTTACACATTGATTGGAGATGCACATACACACACACACACACACACACACACTGATGTATTCCCCGGCCAATTGGGTTTGTGCCTGTTTCATCCATTTATCTAGCTGCTCTTGTTGTAAGATTTGGTTCTCAAAGAAATGGGCGGCTGAATGTCTCCCTGAGATATGAACAATCCCATTATGATGGATTTTATCTGCAAACATCACATTCGCCTGTTTGGCTTTATACTGAATATAAACTTGAAATTTTTTACTGCTACAAAGACTTAGTTCGAGAGTTCTGGGAAATGTAAAAATATATATCTGGCACTTTAAATGTACTGTATCATACATTAGGGTGTAAGTTTGGTTTCAGAAGTCAGGGGGACACAATGAAGTCAGTTTTTCAACCAAAAAATAAACAACAGAATGCTACTTTTTTAAAATAAATCTAGCAAATAATATATTACAGTGAAATTGGCAATGAGGCTTCATAGTAATGATAGTATTTCTATGTGAATTGCCGCATTAACCCTACCTAAAATCATGTTAAGTTTCCTCGATAGAGACCTGATACTTTACAATAAATAATGTTGTATTTGCATCTTTACCATAAAGACCATCAGCCTTTACTGTCCGTGACTTATGTTCAAGTATTTTTAGGAAAATATAAACTCCACATAGAAACTCAGATTAAATGATTTTTCTTTCTCTCAAGCTGCATAAGGCCCCAAACGCCTCCACCAACAAGGTAGGGCAACTTTTATGTAGCCAGAGAGGTGAAACCCAAACGTTTGATCAGCTCTTCTCTCATCTAGATTTGTATCCCTTTGTACATTAGAATTCAATTAGACTTTAACTCAACTTTATTGTCATTGTACTTGTGTACAACCTGCTGAAAATAACCAAAAAGTATACAATAAATAACTGTAAAAAGTTAAAAAGATCATTTCAAGTGTACATTTTTGTATACACTGTAGTATACAGACATAGTAATAGTGCAAAATAATTTACTTGATTTGCATTGACTTGAAACCATTTCACCAACCTTGTCCTTTTTCCAGACAACCACTGAAGGTTTTTTTTATCCTGATTAAATCTGAAAAACTCATTAAGCTCATTACACCCATATGTGATTGTGAAACATTTCATCCCAAAGCCATGGACATTAATAATCTGCTGTGACAGCCTTCTTTCTTATTGTTTCAGGATGTCCTCAAGATGGAACCAGGATGCAGGGCTTTGTTATTGTCAATTAGCATTAAGGTTTCCCTTAACTGGAACAAAGGGGCCCAGTCCACACCATGAAAAACAGCCCCAGACGGTTCACAGGGTTTCGACATCGACATACGTTTCGACATTTTGGCCACATAGTTTGTTAGATTTCAGTATCTGGAGACAGATGGAATAAATCCTTCACATGTGACATTTATTGATGTAAAAATAATCCTCAACTACAATCACTGATCTTCAAATATTCACATTTCGGTGTCAATTAAATTCTCAAATTCAGTCATGACATTATGGCCTAACACTGAAATGGAAAACACGAGCAAGAGCAGTACCAGGAAACAAACTCAGATCACAGTTCGACATTATTTTAAGGGATAAACTGTAGCACTTGTTTACAGTTTGTCATGATGTCACTCACCCTGGTAACCTTATGTCACTTAGAGTCTTTTAAGGTCATTTAAGGGCATAGTAGTTTAGGTCATTTTCTTCACCTCTCCAGGCCTTTGAGTCTGTAATCAGGGCAGTTGGACAAAACTGAGTTCATTATGAAGAAAGGAGTTGATTACTCTGATTACAGCCATCAATACTCACAACTCATCAGCTCCAGACACATGAGGAAGATGGTGAATGCTAACAGAAACCCTGTTATATCTCGATTCAGAACATACAGCGGTGAGTACAGTACAAACAAAATACCCCCAAATTGTGTTCGGGATCATAATGGTAGCAAACATGTTAGCCAGCCAGTGTAGTCGGGCTAAATTAATAAACCTGTGTCTGCTGATACTGTATGATAACCTCGCCTCAAAAGAATCATGGACATTTTGTTTATTTATTCATACATACAAAACAATCCCAACTCAAGGTCCACTTACTAGCTTTTTGCAGAGATTTCAAACGTATCACACAGTCTTCATCATTGGGGGGGACTTGCTCAGGCACCATGGAGCTGTTGACATGCGAGCTCAGCAGCTGTTATGATTTCATCCGTAGCACTTTTAGGACTTTCGCTGATGAACACCGTGTCGTACAGCCGTGGAGAATTCGTCAGACTTCTATTTCCAATTAATACGGTTACTGTACATGCAGTATTAGTAGAACGTGATGTTCACTGACTCAGTGCTAAACTGTTGCCAACAGGTTTCCCAACCCGTCTGACTGACAGCGTCACCAACCTGAGACAAGCTGACAAGGGCAACACAAAGTCTCTGAATAAGTCTCTGCAGGTTGTTTAGGGTCTGGAACTAATGTTGTAGTTATTTTGTGCAAAGAGTGAGTAAATTATTACTAATTTCACCTTTCAGTAAATCATTTAAGGAGCTGAAATGCAGAAACTCTTTAATATGCAAAAGTCCAGGCCTTAACCCAGAAAGTGTAGTTTGGCTCCAGCAAATAAAAGATATATATTCATTACTGTGGTCCTCCTAACTACTTCAGATGTCACTTTATCTGGAAATCCTTGTTAGTTCTTAAGAAAAAGGAAAAACAACAACAAAAAGGCTTCTAATAAAGGATTCAGCCTTTGAAGTAGACTATTTTTGCAGAAAATGTGCTCCACTCTATTTTTATGTCTAAAACAGGTCTTTGTTTCCTGCTACCACAGGGACAACCACACAGCATGTCCAACTAAACATAATATAATTTCATTGACATCCTAAGTGGGACCTCCACCGTTAATGATCGAAGTGAAATGTCATCCTGAGGATCACATCGCACCATCAGCAGCACCATAATGACCTGCATGATGGACTGTCAACATTGACTCTTTTCCTCTCATATGGCCCAAACTGCTGTAAAGACGAAGACAACCAGGCCATCAAAGTGCTGTAAACAGATGAAACATCTGCCTGACTGCAGGGGGAATCACTTTGCATCACTTAATTAGCCATGCGGTGTAGTGAAGGTCGGTGCAATCACAGCATTGAATCACACAATCACAGAGAGGCTATGGAGGATGCCCTCATCTAATGTGATTGTCAGTTGAGGGTTGTAAAAGGCTGATGGCCGTCACTCTCTCTTTGACGGCTAAATATGGTGATGGTGGAGATGACCGGAAATATAAAATGACTTGGCTGTCATGACAGAGGGAGGACTGTGTGTGTGTGTGATTGGGATGGGCTAAGAGGCCAGCTAGAGGGAGGGGGTGAAGAGATACTCAGCACTGATGAACTGAAAGGTGGGTGGTATATAATACAGGGAGATGCAACGGCTGGTCCACTGTGCTGCAGCCTCCAAAAGACTTAAGAAGACTCAAAGACAGCTGGACCAACCCAGACCAACAGACAGATAAACCTCCGTACAGACAGTTAGGGATCCAGCATGCGGGCTCTGGTGGTTTTGCCTCTGCTGTTGTGTGCAGTGGTGTCTGTGGACCAGGTGAGAGCGGAGGTGAAGGCGGTGAAGCTGTGCGGTCGAGAGTTCCTGAGGGCCGTCGTTTACACCTGCGGAGGCTCCCGCTGGAGGAGATTCCTCAGTGAGTCAGACATGGATGGTGAGAGGACTTCTCTTTTTTATTCTCAAAACAGCAGACATTGTGGTCAGTGATAAAGTTGCTTTTTATTCTCTTTAGCTGAGGATTAACCTTATAACTAGACAAACTAGACTAGAAAAACCATGCAAAATAGCATATAAATGGATATTTCTGGTTCTGTGTAGATTTAGCCTTAAAGGATAGTGCCCATATGAACAGTGAAACAGGCTTTGCTCGCTGTAATCATTCCCTCTGTTCATACTGGTCATTTGGAGATCCCTTTCTGATGTGCTTTCAATGTGATGGAGGACAAAATCCACAGTCCTCCTTCCCTGCAAAAATGTTTTCACAAGTTTATCTGAAGCTAATATGTCCGAGTTAGAAAAATCAAATGGACATCTTCCAAAGTTACAACTTTTTTACTACAAAAAAACCCTCTTTTTGTTACTATCTCTCCACTGCAGCTCAACAGGGAAACACAAAGAGGAAATTTTGAACTAAAAACACTAACTTTGGAAGACGTCCACTTGATCTGACTAACAGACTGCTGAAGTCTCATGTTAGCTCATTATAGCCATCACTTCCACTGGAAGCATGTTAGGAAAAGTTGTAGTGGTCAGTATGAACAAGAGGAATAATTACAGCAAGAAAAAAGCGGTTTCAGTGTTGATATGGGCACTTGAAAACTTGAAAAAAGACTTGAAGAATTTTGATCCTTTCCTTTAAACTTAGTCCTCTTTTGTGGTAGCCATCTACTTTCACTTTCTATTTTCTACTTTTTTGTTCAGTATCTCTTGCAAAAGAAAAGAAAAGGGCAGTCAGACTTCTCTTAACATTTCCCCCTTTTTTTCAGCTCTTCACTGAGGCCATATTGTGAAATATTTTCCAAAGACTCAGCCTGACATAAATGGTATTTTCATAAACTTTGGGATCTCCACTTGAATTTAAAATAAAGTTCCGTTTGAACAACGTTTGCCACATAGCGTTTGTAATGACTGACCTGCTCCTGGGCTGCTCCTTGATAAGGGTGTAACTGCTGTATTAATGTACTCTAAGTCTGGTAATGATGAGAAGACTAATATATTGTGGGATGTCCCACCTACATTTTGCGGAACTTCTGTTGAAGTGAATCCTGCAGTTTGCATCCACCTTTTGTGAAGACTGACTCTTTTCTGTACTTTTTTTCTGCTAAAGTTTTCTTAAAGGTGACCTCTATAAGATCCCATCCTATTTATCATACAGTATTTGAGCAAAAGTGTTCTTTCTCATACCATTTATGCATTTGATGTTACTTTCACTGACTCAGGCATCAAAATTTGAACCCACTTAACTGCTGAGTAACATTTTTGCATGCAAGACATAATCAGCAGTAACCCGCAGCTTTCCACTGCACTGTGATTCTTGCTACATGTACTGTATACTATTAATTCAGTGGCTGAGGTGAAGTGGGTGTGTAGGCAGACAGGTGCCCTAGCTCAGAGACATTGTCTGCTGTTCTGCCTTATTAGGCTATAGGAACCCACATATCATGATTAACTGCTGCAGCCTTCCCCCGGGCAGTCTCTCTCTCTCTTATTGTCTGTCACACACAGACAAACTCAGTTAGCCTATCAGTCGTGCTGATTAGAAAGAGTAAAGTGGCACTGCAGAAGACAAATAGCACGGCGTTAATCTGTACAGTCATTTAGAGTTTCCTTATTTAATGGGAACATAGACCTCAATTACACAAGACTTTGTTCATCCATTACCCTGTTGGAAACAACTGTGAAATATGACTTGGAAACACACTGACACTGACATTTGCAGAGGAAAAGTGTGTGTGAACCTGGTTATCGGAGTACATTAGAACAATGTTGAAAGTTTTCAGAGTGTTTCTTTAGTTCATTGTGTTTTGATATTCCAGGTTTGCCCACAGGGGAGCAGACCAGTTTGGAGAGCCTGAGCAGCAGCAACCCAGGCTCCCAGCTGACCAGACGGGATATTAATAACATACTGACCACCGTGTGCTGCCAGGTGGGCTGCAGGAAGAGCGACCTCACCTTCCTCTGCTGAGGCCAACCCCGTCTCTTCTTCTTTCTCATTCTCCAAGTGACCAAAATGACTCTGTTCTCTCCCATTTTGCCTTAGTAGAAGCCAAATCTGAATCATAATGCTGATGTTTAAAAACGATATGATCACTGTATTGAATGTACAATAATGCTCATATACCCACACCTGCTATTTTTTAAATTGCTTTTGATATTTTTGTGAGTCATTACTTTAACTTGTAAGGTTTGTAGATGTGAATGTGGACCACTTGAGCATCTGTGAACATGTTTCTGAACCCGAGCTGGAGGATACAGTACGTGCAACCATAAAAATATATTTCATTATAATATAAATGAACCTATGAGAATTAGGAAACTAAGCTAAGTTGAGATAAATGCACTCAGGGATGATATTCAGGCAGGCAGGACTGTATCACTTCCCACTCTGTGTAAAGAGAGGACAGATGTCTCAGCCCGCGCTTATGTCCTGTATGTAGACATGTATCCACGGGGTTGCAGGTTTCTAAAATTTCCATCTCTTCTTTGATGTATTTATAGGAAACTTGAACTGTATTCTATTATTTCGCTATTTTTGTCAAATAAATGTTCTTGCACAGGGTTTACATTCTGTGGAGTGTGAGATCTTTTCAAAATAGCAGTCTTGGACACTGGATACTGGACAGCACTAACAGTTAATTTCAGCAAACCCAGTATCAATAAGATGAACATAACATCAATATATGACAAAGAAAGTCCCAAAATTGCACCCGGGTGGCCTAGATTTCAACTATGGTCCACAGCGTCCCTGGTTTGTATCCTGCTGGGAACCCAATTGTCAGATGTCATTCACCCTCTTTCTCCTCATTTTCTCATCTCTTGACTGTCGAATATCCAATAAAAGCATAAAATATGTTCAAAAATAATTAAAACAAGACGAAGAGTCTACAGCCATGCCAGCGGCTCTGTGAGGCTCTACTTAAATGCTAACATGCTAATGTATAGCAGGCATAACGTTTGCCATGATCACCATGTTTTAGTGTGTTAGCATGCTAACATTTGCTAGCAACTAGCACTAAACACTAAGGCTGATGTGAATGTCATTAATTTTGCAGTTATTTGGTCATTTAAACCAAAGACAAATTACAAATGATCTGTAGTAGAACATTGATGTGTGTACCACATTTTATGAGAATCCATCCAATAGTTGTCAAGACAAAACAAATGTAAACCTGTTGGCGTGAGAGGAAAAGTCAGGGGAGCTGTTGTGATACATCGTCTGGTAACCATGAACTTCTGTACAAAAATTTCATGGCAATCCATCAAATAGTTGGTAGTTCTTCATGAAGAAGACTAAATCATACAGAATTACATAATACAAAGAAAACTGCAAACATCCAGTTATAACTTTTATTGGTTTTGGAAAGAAGCAAACTAAGTTTCTCAGTTCATCTTAGCATTGTTATGTACTGTACAAACAGCTTGCACATGTGTTTGAGGTTAACGGTACAGAACCAAAAAGCATTCTGGCTTATAGCACACATAAACACACTCCCTGCTCTCTTCTCAACATTAATACAGGTAACTGACACTCAGCACAACACGTCATTTCAGTACTATCTATCATCATAGATGCCCCACCTTTTACTGCATGCTGTGCATGCAATAATGAATTACTGCAGGACAAATTCACCACAGAGATGAAGATCTGGAAAATACAAGTTTTTGTTCCATTTTTTTAACGAGATGCAAAGAATAATCTGGCAACTAACAGACTGAGAGCGAGTTTTGTAATGGCAACATGACTTTCAAGCTGAAAGACACGTCACCTGTAGTGCAGTGGTAATTTAAAACAGATGCATGATGGGGGATGTGTATGGTGGGCCTTTGTAGATAATGCTGTAGTGACTGTTGCACTGATATCTTCAAGCTTCACTCAGAAAGTTACAGCTTCCTGTCAGACATGTTGATCCATCCAGTCGACTGGTATGGAGGACTGACATGACTGAAAGAAAATGTTACCAAACTAATGTGGGAGCTAAATGGCACCAATCATCATCACCTTGCATTAACAGATTAAATGCAACCTCAGAGTCATCCACAATGCTCTTTTAGACAGAGTCTGCACAGAAATAACAGTAAATCTGGTTAAAAACAAGATTTTTATTTCAACGGCACAGCTCGAATCTTTTTATTATCCAAATAACCACATATGTTTAAAACTATGTCCGATCAAAAGTACTCTCATTGTATTGACATGTTGCTAATAGTCTTAATGTCCTAAATTCAGCCTAAGATGCTTCTACGACAGCTCTGAAAGGACAATGATTGGTTGCATTTAGCAGAATGCCGACATACAGTACAGTACAGAGATCTTCGGCTACACTTCACACACACTTTTTGTTCTTCATGTTGAGTGTCAGAGCATTCAGGAAGTTCAACATCATCAGCACAGTGTTTTTTTACACATTAAACAATATAATATTTTTTCACTTTTATCCGTTTTAAAAATATTCAGCTTATTCTCCTTAACAGAGGACTGACTGTCCGGGGTACACACACATAAAATACAAAAAACAAAAGCATTTTGGTCGACTTAACCTTGCTCCACAACCTCATTCAACTCATGTCATCTCACAGAGACCATTACGATTATGCAAAATAAAGCCATGGATTCAAGCGCTGGTTGGATGATTGGGGGGTGTGCTCATGATATAGTCAAGGAGTTTAGGTACCACTGAGGTGAATAAAAGAGGTAAGAATGCAGGTTGGACATGTGGTCGAAGTTGAGGAATAACTGAATAGGAAGATGTGGGAACTGAGAATGCTGGATTAATACAAGAGTGTTTTCTTTCTGTTTTATTACAATGAGGTTTGAATTAAAAAAAAACCAAAAAAACAAGCTGGTCCCAGTAAATAAATCCTGTTCCAGTAGTGGTACCACGGTCACCAAACTTCATCACTGCTGTTGAGGAAAATGGATTGCTTTTGTTGTCATTGTATTGACCTTATTAAAAGGACAAGTTTGGGAAATTTGGGAAATACACTGACGCGCTTTCTTGCCGAGAATTAGATGAGAAGATTGATGCCACCATCATGTCTGTCTGTTAAATATTAAGCTGGAGCCGTGAGGACGTTAGCTTAGCTTAGCATGCAGACTGGACACAGGGGGAAACAGTTAGCCTGGCTCTGTCCAAACGTAAACAAGGCCGAGAGTTAGCAGCTCTGTGAGGATGCACTTCCACACCGCGGTGCTTTGAGCAAAATGCTAACCTTCTCACAGTGACAATGCTAACATGCTGATGTTTAGCAGGTATAATATTTACCATGTTCACAATCTTAGTTTAGCATGTTAGCATGCTGACATTTGCAAACAAGCACTAAATATAAAGCACAGCTGAGGCTGATGGAAACACCTTCAGTTAGTAAGGTAGTATGCCAAAATACTGGACAAATAAATTTTGACCTGATGGTGGTGCTAGAGGAAAAGTTAAGGAATCTCCAAAGTTTTAATAATTCATCCTGAGGGGGACAGGAATGTGAACATTTTATTTGCCATCCACCTGATAGTTGTTGAGATATTTCAAGGCTAAAAATCCACCTACCGGCACCTCTACAGCTCAAAAATTAACATGTTATATCTCATTAACCCCGTCAAGTTGCAACAACTTTTTGTACACATTAAACAAACAAGATATAATGTGTTAAATAGTGAACTTTAAAAGTGCTTGTAAGCTGATGTTTCACCCTCAGACAGAGCCAGTTTTTATGCTGAGCTAACCGTCTCCTGGCTAATGTTGAACATACAGATATAAGAGCGGTGTCATCATCTCCCCTAACTCTTGAAAAAAGAAAACGAATGAGCCCATTTCCCAACTCACTCTTTAAAGTGTGGACCTTTCCCATGGTGTAACTAACTCTACATTAACACTGCTTTCACAAAGCATAACACAGCATCCAGGAAGATATTTATCTTTTTCTTTAAATTACCCCACCCCACCCATATATAGCTCAAATCTTCTGTTGCACTTGAGTTAAAAAATTATATCTGAAATAAATTCAAAAATTATACCTTATACTGTACACAGGTTACCCAACTACACAGATAACAAAAAAAGAGAGAGAATTCAAATATTTATACCTTTAAGGGTTCTGAGTTGTGTGATACCATTCAAATTCTATTCGTATACAGAATCACATGTTTTATACAACAAATCATCGTCATCAATAAATAAAAATAGAATGCTGTCATGTACTCTGGAGTCTATCACTGCTGTCCTGGAAACAACAGAAAGGCTATCTGACAATACGAGGAAAACACCAAACGCCCTTTAAGATATATATTATTGATTTAAAATGACACTTTGTACACTTCTTTTGTTCTGACGGGAAAACATATTTTCTTATTTTGCAACCAGTACATTGATTTATCATTGCAGCTGCCTAACTTGCTAAAAACCTCTCCATGTCTGTGTATTCCAGCGAAATAAAATAACAGTTTGATTGACTGATCAGTGCATTTATGTTAAAAAGGATGTGATCCAAAGTCATGTGACCCTGTAGTACCAGTAGGCGAAGCATGAAAATCTAGTTTTTCTTTTTGTAGTGACTTCATCCTGCGTTTCATCCGAGTGCAAACGAGCACCAACAATAAACATCTTTCATTTAACTGTTTGTGACAACGTGTGTCAAAATGCATCAGTAAATGCATTTACTTGCTCGCAAATGGCCGCCGTTTGTGTGAGACAGTGAGGACAGCTGTCTCAAGCTTCGAGCTCAGACTCTGACAGAAGGATTATTCATACAGCTGATTTTTTTTATCTGCTAATGGTGTATAACTCACTATGTATTGTCCTGGGCCCTGCTTCAACTTTAGCTAGTCTGACTTTGGATGTGTCAGAGGTTGAGGTGTGTGTCTTTCTGGACTCTAGACAACAAACAGCATGTCATCCAGAGTTCAAATCTGGCTGCAACGCTTTATGTCTTCGGTCAGGCAGCTGCAGTGAAACTTTAAGAAAACACCACCACATATTGACCAGAGGAGGATGGAGACAGAGGCACAGACTTTAGAGAGAGGAAGAACCCAGGTGTCTAACTGCAGCAATACAGATGTTATGAAATGAATACAAATACGATAATTACATGACCTAAAACAGCTCCACGATGCTATATGCAAGTTATACAATACTGCTGGGTAGGCTGCGGACCTGTCGTGTGGGTTCAGAAAAGGTTAATGGAAAGTCTGTCTGGTGTCGGTTTGTCCTCTGTCCTCGGTGTCAACCTCAGTCCACTGCGACTGTTTCGTTCAACAGTGCTGCTGTCAGCAGCATGGGTTAGTTGTCGGCCAGGTACTTTCCTGAAATGCATCAATGAAAGGTTTAGATTACGTTTCAGTCATTTATGGATCTTTTACATCTTCACGTCTATTGTTAACTTCAGAGACAGTTACTACAGTAAGTACAAGCTGCATAATTACATAATACTGGACGTGATGACAATGAACCTAATGCATAAAACAATAAATCAACTGTACTGTAGCACAGAAATGGAAAAAGGATGAGGTAAGAAAAATCTTTGTTGGCTGCACTGAGCATAAGACTGTAACATAAATGTTTAGTAAGTACTAAAGGAATACAGCACTTGACTGACTTCCAATTAGATCAACATGAAAACATACCTATCCTCACAAAATAAGTAGTTATCACCTACACTTACAGAAAGTTTATTATACCTTGATCCAGTATAACAGAGAATAATACAGCAATTTTTAAGTGTAAATAAATATCACTAAACACATTTTAAAAATGGTTTCAAAATGTGTAACTCATCAAACAATGATGATCATTACTTTTATATTGTGGTAAATAAGTTTAGAAAAGTTTGATCTACTGGATGAGCGGGCAGAACTTTCATTTGACACTGGTGACAGTGATAATTAACATTTGGTTTGGAAAATCCCTCTGTATGTTTTTTCTAAAATGCTAAACTCACCTGCGGCAAACCTCTTCTTGACGAGAGAGAAGCGGTATCCTGGCCCAGCCAGTTCAATGTCACACCCTGACAAGGTGCTGCCCTCACTAGTGAACTGCACCGCCAGGGGAGCCGGTTTACTGGGGCCCTCGGTTAGCTGAAAGCGTGCTAACAACGATCCCACACCTGAGGGAAGAGGGCGAAGTTAGAAAAGACGTCTGTCGGCTACGAGGAAGATTCAAGGATTGAAAGATTCAAGTGTAACAGATTTGGAAACTATTTTGAACGGATCGCAGAAAGTGATGTTGGTTCTGATTTAATGACTACAGACGTCACTATATTTAACTTTTCAGGCTACTGTATCAAAGCCTGTTCAATGTCAAAATGTTTGCTGGATACAGACGTCAAGACAGCAGTGTATGAGATTCATCTGCAAAGAAAAATTACAAATTATCCAAGAGTAATTTCTTGTCAGAGGACATTAAAGAGATAAAAGACAAGATACACAGTATTACAAGTCATCCACGTTCAAACGAAGCAGAGCTAAACTGATCATGTTTGTGCCTGGTCACATTTTTGATCTTAAAGAAAATACATAATCTAGTTTACTGTATACTTCTCCTAGAGACCAGGTAAGCTCCAGAGGCTTTCTGCTTTGTAATGTATGAAACAGGCCAACAATTTAGCGAACGTCAGATGACGTCAGCTTGTCAAGTCAGATGCACAAATCCTAAAAAACTATGCTTCATTAGTAAATAGAATAAGAGAAGCTCTGAAACATACACATACAACACACACGGCCACAGTGCAGTGAGACGTCATGCTGAAAACAGTCACAAAATAGCAAATCAGGAGGTTTGCTGAGGTAATTGTAACACCATTTGTAGACAGAGGGGGGCATCGTTTACTGCAGCTGACTGCATCTTTTCCTGAGGGGCATCATGTACTATACTTTTTTCCCTAGCCTGCTTCGCTGCATTCACGGCTCAAAGTGCAGGTTCTAGGTCAGTGTTTAAAACTGGGCAGCTCCACATGCCTGCAGAAACTGAACTCAGGTAAGATCAGAACGATGTTTAGGACCTATGTACTTTTCTTTTTATCCTTAGTCTCTTTCCAC
Organism: Oplegnathus fasciatus; assembly: GCA_003416845.1. Lineage (NCBI taxonomy): Eukaryota > Metazoa > Chordata > Actinopteri > Centrarchiformes > Oplegnathidae > Oplegnathus > Oplegnathus fasciatus. The sequence continues at coordinate 722,381 of NTHP01000278.1, forward strand.
CTTCTAGCTCTTCTCTACGGTTTTCTCTTTTTCACTTTTTGTACAATTGTTATGCCAATAACGGTAATAAAGTACATGAACCTTTTACCTTTATCATTTGTGAACACACACGGCTAACTCTGACAACTGATTCAATCTCTTTCAGGCTGATACAATCTGAATGACTCTTCAAAGTTGGTTAAAGATGTACAAAGAAAGATGTTGCTCAGTAGTCCAAAAATGTCAAAGCCGGCCCGAGGCAGTCATCAGATTGTTTTAACTCCAGGATTATGTCTGATTTTTCTAAATATAAAACTAAAAGCCGGACTCTCTCATCCCTCGCCACAAGGCTATTCTTTAAAGAATATCAATATTACTAAACGGTAATTTTTATCTTTTTAGCTTTTATCGTACTGTACGTACCTCCGTTTTCAGATTTCTGTGAGATATCAGGAATCTTCCAAAGGATTCTTTGCTGCTCTGCATTCCTGTCAGATGACGACAGAAAAACACATTTATGAAGACTAAGTGACCAACTGAAAGTCAAAGTCAAACCACTTGAAGTAAAAACTTTTGTGTCTCAGTCCTTTGTTATAACAACAATACACAAAAGTGTGCACTTTACACTAATCATTGGTACAAACTCATTAATATTGTGCACAACATAACCAAAATTAAGGTAAATAGCTGGGTATTATTACTCCTGTAATTCTAAATATATATATAATATTGTAATGTAATATACATACTGTATACTGCCTAGTGATCTAAATGGTACTTAACACTATAACAAAGTTTAGACTGTACCATGCAGCAGGAGGTAAGACAGCCTGCAGTTTTGAAACCCCTCCATCGACAGGGACGAGGAACTGGACGTTGTTGAGGGCCATCGGCGTCGTAATGGCCTCGCCGTTGTATTTGTAGTCTATCCTCAGGTCAGTGCTGGTGGGCTCACATCTCCAGCTCACTGCCAGATTCAGAGGAATTGACTGGAGCCCCTCCGTCGATACCTGCACACAGATGGAAAATATGCAGACACAACTTAGGCCAAAGCATTTTGTCTAACGTTTAGGGATTCCAACATAATGTCACGTTCCTACACTTCATTTCAGTACAGTTTTTAGGGGAATAAATGCAGTTGGTGCTTTGCAAAATGGTGTGAAACAGTGGAAGATTTAGGGGCTGCTGTGTATATCTTAGCTTTGTGATGTCAAGTTACAACTACCGAGGGCCGAGCTCACCTGATACTTGAGCATGTCCACGTTGTAGTATGTTGCCTGTGGCTTCTGCTCTGCCACCTTCTTTAGATGGGATATCAGGTTTGGCATATTCACCCAGAAGTCCTTGGCATCGGCCTTGGCTTGTGTGGTGGTGTCACTGGTGGGGAAGCATGTAGGAAAGCACGATCAAAACATTTTATACGAAACTGGTGATTTGTCTAACCTGAGGAATTTGCTGCCTCTTGTTGTGTAAAAACGCAGCACCCAGCGTCTCAGTTTTAAAGGAATGTTTGACCAGAAAAACAAAGTTATTTTGGCACTAATGACTTTGGAAATTTGCAACATCGAGTTTCACAGGCTTTGGTCAGCATTTTAATTTTAACAATGAGCCACAAGGGGTCATCCTTCACACTGATTGTGCAACAAGGACGCAGGGTTTAGGAGAAACATTTTATCGACGACTTCTTACAGAAATTATTCTCCATTATTCTAAAAGGGAGATATTAAATGTATTTCATTTCGTCATGAATCATAATTAAGTAATGGCAATAGTTATTCTGCTGTGAGGCAATATAGTTTTAGTGCCTTTGAGTGGTGACTTTTGGTTACCTTATTAAGATTAAAAAGAGTTTTTATGGGTCCCAAATAAGTGGTTTTACAAACATGAGTCAAAGAATTAAAACAAACAAAGCTGACCTCTGTTGAAGGTAGTTGGTCTGAATACTCAGATGACCTCATGATGACTCAATACGCAGTCAGCACGAGTGTCTGAGATGATCTCACTAACGTTTACTCATCCTCACTGGTCATCACTTAACATGAATGTTTTATGAGCCATTTCTCAGATACTTGTATCAGTTTACATCTTAATTCCAAAAACAGAAATATGAGCATGATCACATCTGAAGCTCTGTTGGTCTTCAGTTAAAAATGTACTCTATATGTTTGAAGTTTTACTATGCCTTTTATGCCATTTTATGCATTTTAAACTGTCCTTCGAGCTCACTTTTAATCCCCCCTTTTGATCGTGTTAATTTACTTTTATGCTGTTGTATATTTTAGACATTTTATTTATAAAACACATTGAGTTGTCCTTGTGTATGAAACACGCTATATAGAGTAACATAATAAACAGTAAGTATGATAGTAGGATTTGTTGTGTGGACACAAATATTTTCATGATGATGAAATATACTATGATTATTATGAGAAATACAAGATGAACTGGAAACAAACATAGATGATAAATAGTCTGCATTTACTGATATTTACAGTCAAACATTACAAGTAGGTGACTCATTTTGATTATATGATGCAACATGCTCTTTCAGCTATTATCTGACATGCTCTATAAGTGGAATTAATATTATTAATACAATTTATAATGAACAGTGAGTAAGAACATTTGATTTGATTTGATTCTCATACAGCAACATTTCCAGGGACTTTCCAAGCTGAACAATAAAGCAATAAAGACTTGAACTACACATGTGAGGAAGATGCAGTAAGAGTTATGGTGTGATCTTATCTTTTCACTTCTTCACTGAGACACTTGCTCTAGTGAAAAGCTGTGTATTTATTGTCATTTTTCTGGGAGTGAGGAGGTGAATTCACAGCGGTGTCATTACCAGCAGAGGAGCTGGGGGTTAGGCAGCACATGCTCCAGTCGGCTGTAGTTGGTTATGCTGAAGGTTAGCACGGCGGGGGACGGGTTATTGGCAAAGTGCCGCGTGATTCCCGCCGGAAACGACAAAACCATCTCACCTATGATCTTCACAACACACCTGAGAGGAAGTGGAAGACAAGGAGAGGGTTAGAGAGAGAGAGTAAAGGCTGGTGAGAGACAGACACTGTACAGAGTACACACTTATTTTGTTCGTCTATTCTTCACTTACTGTAATCTTAATAAAAGTTTGAGCCCATGGGCCTGGATCATAATCTTTATATATTCAATGCTTTGTAAATCATGATTCGCACAACTCTAGTTAATAAAAAAAGCAGCATGATTAAAAACTGCCAGGCTTAAATCAATCATTTTAACCCAAAATTTATTCCTCTCTGCTCCTCAACCCACCTCAAAGCAGAGTAAACACAAAAACTGAGCATGCAATACTCTGCAGAGATGTAAAATGGAGTCCCAAATTATACAGGCCATTTTCATTATAATGAAAATATATAAATTACACATTTTGCAGTTTATTCATACTGTATTGATGGCTGCATAATGTCTTATTTATTTATTTAATATTGAACATTTTGGGGTTCCACAGAAACCTAGCAAGTGGACCTTTAGTTGCATTTTTTTGTCCAAAAAAAAAAAGTCTGGAAAGTCTTCATGAGTTTTGAACACAGTTTAAACCCACCAGTGAATGATGTGTACATATACTGTTAATAACAGCTTTATAACATACTACAAGATTTGTTCATGAGTATAATCATATGTTTATCATTAAATATGATTGCAGCTATGTAATACTGTGTTACCAGTCATTCATCAAGTGTTCATACAGAATTAAGAATTGTGTTCCTATTTCTGTTTACAACTACAGTATTGTAGTTTACCAACTGTTTAAATACTTCTTAGAAATGTTTAATAGGAAGGGGATTAAGTGAAGTGTTACCAACTCCAGCATTATCCTTTAAGCACTGCTGCATAAGCTGAATGAACACACTTTTCACATTGGCCACACACAAAGAAGAGGGGACTCCTACTGTAATAAGTAATGACAGGATATGTTCGAATGTGTGAAGCTGTTTGTTGACCTACTTGCTGGGGTCTGCTCCTTTAAAGAAGGCGTTGACCGTCTCTGTGAATGCAGCGGCCACAGGAAGAGTGTCCTGAGCCCCCATGGTGAGAGGACTGGGCCCTCTGGAGCAGCCTGGAGGTAACACACACACACACGCATACACACACACAAAGTCAGGGCTACATGAAAGTCATCATCAAAATGTTTTTCAGTCAGGGACCTGAGCTGAGTTTCACATAAGTGTGTAGTAGCTTCAACCCAGTTTAATCATGTTCCAACTCCCAAACCAGGACTCTACACTCTTCCTAACCAATAGTGTGTGGATGAGATGAGGAACAACACATGGTGTGCAAACTACTGTGATGAAATGAAACTTTACTGAACTATTTGAAATGAGAACAAATATTGGTGTTAGTAAGGTGGCATGAAAACAGCAGGTTATGTGCGTAGATGATACCCGTTTCTCTCTGCTCTTTGACTGTGAAATTGTAGAATTAAACACAATTATTTTAAATATCTCCCTGAAATTTATGAATTTTTATACAGTTTGTTACACACCGACTGTTCTCTGTTTTTAATTGAATAAGCACAGTTAGATGAGAAAGGAAAGACAGAGGCAGACACAGAGAGAGACTGAGAGAGATGTGCATGCTTATTCCAGGCATGCTGTTGAAGCTGAGTTATTCTGACAAGATCAAAGAAGATCAGACAGTCCAAAGATCAAACCAAGAACCACACGACCAAAAGGACAAAAGTGACGACAAAGAGATTAGTAAAGTACACGAAGAACGTTGATTCTTCGGGGAATGAAAGGCGGTCAGCGCAGACGAAATGAGAATGAACAATGTCAGGAAGAGAAGGTAGAGGAAGATATGACAAGACTACATAGTTGACTGCATATGAGGGGGGCTCAGCCAGGAGTTAGCAATGGCGTGGGTTAGGGTGATGGAGGGATAGCAAAGGAGGAAGAGGAAAGGAGGGGAGGGAGGAAGGAAAGAAGGGGCAGGGGCAGGGGAGGGGCGAAGCTTGCACAGATGAACCTCTAAAGAGTGTGTGTGCACGCTAGCCTGGTGCAGAGAAAACTTACCTTCAAAGGTTAAATAAAACTTCCCTCTGTCAAACCATACAAGGGATGGCTGGTCATTCTCTGTGTGGGGTGGAGGGGTGGAGGAAGGAGGGAGGTGGGGTCAGGAGAAAGGTACGAGGAAGAGGAGGAGGAAGAGGGATGAAAGGGGGGGAAGTGGGTGAGGAGGGGTGAGAGGGGGAAGGAGAGAAGGACAGTAGCGTGAGTCTCACATGGCAGGTCTATCACACGTCACAGTGAGGTGAAACGTGGAGGTGGAGGCCGGGGGAGGGACAGAGGGCCACGGCAAGCCGAGACAGAACATGTGACAACACGGGTGTGACTGGATGTTGTTTTTTTGCGGGTGGGTGCGTGCGTGAAGAAAGGTAGGAGTCAGGTACAGAGAGGGCCAGGTGTGTGCTGCTGGATGTTGGCAGTGGTACGACTCAATGTGCAAGATGCGCGACACAGGAGAGAAGAAGTCTGAGGCGGGGCTGCCAGAAGAGACAGTTTGGTGGTTACCAGTTTCAGAGGCAGGAGCCAATGTTTTCTCTAGAAAGCAACATAATAAAATGGCAATTCTACAACAGCTGATGCTCAAATTGTGGCAGTTTAGGTAGCACAAGGGGTCCACTGAAAAACTGGCACTACTTCCTTCATCAGTGGCAGATTGTTCATATTGCGTTTATCTTTCTCAGGCTTACTGTGCTCACCTTTTCCTCTAGGCCTCCACTTTTCAAAATATGAGACAAATGGACACACACAGTCATGTATAAGTACACCCTGCAGGGGACAGCCATGAGACTAAGACCAGAGAGCAGGGAGAAGGAGGGACTGTGGTGCACAGGGGCTGGATCCTCCGAAGGACACGGATTATGAAGGTGGATCCTTGTAAAGACCTAAAAGCCAGGCTGAACTCCTCCAGAGACAGTTTAACCTCACAGGGACCAAAACTAAGTGCATTCACGAAGAGATTTCCCTCAAACTAAAGCGAGAATGAGAAATAGGCCGGAATTATATATCGGCCACTATTAGCTTATTTCAGATTATTGGTAGCGGTGTATCTGTTGCTAGATAAATAACAAGAAATTGCAGTACAGGTATGCAAAATATATATTTTAGGTCCTTTAGAAATGGTGTCTCCATTACTGAGTTTGTCTAGCAGAGGGCTTTATTTTTCAACTGCAAAACATTCTGCTCAGTTAAAAAAATAAACTAACGAACAAAAAAAAATGCAAAATGTGGATCTTTATCAAAAATGTTTGACTGTGTTTATGCAAAAATGTCAGCCAGTGTATCATTATTGGATTGAAACTCTCAAAGATCTGCAAATATTGACCTAAAAAAATCCAGTATTTTTCAGACTATACCTCAAACAGCTGACAATATGCAAGTACTAGTGGCAGTGGTAGTCTCAAGACTAGTTCCTGGGTTTAGAGTGCCTGGTGGCCTAATGGGCGTCCAGACAGTCCTGGTAAACTTTAGTTTCATGTTTATCACCAATAAGTTGCCCTCAAATTGCTGCCAAAGCAAGCTCCTGAGTTAAAAGTACATGTTAGTAACATTCACTTTGCATATGATGGACAACAGGCAAAAAGTGTACCAGGTTAATGGTAAACAATATATATCAATATATCTTTCATTTTTCAGTAGCACCCTTTGGTTAACATGTCCATAAAAACAGTGGCACTTACGCCTGGCTTCCATTATTTACATCCTGCAGTGTCCAAATGACAAGTTAGATTCAGAGATAGATTCATCAGTAACTAATGACCACCTCAGCACAAATATCTGAATGTAAAAAGGATTTGTATTTCCTGGCCTTATGAGTTAACAAAAATTGCCCGAACTTTCACTGTACAGCTGACCAGTGAACAACGCATTATGGCAGTTGTTCCCAACCTGGGGTCAGGATCCCCAAAAGGGGTTGCAGAATTATTTTAAGAGGTTTTGAGATGACTAATGTGATTGGAGAAAATTTAAAAATGTATTTCTTCTAAATATAATTATTTTTGCTCTGACCTCTCTCTAATAATTCCTTCCTTTCTTGTAAAATACAGGATAGTTTTAGCCTCTGGAATATAATGAATATTTAAACAGGATCATTAGCTTTTCTGGCTGGTCATACTGTATTTGGTCTATGGATTCAGACTTCGGAGGATTCAGCCCCTGACCTGGGATGCAGCTCCAGTTTGACTACACCAAGCATTACCAAGGATTGTGTTTACATATGGCACTATTTCCTAAATAACCTCTATTACATGTGACAGAAAATGCAGCAAAAAAATGACTTTTCCAACGTCAAATGTGTGCATTTCACTGATGCCAGTGTTTCAGATTGACAAAGAAAACTTCAATCCTCCTGGTAGAGCAAGGCAGGCTTGTTCAAGTCCATCCTATTGCTTTGATGTGGGGTCCCAGCAGTGAAGGTGTGTTGTCGAATGAGTGGACTAACAGAGCATTGGGCGATGGAACGATGAGAGCAGCGCAGTGCTTCAAGAAGAGAACAAAAGGGCAGGTGTTCAGATGGGGAGGGGGTGGGGTTTGGGGCTGTATTTTTCTATGGCTGGAAAATGTGTGAGTGACAGGTGCGAAAGGTAGGCGTCAGGGGTCGAGTGTGGGAGTGGACTGGGGCTTTAAGGCCAGTGGAGATTGGTTGAACTTGAGGCTGTGTCGTACTACTCCAGCGGTAGAAAGAGGGTGGCATGAATACCAAACAGCTGCTGCCTGTCTAATTCGGCCTAATTCTCATGCCAGACTTCAAACGACTCTGTGAGCAGCAGCTCTGATCTGACAGTATGTGTGAGAGTGTGTGTTTGAGTGTGTGTGTGTGAGAGAGAAAGACAGACAATATGGATCTCAAGGGCCCACAGATAAGGAGCTCTTCAGACATGCTCACTGAACACACAGCACACAAACACTCAAATACACTCTTGTGGCGCAGACTGAGAGTAAAGGTATCTGGGAGTGACTGCACTGCACTCTGCACACACACACACAATATGTGTCACCAAGAGAAGAGACAGGAGGTTGCCATGGTGACATGGCGAGACAGACACTGGTGCACAGTCATAAAACAGAGAGAAAAGTCTCACGAGCGGGCAGATGGGCAAAGGGGAAGACACTCAAACTTTTTCGGTAAAAAAAATGTTATGCAATAGATGCAGCTTTTTGTGTCACCACGGCTTTCATTTTTTCCGGCAGATTTTTTCTGTGGGTGAATGAGGGGATGAGAGAGTGAGATATGCAGATAGGCGAAAGAGAGAGAGATGGGGGCTATCATATCTATTAAATGCTTGGGAAATGTGTGGGAAGGTATGAGTTGGCAAGAGTATAACAATGAAGAAAAATGACGATTTTGCTGAAAAATGCTGCCATGTTTGAAAAGAAAAAATTGAACGTGTGGTATGTCCCTACATCTGTGAGAAAAACCTGAAGTAGACCAGTCAAATAAGTAGGTATTGGGATAACGACATAGAGATGTTTATATATATATATATATATATATATATATATATATATATATATGTATATATATATCAGAATTTAAGATGTATTTGATTTGAAAAGATTGACACAAGGCTTTTTGAAACTTTGCGAGAATGTGGGAAAAAAGACCCCATAAAGATTGTGTCTCACTGTCCCAATTCCTACACTTTTTGACTGACATTAATCGAGAAAGCACAAAAACACCCAGTGATGGCCTTTACCCTTCTATGTCAAATGCAGTCTGGGTAAAGAGCATCAAACAGATTGCAAACTGACACAGGAATGCTCCCTCCAACCCCTCTCCCAACCCGTCCCTTTTCCTCTCTCGGAGGGAATCTTTACTATACCTGCAAATGAATCAAAGTGTCTCTCAAAGGTGGGCAGTTTGTCTATATAAGCATCGTCTTCTGACAAGCCAAAGGACAAATAAAGAGACAAACAAACGGCAAAACAAAAAATAGAAGGCAAATCAAACCTAGGAAAAATGATTTTAAAAAATAAAAATCAGAAAAGTACTGTCATACACACAAAAATTAAACTGTAAAAAACAAAACAAAATGAAGCATCTTAAACACAAACAAGAAGAAAGTGTCAAAAAAAAAGCACTGGATGTGGAATAGGGGCAGTTTATAATTAAAACTCTCTGTGAACTTTATATTACTGTCATCAGCATTTTAATCTATCAACAAAGCCCATCCCATACAGAAATAATATTTTTCATGTTACAGTCTGAATCTAGTGAAGATGTTTACTTATTGTTTGACCCTGCAACCTGTTTAAAACAGCAACCTCCAACCAGGGACTATATTCTGTTTTTATATAACTGCTGCTGCCTCCAGAGTGTGTATTTTTTAAATCTATTATGACTCAGCCACATTACCGTCTACTGAGATTTGCTATTATACACTCACAACTCTGCATTGCAAGGTCCTTCAACACTGACTCTAAAGTTAGACCAAGGAGTATAAACTGTTGTTGTGCCATTAATTCATTAAAGGAAGGTTTGTCAAGAATGTTTGCGCTTAAAAATTAAAATTAACACCCTGCTTCACACTCTCACCTCCCACTCATACTGCACATGTGTGTGTGTGAGAGTGTAAATATGAATTTGTGTGTTTGTGTCAACCTAAACCAGACACAATATTTACTGTATGTGCAGTTTAACAATTCATTGTATCAAAATTTGTCTTTGTCTACTTTAGGAGTAATTAATTCTTATTTTAGATGAATAGAAATCAAGATACAAATGATTGTAGTAATGTTTTACATATTTGTTCCAATCTGTCTCCAGATACTGCAGTAACAGCCTACATGCATGGGATTTAATGATGCTTGGTAATTAGATGCCACAACAGGCATCAGACAACAGTATTACTGATATTCATCATTTAGTGGAGCATCACTGCCAGAAAACTCACCATTTCCAGAAAATAATAAAAAATAAATATAAAAATGAAGAAATAAATACAGAACTGCACGACTCATTCCACACAAACTCTGAGCACAAGGAAGGACAGGGCCAGCGCACAAAATCAATAATGAACTTTTAATATTAGACATGAACAGTTAAATGCCTCTGTGACCACAGCCGCCAGACTGCACAGCTCAGTGACTGTCGAGGGAGCACACACCTGACACGGACACGGAGAGCTCTTTACCGACGGTGGGGGTGGTGGCGGCACTCAGGGAGTTGGTGGAGGAGATGGAGGATGTGCTCTCGGCCCGCGCCAACGGGGCGATGGGAGGGGGGCTGGCAGAGTGGATCGGCGGGCTGAACGGACGATTCTGAAGAGATAGATAGCAGGAGAATGTATGTTTTTGGTAAACCTATTTAACCATCAAAAGTTGTTTCGAGTAATCAGGTTAAGCTCTGATTGTGAGGGAAGTGAAAATATGATAAATTGCAAGACTTACTGCATCTCCTACAGTGGGTTTCCCAGGAGGAAGTTTGGGCCGTGAAGGGGGTCGAGGTGGAGGTGGTGGTGGGGTGGGGTTGACTGACGAAGGAGTGGCAGGTCGCACCGGAGAGGAGGAACCTGGCAGAGCAGAACAGAAACATTCAGGGATTACTTTATAAAACTCTACCGTTCTTTTTAGATGCTCAATAGTGTGGAAACCGCCACAGTACAAAGCCGGTAACACATAGGTGCAGTTAGGCTGTGGGTGTGCTAACCTAGCCTGTTAAAAACAGGCAATAGACAGACAGTGAGGGGGATGGGAGGGAGGGAGGATGGAAGAAGAGGTCTTGCACAGATATCATGATGTATCGTATTATGATAAGGAATCGTTTGTATTGTGATATCATCATTATTGTGGGAAAAATATCGTGACAGTATCATGAGTATATCTGCGATTACCATTCCTAATATTCGTGCATATGATGTAACTGAAGAACACATTATTTTACTATAAACAAGGGATGTGCATACTTAAGCATTAGCTCCACTTTTGCTAACTTAAATTTGATTTTCATAAAAAAAGTTAATATTATTGTTTCACTTCGGCCCTTGAAATTGTTTTTTCACTTCCATCATGCACACCTTTATAGAGGAATAAGAGCAGACAACCTCCTATTTTAGCTGCCTTGGGTATCTGTTACCAGTGATAATTAGGATTTTCCTTAAGCTGCAACCAGACAAAAATACTTCTTCTTCTCAGCTATTAGTCACATGGTTTCTTTTGCGAACTACTGGCCTAAATTTGATCAATGTTCTCCCTTGTATTGAGACTATTTCTTCACGTAGTTATGTATTCTGTGTTTGGGTCCCTGGCTCATTAAAATTTAAAGAAAAGATTTTTGTCTCCTGCATAATGGAGAGTTGAAATGTTCATACTTTTAAAAGTCCTTCGACTCAGTGATACTGACAGGACTGGTTGACAACTTCTACAGAAAACACTGTATGTGCAGTAAAAATGAAAATGTTCTACCAAAGTGAAGTCTGACCTTAAACTACGAGTCAGTCAGAACAACAGCCTCTGCTAACATAACTCAATACTGCAGCAGAATGGTGGTGTACATCCAACCGGGCCAAAACATGACCTCTTTTCCGGGGATAAAAATGCAGCATCACAGTTCAGTTTGTGCAAGTTTAACAACAAAGATGGTGCAATCAGCTGAAAGGAAATTTGGAGACGGTGCAATGCTGGGAATACAATCCCTTCTCAACTACAGTCATCTCTACTTCTAACCTTATTTGTATGGATGCTATTATTATAACTAGTCACCTGACTGGTATGATCTGGTCTCTGTGTTTTTTATACTTCCATTTGTGTGAGTGTGACAATCAACCACTGTCCTTTGAACACAGTTGTTATTATCTAGAAGTTATTTCCACTGATCCGAGCTCTAAAAAATCTGTCCTCTATAAAACATGTTTCATTAAGAATCATGGGCTACTCACCACTATTTGTGCCACCAGGTCCTGATGTGGGACCTGGTGACGACACCACCGCCCGGTATGTGGGGGGAGGGGGTGGAGGAGGCGTACTCCGGCTCCCCTGACTAGCATCGTTGGGCGAGGTGACAGTTTCACCTCCGTCCTCTTTGGGTTGGGTGGCGTCTGTGTTCTTGGACTGCTTCTCTTGAGACAGGGCAAGAGGGGGTGGGACGGGGCGTGTTGCAGGTTCCTCAGCAGGAGGAGTCATTGCTGGAGGGGTTCTCGCTTTGGGAGCAGGGGCTGGTGGGACGCTGGCGGGTGAGTCAAGAGGAGGGGGAGAAGAAGTGGGAGGAGACGCAAGCTCCTTTGGTGGCGCAGGGGGTGGAGAGGTGGCGAGTGTGAGAGGATTTCGGTCCTCAGGTGTAGGAGGACCTGAGGGGACAGGAGGTGCGGCAGGCTCCTCTGAGGGAGGTGGGGAGGTTGGTAGAGGGGGCACAGGTTCTTCTTTTGGGGGAGGGGAGGTAGGGAGAGGTGGTGCAGGATCTTCTGGAGGAAGTGGTGATGTAGGTAACGGTGGGGCAGGAGATTCAGGTGGAGGAGGGGAGGCTGGTAGCGGAGGTGCTGGTTCCTCTGGTAGAGGCGGCCGGTCAGCAGATTCTTCACTGAAGCAGACCCACGAGTCACCTGTGTCCTCGCCAGCAGGGGGAGCCTGTTCTGGTCCAAAAATGTTGTCCAAGTCAGCTATTGAGGGCTTCCTGGTGGAGCCGTCTGCTTCTGTTGACACTTCTGAAACACAGACAACCAGTGACCAGTCAAAGGCTGTGTTTGCAGAGGTGCTCAGTGTGTTTACACACAGAGATAAGACACGACAGGCAGACTGACAGAGAAAGTTAGAGACAAAAAGTTGGAGATAAACAAGCTGCTGTGATCAAATGTGAAAGTTTCATTTATCCTGAGGTGATGGTGTGATATAAGGAGGCAGAAATAGATAAGAAGACTTCTTACCAGCATCATCTGCAGAGGGAGAGCCAGTTGACGGGGGGGAGGTGGGGACATTCTTGGGTGGAAGTGGAGGTGGAGCTGCAATTAAATTATCAGTGAAACAATGAATAGTCCTATAACAGGTAACTTCAAGAGCAATGAGGTGGGCTGCATAGAAAAAAACGAGTATTGTTTCATACATTAGCCTTTAACACACAGAGTCTCATGACATAAAGTTTGGATCCATACATGACAGGCATTATCTGACCTGCCAAACACAACCACAGCAACTTGAGGAGAGGGGATTATCCCATGAATCATCAACCATGCAGTACAGTACATTCAGTCACCACCATGCCGAATATGAGGGGGAGGCAGTGAGGGAGGAGGGGTTGGTGCAGAATGGCAGACAGGTACTGAACTCTCCCACATAATTAACCAACACTGAATCATTTGGTCGTGAAATGACTGATGAGATGAAACAGGTTACAGCTGGTTGTTTGTAAGAGAAGCAGAGTGTTATTGGCACACAGTTGTTTGATGGGGTCAGATTGCAGGTCGGTTTGTTAGTCGGATGATGAGGGAGTTCATGAGATGAGCTGATGGGTCTGTGCAGTCATTCCAAGGAGAAGAGAAAGTGCGGCACAATATGCAGGGAATTATAAAACTTACTTCCTGTGGGGAAGGATCTTGTCAAAGAGGATTCAGGCTCTGAAAGAGGAGTCCCCCACGCATCGGACTCAGATAGACCCACTAAGTTCAGGAGGGGACAGAACAGTCAGGGGCATTACAACCAAAACACTTAGGAGGTTCTGACTGTTTGGGGCTTAAAAAAGCATTAGATGTAAGAAGGGAAACAACACAGATCAGCATGTCAATAAAATCTTTCATTAGAGAAAACAGATTTCCAGCCTCAGTGGCAGACTGCAGTCAGGATCTGTTGTATCACTATAACACCTAGAATACCTTTTCCTTGCCAACTGAATTTCAGTACCACTATAATAGTGAAATACAGGGTTCAGCACAAAATGTCAGCATCTGAAGACATGGCTACAAACCTGTTCCCGATTTCTAGAGCCAGAATAAAAACACAGAGGTGACCAATGCAGCTCCACAAATGACATCAAAACTGCTGTGCAACAGCTGCTGTCCTACAGATCTGTCCAAGTCCACTTGTGACTGTTTTTTTTTTTTTTAAAATCTCCCATAGATTCATAGCATTATCATTTCATGAATTCAACATAATATTGATATGAAAGACAAACGTATTACTTTTACCATAAACCTGGCTATATAAAAGTTAGCTTAACACTAGCCTAACCACTTCTCTCAACAACAAATTGGATAATGCCAAAACCAGCATTATTAGGTTTAGAAAATATGATAATATATGAGAGGTTAGTTAACTGGAAAAAGACTTTGTTATACTGTTTACACTGAGCTAGCTATCTGTCTATCTAACTGTAATATTTCTGGTTACATAAGCCAAAATGTTGCAGGAGAGCTTTATGAAAATATTGGATTTGCAGGATATTTGCATTAATGCGATGAAGAACCTTGATTTTTCATTTAATTCACTGGATTTACCAAAAACATCATTGGATTATTTTAGCTTTAAATCTCTAAACAGTTTCTCAAATACATTTCCAAAGAATTTACAGGTTGTTTTTTTTTAGGTACACCCAGCTAAATCTACAGCAGCCTAATACAACAGTCCTGAAATAAATCCTACTTTCATGAAGGCTGTAATGATCTAGACAGGTGTTTATTCAAGTGTATGGTCACTTTTAGCTTGCAGTTTGTGGTGCTGTTGAATTGTATTGTGTTTTATGGACAGGTCATTTTGACCACCCCATTTTACCTAGGTGGCAAATGAGTGTAAAATTTATCACACACCCCTACTCTTGTGAAGATAAAACCACAATGAGCAATAAAGTAAAACATTGCAAGGGTCACACACAGAGCTGTTTTATTTGTCTGAATGAATATATTAAGGGAATTTGTGTCGAGTTGATGTTAGTTATGCCTGACATGGCAGTTGCGTAACAGCTAAGAGCTCTCTCACAGGCTGTACCACTAAATCCTACTGGACTGGATGAGAGCAGGTGACAGCAGAATCTGCATATTAACAAGCTGCACTGTGCACATGAACATGACCTGCCAATTTCAACTTTGACCTTAGCAAAGGCAGATGGACTGAATCCACCGCTGCACAGTGAGCCTGAGGGAAGAACAATGATTTTAGAGAAATAGGTGAGAGGGAGGGGGAGGAGGAGAGAGAAAGAAAGAGGGTATCTGCTATGACAGCCAAGCAGGGCTTAGCTGGCAGCCTTAAAGAGACAATAAGTGTGCATTCAGAAAGCCTTTTTCATTGTTGGTCACATTATGACAAAAAACAACAACACTGGTAACAACCGTCAACACAAACATATTCTAAGAACCAATACAGACATGAAGACATAAACAGAGATGCATAAAGAGACAGAAACACAGAGTGACAAAGACACAGGGAGGAGGGTTACCTTCAGTTTTTGGTTCTCCAAAGGCTGTTTCCAAAGGAGGCCCAAATAAGGCTGTGGTGTCTTCAGGGACTGGTGTTTGATGACTGCTGCAACAGATGAAGGACAATATGAGAGAAGAAGTTGTATGACAGTTTAATAGTTAAATAGGGTCATTTTGAGAAAACAGCTATACCGTACAAATCATCTAAGTATAGCTTCTAATATCTGATCCTACAGGTAGAATACATTTTGATTCATTACATATGTATGTGTTATACATATCCCACTTGGTTTGTGGATCAACGATATTTTATCCTTAGACCCACAGCTAACCTTTTAAAACATAAGTCTTCTGCAGAATTCAACAAGTTACAAAACAGCATTAAAGAAACAAAAAGTGCCTACATGTTTAAGAAACAAATGCTATGTACCTAAAGCACTATACTATTCAGACTATATGGCTGAATATACATGTTTTTCTATCTGATGTCGTCTTAGTTTTCATTACTTTTATGGATGGCTGTGTGCTTAAATGTGGCTGTATTGTTGTAATTATTAGTTGTCATTTGTTTGTGCTCGCTTGGCACACTCTTTGCTTTTATTTATTTATATTATATGGGGTAATTTGAGCCTTTTGTTGATATTATTGATCATTTTCTGTTGTTACTGATTTGGTTGTGCTAAGATATGCATTAAGATTACCAGCTTTGTTTTAAATATTTTTTATCTTTTTTCCTTTAAGACTTTGCTTTCACGATTGTATTAATGTTTTATTTGGACTTTTTTTCATGTGTGGACCCGCAGGAAGATTAGCAACTGTTATGGCAGAATAGTTATTAAAATATGTACATTATAAGGATTGTGCTGTGCTCAAAATACCATGGACTCTGCAGGTAGCATATGTACAGTAGTAATGTAAAGTGAAAGACAGTGAGATCAAAAACAACTAATGCAGGAGACTGAGTAGCTGTTTAACCAATAACTAAAGTCAAAATAAAATACTAATCAAAAAAGTTGCACATAATTATCCTTCTTGTTTATGTTTTGGGGTAGAATGGAGATAACAGAATTTAGCCTTCACTTTTGCAATTCGTCTTTTGACAGAAGAACTCTAAACTAAAAACTGGCATCTAAACAAACCACAAAAAAACATATGTAGAGGAAAAACTATGAATACAACTATAAACACCGTTTTAAGCATTCATACCAGGAGATTATGAGTTTAAGTTTCCACAGCACACAAAGCATCACAGTGTTGTGTTACTGCTCTGCAGATTCACCAAAGCCTCAAGTGGCCCTCCAGCAAAATAAACAATTTTTGTCTCAAACGTCTTATGTTTGAGTGGGATGGCAAAGGTTGGGCAAAATCTTGTAGTGTTTATCAGCCATTATGTTAGAAGCACAACATAACATGTTTATCTCAAAAACACGGCCTTTGGTTGTATCAAGAGTATTACCCAAAGAAATCCCCTTCATTCCATGATGTCAAGGCTTTTTTAAGATTTATTGCTATTATAAACTTAGTAAAGTAACATCCCAGTTAGGGTCCCTGCTCAATGAAACCAAGCTAGACAGCTGCAGCAGATGTTAGAAAGCCTTGAGTCATATGTAGAAGAGGTTTCAATGAGACATCAAAAGAGGTGACATTGAATGCTGGTGACATCTGAATAAGAAGATAAAAAAACTGAAAGTGAAAAATGATGCAATATATACAAAAATCCAGTTTTTAACTAAGTAACAGGCGCATAAAGGTTATACAAGTGTTGGTCCACTGATTGATGTGACTTAAATCCCCAGTTCATCTGACCATGACAGAATGTATCATGGTTGGATGGACTGGCCAAACTCCCAAAAAGGCCTAATGATGCTTGATGGTGACATTTGAAAGCTTTACACTGTGTAACAGGCAATTAGCTCAAAATATGACATTTTTGATTTCAATGAAAAAAATGAAACCTATCGTGCAGTTTCTGATTAAAATTTAGCTACATGTAACATTTTAACACCAATAAATGATTACATTTTAAGGCATTACTATGATTACTGTAACCTGCCGGGAACATCACCATAGCCATCACCTCCATTAGCTTGTACACTGCATTTTACACATTTTTTGTGCCAAAATAATGCATTACACAGCAAATCTTCAGCACTGTGTTACAACACAAAAGTTTATCTTTTAATGAAAAACAGTAAAAGGGAGCCAGTGTCTCAGCCAAAATAAAACCAGATACCGTTTCTCAAAACAGTGTGTGGTGGAACAAGTGAAAAGCTAGAGGGAAAGCCACGTGCACACCCTTTTTAGGAATACAAAAGTGTAAACATACAGAACACAAGAACACAGTATATGCAGCACAATGCCATAAGACAGGAGAAGGCATCAGCAGTGACACATACAGTATGATACATATAAGCACCTTTACGTTAAGTGACAGTGGCTTGTCCTCAGGGAACAGTGAGGTACATACCTGGGGGGTTGTGGTGCGGGAGCTGGTGTGGGGGCCACAAGGGGTACAGTAGGGACGACACGTCTCGGTCTGGCAATCTCCTCACCTGGAACCATAATTAAATCTGTTTACCACATATAACTCTTGCACTACAATGACTGGAATACATTATCTTTAAAAGTGAACCTGGCCTAAGGAGCAACAAGACTGGTACTTACTGGATGTGTTCCTTTTCAAACCCTGCAACACAAAAAATGACAGTAAAATGTAAAACCCAAAGACATAAAACTTACAAAATGTCTACAGCAAAGAGTCACTGACAAGTACAATGTTGCATCAATTCTAATAATATTGTCTATTATGCTACTAAAATCAGCACCCTACATACCCCCCTCTATGCACAACAGTTACAAATCCACTGAAAAACGTCAAATGTCAGTGTAGTCAAAAAAAATCCACCTAATAACAAAATGGCAAGAACAACGACGTAGGCTGTACAGTACTGAAGGTCAGAGAGTGAACTTCAGCCTCAGGTTGACTTAATTTGATGAGACCTGTGGAACTACCCGAGCAGGAGTGGGCATTACTAATACACATACACTGTGGTACAAGAAAGGTTGTGCTGTCTTTTAAAGATGGAAATGCTTATTTTTTTAAAGAGACATGAGAAGAAATGAGGCCCACCCTCGGTGTCCCAACCCCTAGGCCACCAAGCCATCCCCAAATGGAAATACTTTTTGCAGTTGTGAAGCAGTTATTTTGCACTTTAAGATACAATTTCTTATTTCTATGTCCTGAACCAAATTCTTAAATGTAAACAGGTGCATTTTAGTGGCAGCATTATAGAAAGTCTTTCTTATGTACCCACCAACTATGGTTCAATTGCAAATCATGGAGATACAAAATGGATAGGCTAATGTTGACCTGCATGACAGTGGTCACTTTGGTGACACTGTAAATGACATTTCTCATGCTTTATAACTGATTCATTGAACACTGCACATTTACTAAAATATGGCACAGAGAGTTCTAACTCATCACCTCAGCAGCTACTATATATCAGATGTAACAGCAAAAACATCTGCCATTAGGGATACACTTTAAATTAAGGGGAGTTACTCCAATAATAACTCCAAAATTCAATAACAAGAACATTGTTAGTATCAGGTTAGAAAACAGCAGCATCGTGAACTGCAGCTGCCTGCAGTGGAAATATTGGGAAGCTTTCAAAACATGCTTTTGAAGTCTTAAGAAGCCACCCCTGGTACCAGAGAAGGTGTGAGGCTGATAAAGTTGGAGCGTAAGAAAGTTAAAAGAGAAATGAGTCTTGTTGGAGAGGCAACAGCACAATAATATTGCCTCTCCAGCTGTGATCTTAAACACCCGGGTGTGTGTGTGTGTGCGAGCGTATGTATGAATTCACCATGAGAGGGACACAAGAGGCCAAGAAAGGCAGAGGGCAGATAAGGAAAGAGGGGGAGGGGAGGCGGGAGACGGGAACAGTTGAGATGAGAAAACACGACGATGGGGAGTGACTGAAGTAAGACATCAAAGGGTCCAGCTGTCAAAAGTGCAAATGTTCTCCCACTACAGAGACCAAGCATGAAGCCATTCAAGATGAAAAACAAGCACACTAGTGATCTTGAGAATCTGGAAAAAATACATTTATATATTTTTTTATATGTTTAAATATTAATGTCAAAACAAGTTAGCTACCAGTTTTGAGCCGTCGCCTCAGCCAGTGAACCTACCTACGTGTTTTCTGTCTTATTCAACTGACTCCGAGGACAAGGTGAGAAGCAAAAGGGTACAAGAAGCATGTGACATATTTTCAGCCTGACCCCAGGGAGACGGAAGAAAAGGACACTTACCGGGCTACGTCTCTGTGACCAGCAAAAAGGAAGAGAGAAGAGATACCTGGTCAGAGAGTGACAAATCAGTAAAGCAGACATCATATGCATCAGGAGAAGAAGAATTTTGGCCTGGCTGGTCAGATTTGGGGATGAGGACGATAACATGTCCATAAAGAGGGCGTTTTATGCTCATTACGTGGTTTAAGGATTTTTTAGCATGAATGCAAATAGCTCAATAAGTCCTGGATAATAAGGCAAGTGGGCATTAGGAGACTGAGGATGACTTATTCAAACTGATCTGTGTTGTTTGTGTTTATGCCTACCATACCCGTCTTCTGTTGATGATGAGAAAAAAACCCAAGTGTGGCAATTCAAGGCCTTTAGATAAATGAGGATATTTGCCTGAATCTCTAATGTCATGTGTGAACCTGCTGTGACTGGACATCATCCAAAATATCTTGTGGAGCTGCTTAAATTACTTCCCTCTCTTCCACCCCTCATTTTTATCTTCATTTTTCCATCATCATTTTTGTTAAAAACGATGTAATTGTCGCTATCTAATCCTTTTGAGTTTCCTTTCATGTTCCCTCGTAGTATCCCATCTGCGTTCTTGGTCTCTTTTCATTTCTGCTGAAATCTCGCCATCTGCCTGCGTCACGTCCACCTCGCATCAACCCCCTCTCCCTCCATCCCTCACTCTTGTGCTTGTTCCAGTTGTGCAGTGAGCCATGAGTGATTAAAGTGATGCAACAAGGGGGTGGGACATGCTGGCGGAAGGGATTAATTTCATTGGGTAAATTGGGGCAGGACACAGCGCAACACTGTTTGTTATAACCAATCAGCGTCTCCTTGCTGTATGTAAACAGGAAGAACAACCGGAAGAGTCACACACTGTGACCTTTTAGCCTCTGTCAGGGATTTTAACACACAAATAGGTGTGTACAGACATGTTGACGTTTAAAATGGACCACTCCAAACAATTGTGTGATATATTTGAAATCAGAAAATGTAAAAGAATCAAAAAGAAGAAGAGATTCTTTTGTTCCATTTTTGAAATTCAAGGTTGCATCTTGCTTTTGGGGCTAGAGTAATGAAACATTTTGTAATAGAGGCAGGTCATATCTGAACAGAGAGTCAGCTGGGTGGTAAAATAACTGACTTCGCCTGAGGGGACTCTGCGTAGAGCTGACTGCACAGTGGCTGGCTACACTAAGGGCACATATTATGAAGAATTCATCATAGAAGTAAGATGTTTGTCTTCCAAATTAAGCCTTTCTGGTTAAAATCCTGGCAGACAATGAGACAAGGGAGGAAGAAGATGTGATGCAAGACCTCTTTTTTTTAGTTTCTAACATTTTAACTCCATTCCTGACCTTTTCCTCGCTTCCTCTACTGCTTATAGCCTTGTTATTTGGACTGAGAACTTGAAGCTCAAGACTCCAGAACCAATTAAAATCAGATTTAAGACGTCTTAGTCAGCGGAAAACAACTTAAAAGACAGCGCTCTTGTACTCCAAGTACCTAGGCAAACAAATCAACATGTGCCATAAAAATGCTGCGCAGTCACACGCATGCACAAACAATAATCTGCCTATACGGTATATAACACCACAATGGCACACACTCACACCAAAAAAGAAATCACATAATATTGGCCATTTGCCTAATAAATGCTGGGCCAATAATAAAGCCGATAGTTACTACACACCGGCTTGATATCTTGCTTCATGTGTGTCCTATTTTAAGCAACAGGGAGCTGATTTTATGAGAAAACACATTTATAAGCAAGCAGTAAGTATTAAGAGGGATGAAAGTGTTACTGTAACAGTCAAGAATTAAAAAAAAAAAAAGAAGATACAAACACAACAGCATGCAAAGCAAAGGCTTACCGGACTCCTCTACAGAGGTTAGCATCATTAGGGGTAGCGAGGGAACGAGAGATGAGAGAAAATAAAAAGAAGAAAGAGTGAAATAGTGAGAAGACTAGAGGGGAAAGTATATTAACATTGGCAATGCAAAGCAAAGCATCTGTGTACAATTTAGGCAGTCATCTACATCAACTGCAATCATTAATGCAGACAGATAAAGTGGTGTAGTACTTCACTGCATTCAGTCAATCCTTCATCCCTCCACCTACACATTATCCACTACTCCTCCTAACATGATGTGAGCGCCGAATCCTGGCTAAGGTTTTATGTGAAATAAGCTGTTAACCTGCATCATCGTGTCCCTCTCACAAGCTTGTATACGTATGAATAATTCATGCGGAATATGCCAAATATTACCATAGACATTAAGCTAATGCAGTCTGCTAAATACAACACTCAGTATCTAGGAGTGTATAATACTTGGTACGTGTTTCAGGTTTTTCACAGCTGGGGTGAGAGCTTGTCGAGACAAAGGCAATGTCATATTTACATGCAGAAAACCAACGTCAAGTGCAACAGCATTAGTATATAGCCCCTCAGTTATTAGTCTTGGGAATCTCAATGATATTCAAATGGCTGTGGGCTGTTGTCAAGCGTGAGTCTTGTTTTTGAAAATAAGAGCAAGTCATAAATGTTTTAGTCTGGGGATGAAGTTTTACTGCATTAGCTCGAGAAAAGGGAACAACTAGAGAGAAGTGGAAAGACGCAGTGTTTGCTTTTGGAGGCCTGTTAACATTTGGCCCCTCTTCCTCTTTTCATCAGACCATTTTATTGTCAGTCCATAGCCAGGGTTACCCAGAGTTGCCAGGGACTGGGAGTGACTGCGTGACTCGTGTAATTTATGTGTGAGGGAAAAGCTCTGCCCAGGCAAACGTGATGCTAATTTGAACTGGTGGAGGTGAAGGTGGCAGTTTGGCAAACACAAGTACAGGCCAGTAATTTCAATGTCATGATCTCGGTTAACATTCAGGTGACTTGACTGCGTTATGGGAATTTCAAGAAGATGTTGAAAACTTATTTCAGGTAACTTGTCCAAAAACCAAATCTGTCATACTGTGAGGGATGCAACTAACTAATGTATTTTTTATTATTGATTAATCTGTTGTTGTCGTTAATCCAATAAAATGCCTGCAAATAGTGAAAAATTCCCAACACAATTTCCCAGAGTCAAAGCTGATGACTTCAAAGTGCTTGTTTCCAATTTACAATGAAAACTGACAAAAGCAGCAAATTCTCAAATTTAAGAAGCTGGAACCAGCTAACGTTAATGCTAGTTCATTTTCTCCTTAATAAATGATCCTAACAATTATTCCATGACCAAAATTCTTGTCGATTAATTTTCTGTTGATCAACTAATCACTTTAGTGAGTAAATAAACTCAAACTGGCAAAAACAACCAACGTCTCCTATCTACTCGTGCACATGCACACAACCATTATCAGCATGGAAAGACCTTCACACCTGATCAGGTTAACAGAGCCAGCGGGTGAACACACGGAGGCTGGATTAAATTATTGAGTCCAGAAGCTCAAATGACCACAAGCAATCTCAATGTACAGCAGACCGACACACAGGTTCATTGTGCCCACTTTCCTACCTGAATTATTCAAGGCGGACACCCAAGCTAACCGTCCTCACTGAGCAACATAGGAATTATGGGTAGGAGCTAGAAAGGCAAGGGAGGCCAGAGTCTGTTTTGGAGTCCCACTGCTAATTACAGGCCATCTAATGGGGATGTGTGCTTGAATTTGGACTCATGAACTGAGCTGCATCACTTCAAACAAGAGCTCCACACCCTGCTATTTGACAGTGTCACATTGTCAGATAGTTTCTGTTGTGCTGGGACATCTGCCTTGTGTTGAACTACACCGGGCTAAACGGGAGAACATTGACATCACTGACAGCACGTGAGTATCACAAGCATCACAAATTAATTATACAAAATTCAAACTATCGTATAAAATCAGCTGAGCTCAATCGTTACAGGCACATGGATTGTGATTTCAGTCTAGGGCTCAAACCACAGACATTACGCACTGTTGCATTCTGGCTCATTAAAACAAACTAGTTCTGTTGTCCTGTAGAGACCCAAGAAAAGTGAAGCAATGACCCATTTAGAGTTCCCATCAATAGTTAAAACAAAACAGTGGGATGAAATAGAATATATATATTACAGAGAAAGACAGTAGCTCAGTAGATACTAGCACACATAACATCATGCAGTATCTCAGTGGGAAACACACATGCACGGTCATATCGGTGCACATAAAAATATCAAACTCAAGGATGAATATAAGAAGCAGGAGTGATTCGCACATGCACATTATAACCATCTAAACACTAATACTCAGCAGTCTGTTAATGAAAGCCAGCAGTGAGAGGGCAGTGACGTCACAGCTACTCACCAGAGGAGACGGGGACAGGGCTATGTTGCCTATGGAGGCTTTGAGCTCGTCGACCGAGGGCACTGACGCTACACGATCGGCCGGCAGCGGCTTGATCTTGATTTTGAACTTTTTCCTGTGGTCCTCCTCTTCTTCCGACTCATCAGAGGAAAAGAAGTGGCCCTTTTTGGTTGTAGGCAGTAGAGTAATGTCAAGGAAAACAAGGTTTCCTTCCTCAAACAGTCTAGGATTTATTTGACATTTGACTTACAATATTATAAAAAGGAGCCGCCAAACTCAGGAACTACATGCCTGGTGAAACTAGCCTTACTACCTTGGTGGTATATATGGTCCGTACTTGTGATTCAAACTATTTAATTTTATCTTGTTTAAATTATTGTCTTACTGCTCTAGAAACACAAATAGCCTCTCTGCATGGCTGATTAAGTGGAGGACGAGATACCAATTGAAACCTAACTATTACTGGTAAATTAATTGACAGGTTGGGCAATTCTAGCCGAGACCCAATATAAATATTGGCCTAGATTTGGTGCATGCCTGCCCACAGAATGAAGGTGCATGTCCCTCTGAATCAGATCAAATTTTCAACCTACTGAGGAGGTAATTGCAAAGTGATGAATATAGTATCATCATCATAACAAACGGTCACAGAGAACAAAACAGAGCATAATTTTAGCTCAATATGAGCCGGCAGTCTGGAGAATCAGTGTATTGATTAAAGTGATATTTCCCCGCTTCACAAAGAGGTTACTGGGCTTTTCTCAAGCACTTCTCTGTAACTTCCCGTTCACGTCTACAGCATCAATGACTCATTCTTCTGTAGCTGTGTTATGTGCTGCGCCTTATTAACTTTATTTGGACCTTTGTTAATCGGATGTTTTTACACTTTGTCATCATTGTACGTCAAGTGGCGTTTTTTGTGTGTGGATTTTTCTGGGGATATTTGATTATATAGATTCATTTCCACAGATTTGGCAGCCTCAGCAGAATTTGAGTAGTACATTCCCATGTGAATGAGATTTACTACACAAACTGATCTCTTATCAGTATTCACCAATTTAACAAATCCCGTAGTAACAACGGAAGCAAACCATTTTAAGTAACGTGGCAGAGATAAATAAGACAAATGAATTCTGTCAAATCAAGCAGTGCTGAGGATATCTCCCTCTTCTGACTCCTCATCAGGTCTGATGCTGTAGCCTTCATCATCCACCTCAGGAGAGTTCTGAAACACACAGAGTGACTCAGTATAAATCTCTTTAAATGTTTGTATGATGTTATCAGCGACACACCGCTGTGATATTAGTTGCGAGTAAAATGCTAACAGAGTAACAGCAGTTGGTTCAAAGAGTGCCGTAGTTTAATTGAGCCACAGTTTAAGTTCCCAGACGATAAATTATACTCAGACTTCCTGTCATAACAAATGCTAGGTTCCCTGCTTAATGAAATATGACCCAATGCATATTGACAAAGTCATAATCTGGATGTAAAATGTAAGCAATATAATGTTGCAAATGATGATAGTTAAACCCATCAACTTGATTTACTACTTTTAACATGCCTTATCCACAAATCTCTCAATAGCACATTGATTTTACAATAACATGGATCAATACTATAAGCTCATTCAGGGCAAATGAAAACAAAACAGCTGTTTTGAAGGTGCGTTGGTGACGACAAAGCTGAACCACTGTTTAAAGATCAGTATAAAATAATAATCCTACATTCAAACTTTTACTTACATATCTGTCCCAGTCGATATCTCCGTAGAAGCCATTAGGGGCCCCGTTGGTCTTCCTCTGAGACTGAGAAGAGAGAGACAGTTTGATTAAAATCCCACCAGACAGTGAAGGTACAGTATATTCTGCACTACTGCGCTACCACTGGATATTTTTCTATGTTACTACTGTTCAGTGGAACTATGGTGCAGCTAATTCTGCCCTATAAACCTTGATAATGTGTACTCTGGATGTCATGTCATGAGAAACTGTCTCAAAGTTTCCTATTTCCCTCCTACAGGCCCTAAATTGTTCTCGGTTTCCTCCTCTTTACCAAATGCAACTTTTAAGTCAAAATAAATATAATGTTCGAAAATTTTAAGTCTGTTTTCTGCAATGAAAATGAAACTCTGCTTGGTCACTAATGATCTGATAATGATCATGATTATTGTTATTATCCAACATGCTGCAAATGGTCCAACAGTGCAGGATAATATTTCAAGATTTAGGTCTCTTCAAGCTACCCCAAAGGACTCAGGGGGATATCCTGTTGCCCTTTTTATTTTTTTTCCCCTCAAAGCTTCCTCAGACAGCCTGCTAATGAAAACATAGCTGATGAGTTGAAGAACGTACTGTGATGTCTATAACCAGCATAAGCTCTAGACTAACTATTCTAGCGGTTAGTCTACTCCAAAGGACTAGAGACTACTGTTGTTCAGTACCGATTCAACCTCTTGGGGTTCCTGGCAAGTAAAAAGAACACAGAAAATAAATGATGTAGCTCACAATCACCAGACTTGATTTCCTCCAGTAATACACATGTAGAGTGAATAGTAATTTACAAATGAATTAATTTGCCGATATATATTAAATATTTTCTGTTACTTACACCCCCGTCTCTGTCTGGAGACCCCCTGTGAGAATTTAAAGAAGAAGAGAGAAGAAAGGAGAGCATGAAAGTCACTTAACATGTGAGCTCTTCATTTTGAAATCAAGTGCTTTCCTAATTAGTCGAACCGAAATATTTAAAAGGGGTATTCAAAGACAACCTTTTCACTTTTGTGCTGAAAACTGCCATACGCACACACTTATTCATTCACACATCACACTCTCACAGACATCGCAGCACACAAACCTTTCACAGTGAGTCTAAGTGTGTCATGCACAGTTACAAATTGGCTAAAACACCCCTGGAAATCTATCACGCTTACAAAGATTCTGCGAGCTGACCAAGTAGAGGTCTAACTGGTCTGTTAAGTCTTACTGTATTTTGATCCGGCTGTATTTGCATACAGTTTGCATTCATAATTTCAGAACATTTCTGCCATGATGTGACAGAAATAACATCAGCTGTATGCAAACAAGCACTGTCACAAACACTGCATATTTTAAGTATGCTCATTATTTTGCAGACCCATTATAACATGTCATACAGGATTCGTACTGGCAGTGTAACAATACAATACACAATAAACCACTGTGGCTCATAATTGAACTGTGAATAGTTAATGGAAGCAGCAGTCTAACATTAATTTGACAAGACCTGTACTTAATACTAATCCTGTAATTGTTCTTACTTATTCTAATCCCTTCATTCTGCTGTAATGTATACGCACAACCTGCTGCCATATATCAAGTTTTCAGTCAGTCAGCTATCTGCTCCACTGCACAGCGTCATTGTAAATACTTCCAGCGGTGGAACGACTAAGATGCTCTATGTTTGGATCATACAGTACACCAGAAAGGATCAGGACTTACGTGGAGTCATTGTCCTTCTCTTTCTTCCGTATCCCAAAGGCCTTCCTGGTACGTTTTTTCAATCCTGAGGAGAAAACAAGAGAAAAAGGCTGAATTATCGCATGAAGAGACACCAAAGGCATGACTAAAAGGTGGTGTCTGTGGGTGGGTTAAAGGGTAGGAGGGGTCAGCTGTCCTGCATCTATCATCCAGGAGATTAAAGGTGATGTTTTTATGTATTATTGAGTGACTGGCTGCATCACTGTGAAGGCAAACAACTGACTTTCAGAACCGAAAGTGTGTTCATGGTCATCGCAGATGGACAGACAGCCTTGCAATCCTCAAGGCACCATTTTGGAATGGAAAATTCATTAGCCGTGCGAAAATCAATGTGGCAAAGAATTAAAGTTTACTGTAGCTTTCACAGCTGATAGTATACAAAACTCCAATCCATAATGCTACATAAAGCTTGTGTGATCCCTAATGTACTAATAAGCCATATTACTAATTTGAATCCAACTACTGTACCTTGGAAAAACTCAGCTGAGGAATTCAACAAGGCTCACTTCACTCCACATCTACTGTGTACATGACAGCATGGCTTTGACCAAGGCACCAGCTCTCCAGCTGCTCTAATGGAGCTGCTCACCAACCAACAATACAAACGATGACTGTATTGTTAAAGCAACAAGTGTGAGAGTGTGTTTTGGCCTTTAGAAAACTTTCTGCAGCTTTTGTAAAAAATGTATTGTATGCAAACTCTGTACCGTGAAACGTAACATTTTCTCATGTAAAGAAAGTGGATACTATTCAAAGTTGAGTGCTGGTGTAGCATACAAAGGAAAAGGAGAAGTAGTACATCTGCACATGGAAGACCGCAACCTCCAAAAAATGTACCGATGTAACATTTTAATCTTATTTTGACCTAAAATTTTGTCCGGTCAACAAACTGAAAATGTACTTTTCACCACACATTTGCAAATATTGTTTGTGTGTTCTACCTTTTTCAACAACAACTCAAGCTCAAGTTCTGCTTCAGGATGTAGTGTGGACTGAATTAACAACAGAAGTTAACTGAAACAAAATCAGACTCAACTAGCATTGTATTTAACTAGAGCATTACACTATAGTACTATGTTTTACTAATTAATTTCTTCATTGCTGTATTTTTCCCTTTCCTTTCATTCACATACTGAGTGGAATGTGTTACATTTTTCCTGAATAACTCCAGGTTAAAAAAATAAATATCCAGTGTACTTGTTGTACTGAACAATTATGCCAAACAAACAAATCTCAAATGCTCCTGGTTTATTCTTACCCCAGATGAAAGCCCAGTTGTCTCCCTCCATTTGTTTTCTGATAATTCCTTGACTCTCATTCTTTCTCGTGTTTGTCTGGTTGTGAACTCATCACATCATCTCATGACCAACCTATCTCTTCCTCATACCACATGCAGATACACACTGAGCCTCAGAGCAGGAACCTGATGCTACCTCCTGCTAACCCACACCCACACACACACACACCCACAGTATCATGATCCAGTTCTTGATCTGCGTCTGGTACTCAAATTCAACACCAGTGACTCCACTCATGAATTAAAGACAAATGTCATTATTTCTTACATTTCATATGATTTCTTTACTACACTAATCTTTGCATCAGCATGGCTGCAGCCAAAATGGAAAATCGATCCAGAAAGGCCTGCTGGCCGTGAGGAGTCTCACCCAGAAATACCCTCCTATTGATCCTGCTAACATATTCCACCTTGCATCCTATGAATGGCTACAGTCAGAGCTCAAGTACATGTCCCACTGCAGAGGAAAAGCACTCGCGTTCACACAGGATAAAAGGCACATTCACAAATACAAACGCTTGTCCTTGTATAAACAAAGTAGGTGCACATGTCCCCCCAGACATTTTAAGAGCGTATGCGGGGGCATGCACACACCTCAAGAAAAAGAGCTTGATGAATATTCATGGACACTAGGTGATCAGGTGTTTGGAAGCAAAACCTGTTTCAATAAAAGCTACCAAAGTCATTACAGAAAATGAGGGAAAAAAAGAAGATGAACACACGAGTGAGATGTATGAAAAAATATTATATATGTGAATATACGTATGAGTAATTGAGGGTAGAAAAATGTGCCTTCTCTTACAAAAATTTTGACAGCCAAATGCCCTGGTGTGCATTTTCCCATTTCACATTTATTAGTGATCAGAAGCATTTCAATGTGCATATTGCCCAAGGTCATTGTTCAAGTTGCAGGATCACTATTTACTTTTTATCTTTTATTTATTTCTATAGTGATGTGTCAACGCAACATGCCTCACAAGTTGGGACACTTTGAAATAAAATATTAATAATAAATGAAAAATTAACAGCTGTGGTCTTGAGCAAGGCAATGAATGACCAAAAACAACATTTTTAAGCATCTTTTTGAGAACAATACTTTTGTAGGGAGAGTGCCGAAACTATCATACTGTTTGTGTGGGTGCTTGTGAGTACGTATGTGTTGTTTGGTCGTTCTGTTGTATTTTACAGATTCAGAAATTTGCACACTGGTGCATTCATACAGTACAGATGCCTCCTCCCCATAATTGAGATCAGGTTTTAGCTACTTTTTTCCCCCCAAAGCACTGAAGGTTTCATTTCTGTGAAGCCAGACTAAAGATTACTTCTTTCATTCTGTGGCTTGACAGTTTCCCTCTTTCTGATCTTGGTGAGGCATCTGTCGGAGGCCTCAGTATGAGGACGCAGTGTGCTCCCTCAGCCTGTAGCGTAATAGAGGGGGGGAGCTTTAATTGCTTCTTCAACAGCTGTTCTACAAAGCCAACAAAAGTTTGAACACTTTAGTTACAGCTTCTATAGTTTCTTTCTGACTCTCTGCTGAGTCAGTTCTCTCAACTGCTGCTTCAATTCTTATATTTATTTATTCATTTTCTGTCTGATGCCATTCAGAAGAAAAATCTTTTGTATATAATCATTCTCCATGATACTGCCTGTTTTTCTTCATCCTCTTACAGTAACTTGCACCACACCATCATCTTCTTTTTTACTTTAGGCACCATCAACACCAACTTGAACTAATTTTTAAGATTCTGAGTCTTGTATGTTTTTAAACTGCACTTTTATTTCAGCAGACTGCATTTAATCCGATTTGTCAGAAGCACATTTCTTTACCCTGCCATCTTGTTTCAAGTTGATGTCTTCAATAAATACCTTTCTACATTTCTCGCCCCTCTTTTGGCCTCTCTTCTTTTTCTTTCCTTGGGTCCGTTTCCCTCTCCTGTAAATCCAGCATTGCCCCCAAGCAAGAGCTGACAGGTTTACAGCTGTAGTAATGAAAGAGTATTTCGTGTATGTGTGTGTGTGTGTGTTCAGATGCGTCAGTGTGCACATGGCAGCTGTGCCCTGGCTACAGAAAGTCTGTATTCTGCATAACATGATTAAAATCTGCATTATTATTTCACTTATTTTTATTGTCTTTACCTTTTGTTTCCATTCTCTTTATCTATTTTATTTTTTTTCGTTCATATTATTGGCTTGAAGAGTATCATTTTTGATAAAATTAAAAGAACACAAACAACCACTGGCTGACTGCCAAAAATGATAGTGAAAACAGGTTTACAGCAGACAGCAGCACACAGAGACCCGGAAACCTGCCCTCTTGCCTTATGGTGTAACTGTTCTTAAGCTGCACTTCCATGAAGAGTACAACTGCAGATTTTTCTCTTTTGGGAATAACTGACACTAATGATACAAATTATAAATAACCAGAATAATGTAACCTAATTCTTCAGATCATTCCAAGATTTAATATTTTAATCTCTCTGTATACGAGCTGTCCAAACACACACAAAGACCAGAACAGATACTTTGAAATTGTATTCACACGATTCAACTGACCAGCGTAATTTAAAGACAATGCAATAAATTACAATATTGTATGTGCAGCAGGACCTAAATCGGATCGGATGACGTTGATGTGAAAGAATACATGAATGCGTATGGCAGGGGTTAATTAACAGAGAGGGAAATAACAGAGCGTACGGTACACACTGTTTAATGACTTAATGGCTTCCGTTCAGAGGGATGCTAGCACAAGTGCTAACGTAATTAGCGGTCTCTTCTCAAGACAGAGTAATGTAATTCTAGGAAAATCCAAAGGACATGAAGCCAAACAGGACAGGACACTGCCAAACCTAAAAAAAATTACATGACAACTGAAGAGCAAGAGTACACTAACCAGAGTTAACTTTGCCGTGGAAAGCACCTACAGAAAAAAACATGAAGCCATTTCTTTTTCTAGTGTGTCTGTGGGACTCAACAGTC
This sequence comes from Oplegnathus fasciatus, assembly GCA_003416845.1. Taxonomy (NCBI): domain Eukaryota; kingdom Metazoa; phylum Chordata; class Actinopteri; order Centrarchiformes; family Oplegnathidae; genus Oplegnathus; species Oplegnathus fasciatus. The sequence continues at coordinate 754,162 of NTHP01000278.1, forward strand.
ATTTCTAGGGGAATTATTTTTAAAATAATGTTTATCTGGTCACTGAAAATAATTTAGAGTCTAGGGTCCAGGATAATCTTGGAGAAGTGGGAAGCTAACTTTAGAAAGAAGTGAAAACAAACTCAAAACAGGAGGAATACCACCCAGAGCAGCACAGAGTGTATTATTATTACAACTGTGAGGTCCACCCTTCAACCTACAGGAGGAGGTTGGCACTAACACTGCCTTCAATAAAAAGAACCATCTTGAAACGCAGCAATTATACCTTTCTCCCATTATTAAACTGAGTGCATGTGCACATGGGCTCATTCCAAGCTTTTGCCATCAGAATGCAGATTTACACCTGGATGTAAAAACACACTGGTGCTGCGCTACATGTCATTAGCTTTTCACAAATTGAAGATCAGTGTCACTTAGACATGTTTTTGAGGGAGGGCAGAATAATACTCATTCAATTTCCGGCGGAGGTTTTTCCAGAAAGTGAGCCTGAGAGGATGAACTCCTCTAATTCCAAAGATATCTAAAAAATACATCAAATATTACTACATCTAGGCAAAGTGATGTTGGACTTTTTGCCAAGCAGGAAACCCAAATAAGACCTTTAGTGTTTCTATATGGTAGCCCCTTCCATCTATGTTTGTAAGATAATTCTGTGCTTAAAGATCCACGGATGATTACACAGTTGGTTATTTTAGTGAAATCTCATTTCTTTCTCATCTACAGGCAAAACAAAATCCAACACTGCGATCAAATGTGTACATTTTGGAGGTAAACAGTTCACAAAACTGAGCTCTCATCAGGTTAAACTTCTTGCACCGTATTTTCAATGAATCTACTGCATGTTGTTTTCCTTTTTGAGGAACATAATCAAACATTGCTTTAAATCAGTCTAGTCTTAAACCAAGACTTGTGATTGAGTCTGTGCACTGCACCTACTGTGTGATTGTGATTTCCTGTGGCCTTGCATATGTCTGCCTCTGCGGTGCATTAGCGTCAGCTATATTAGCCACATAGTCAGAGAACTAAACTGGAAGGGACACCACGCTCTGGACACACACACATACAAAAATGTAAATCACACATGGTTGCACATACATGCTACTGCACACACCCTCTACAACACAACTTTTTAAAACTAGAAGTGTACTTCTGGGCAGGCGGAGCCGAGGCTGTTTAACAAGCTGCACCAAAGGGGGAAGAGACGAAGAGGCTCTATAGGCCAACAAAACACACACACACACACACACACACCTTGTGCTGCCAGCCACAGCAGAGCAGACCAGGCCAGGGCACTCCAAACTCTGGATGGGAGACCTGTGCTGCTGTGCATAGTAAGTAGAGAGGACAATAATACACCATTGAGATCTAGAAGCAGAAGAGTAGGATGTTTTTGGTAAAAATTCTGGTGTTTATGGCTTTTAAATAATACTTTAGACATGAGAGCATTTAATTAGCTTCTTAAACTCTCATTTGTTGCTTCTTTATTATAAGTGAGCAACTAAGAAAGCTGATCACATTCTCTAAATCAAATTCAGTGCCTGTATCATTTATATTTCTTTCTAAAAGTGGAATGAAAAACATGTTGGTGTTCATAAGCCTTTGTAGTATGCATGTCAGAGCATGCTCAGGTGGGAGAATGGCATAACAGACAAGTGTGAAGACAGTGTGTCGGGTTGTTGTGGGTATTGAGTCAAGCTGTTGACTAAGCACGAGGAGAAGCATGTGGATCCATTGGCAGGCAGGCAGACAGGTTAGCAGACAAGGAGACAAGTAATTAGTAGAACAGGACGAAAGCTGGCAGGCACATAAACAAGCAGACAGAAAAGAAAACCTGCAGAGAGACAGGCTGTAAGAAAAGTAGACAAGGACACAGCGAGCACTGAGACAGGCAGGCCGGCAGACTGACATACAGTAGACAAACAGAGAGAGAGACAGGCATATTGCAAACAGGAGGTTTAAAAGGCTCTTTCGTTGGAGTGACTCATCCATCCTCATGGCCCTGAGAGGCAGCAGGAGGAGGACGCAGGTGAGGACAGAAAAGCTGCTCAAGACTGGCAGATACACTAACAATGACCTCGCAATGCTGCAATGAAGCCGAGGCAGAAAAATGCTCTAATATCATGAGGAGGCACGTGACATGCAGCTATGTGAATGCAGCCTCCATTTTATTTCATGCACTGTTTTTGCAGACCTGCACAGAGCTGAAAATGTGATCAGGAGTCTCAACACTGAGTTGTATCGTTAAAAAAGGCAAAGACTGGAGATAGATGCCATTATTTACTCGGGATGTGCTGACGAAAACCATATTCTTCACAATCCGCTTTAAATAGGAAGCAGCATGTCTAAAGATTTAATTTATGTAGAGAGATGTCAACTAATTTCAGAGGCTCTAACATTTGCACAAATACAGTTTCATAGACTGTAACACAAAGATGGCAGTGCACATAAAATCACTGAGAGTCTCCCACTGTTGGGAACCACATATCTACACTGGCACAGGAAGGAAGAAAACCATTTATTCAATCTCCCCCACCTACATTTTCCCTGCTACTCTCAGGATTTTAGTCACCATTTTTCTAACCTTCCTGCCTCCAGCCCAAAGATGGAGGAAGAATCTGACAGAGGAGGCCAAGAGGAGAGAAGCTATCTGTGGAAATGCCCCCCACTGTCTCATTACCTGGCAGCACAAACAGAAAGCTAGGGGGGCATGGCATAAGAAAATCTCCAGAAATGGCCATCGACAGCCATCACCATCAGCCGCACTGTGTGTTTCAGTGAAAGAGCCTGTGTCAGTGTGGCAGAGGAAAGACAAAGAGACGGTGTCAGTTTGCGTTTGTGCCTGTGGATGCTAAAATTAGGCCTCGACTGTACTGTCCAGGTGGCTGCACTGTGAGCCATCAACTGTAACACTTGCAGTAACAGTGTACCCAACGCATACATGGAAATGGATGGTACATGTCTGTTTTGTTGCACCCTTTGAAAAAAAAGAAAAGAGATGTTTCATCGAATGACGTCACCCACCTCTAAAGAAAGTGGGTCAGGGCCAGAAACCATATAGCAGCATGCCGGCAGTTGGTGCAAAGACGAACAAAAGATGATTGAGAATGCCAGGACGGTGGTGATGCATCCATCTGTGCACTGTATTTTGTTTTTATTTTTATATGGACGGATAAATAAGCATAAGCATTTAATGAACAGACTAGGGCAGGAATAGAGGATTTTTATCGATTAATCTGTAGATTACTTGATTATGGATTAAAAATCTAGTCAATAAAATGAAAACAGTAAAAACGGCCATCACAGTTTCACAGAGCCCAAGGTGACATCTTCTATGCTATAAAACAGAATAGTCAGTTGAAAAAAACAGTTGTTTGGCATTAAGTTCGATTATTGATTAATTAAGTCACTTTTTAAGCAAAAATGCCAAAAAATACATCAACTCAAACCTCTTAATTGTCAATATTTGCTGGTTTTCTATACTAAATAATTTGAGTATTTTGACTGTTGGCTGGAAGAAAACAATTAATTTGAATATATCAACTTGGGCTCTGGCAAAGTGTGTTTGGCATATTTCATTTTTTTTTTCTCTAGACCAAGCCATTAATCAATTAATCGTGGAAATAACTAGCAGATTAATTGATAATGACAATAACTGATAGTTCCGAGCCTAGCTGGAACCAGTGAATATTTGCCATTTTTGCTTGATAAATAACTATTAATCAAACACTGAACAACAGAATTGTCCAATAATCACCAAATCATTTCAACACAACATCAGACTAATGCTACATATTACAGCATTTGGTCTAAGATCATTTGCAACACTTGTCTGTCCAGCTCATCTTCCACCCCCATCATTGTTCTTCATCTCTTCCCCTCACCCTCCCTCACTCCTGTCACTATAAACAGCGAGCACTCATGGTTCTCATCCCCAGGCTCCAAATAGCATCCACCAAGGACTGTGTGGCAAATGACCCTGCTGCCGAGCCAACAAAGTGGCTTTTAACATGGATTTTCGACACAAAGACACAGGGAGAAGATGTATTTTCCACCAGTCGGTCCATTTATTGACACAAGACTTTCATTAGATCAGAGAGGCAGATATGGCGACCAAGTCCCCCCTCCGCCTCCAGCTGGTGCTCAAAGCGCTCCTGCTCATGTCACAGTCTGATACTTCCGTGATTTCCTACAAAGTCTGCTTTTTCCATATAGACAGCAAATAAATGGCTATTTCTTACCAGATAATGTGATTCATAATGAAGCTGGATGTTCAATATGTGACTGTTAGTTTGCAAGATTCAATTAAAGATGCATGCTGTGAAAGTTTAAGCATATCTCTCAAAGCATTAGCAAATCACAAATGGGAATTTAAGCTCTTGAGAATCAGCGGGGATCATTGCTCTAAGCTCTTTTTTTAAAAACACTCATAGTTCATTGTTTTTGCCATTCATAATGCTGTCTTTTCCACATCTACAGACACTGTAAGTACTTTGAAGCTTGTAAACTTTACACTAACAGAGCTACATCTTGAGGGTGAATTATAGCTTGCAGCAACAATTTTTTATACAAGCCCCTTCAAATGTCTCCAGAAAAAAGTGTATATATGGGTGTTGCCAGACTAAAGTTGTCAAAACCCCTGCTAGGCCTCCGACTCTCCCCTGGAGAAGAGTCCCCAGCTATTTCAGTCATGTCCTCCTATCAAAACAGATCACCACAGACACCACTGAGGGGAAAAAATGAAAAGTAGAAATCCTCCCTTCTTCTTTCGTCCACATTAAATCTGACAGTACCCAGAAATGTCATCCCCAGCCGTCCAGCTGAACCCCATTACTACAGGAAGATGAAATACAAGGCAAGAAAAAGATCCTCTTTTTATGCATGCTGCATTTCATAGCCACAAGTTACCTGGCACATTGACTTAGTTGTGGAGTGACGTTCAACAATCAGTTCAGCTAGAGCAGTAGTCATTCCACAGATGCTGGGGAAAAGTAAAGCCATCAGTCTTATTTGGGTGTCTTTTCCCAAATTTACATTAGCTGTGCACATCGGCTTCTATCACCGGCACGCTGTGTGCTCGCTAAATGGGCCTGCTGTTCCTCATTCCTCATGATAATAGTTCTATTCTCATACAAGTTTTCATAAAGAAATTACCCTGCATAATACTATTATAAAATGGCAAAACAAAGATAGATAAATTGTTTTGTGTATTTAGAGATATATTTTCTTTTACTAAATAAATACACATCCCTTTCTTGCACAAACTAACGCACAGAAATGAAGAGAAAAACACTTTGATGGTCAACCAGTAAGGTGTGAGACTGAGGTGCTAGTTGGCTGAATAATAACAACCTGAAGATCAGCCTTCATAATAATAAAATTGGACAAAAATGTTTTCTTGCCTCATTTGGGACAATGAGGCCACATGTGACGTCAGCCAGTGTGATATTGTCTGGTTTTCAAGGCTAAAGCTGCTTGGCTGTTGGCTAGACAACAAAAAACTAATGCAAGACACCCCCACAGTTGAGTGGATTCGTCAGTGTAGAGGGACCATGACAAGTTTTCCTCACTGCATTGTTACATTTCTGTCCCTGCTTTGTAATCATCATTGTAGATACCACATTAATACACAGCATTTCAGTGGCAGGAGATGTGATAAAATGACAACTATTTGGGTTGGAGATTCAAAGACGTGCTGTCATATGATGTAACACATTTACAAATATATTACACAAGATATTATACAAGTCTTCATGGACTTCATAGCCTCGTCTTCCTGAAATGACTGAAAGCACACATACCATATAGTTTTTCTGATATGTCTGTTGACCTTCAAGGGCGTAGCAAATTCAATTGAAATGCTTCCTCTTTCTGCTGTAGGTCCCCGCGTTTCTTCCAGCTCAGGGCTAAAACAGCAAGGACCTTTATTATCGCTCCTCTTATTTATGTGAGGCTCAAGATAGACATTACAGACAGTCTGGCTCAGTTACAATCATATATTGATCAAGAGTCTCCTCGATGTAGTTTTCTAAGGTTAAGTGCACAATATAATTTACACTGAAGGGATTAGACAGCCACGTACAGGAAAGTACAGTATAAGAAGAAAGAAAAGGAAATGCAAAATGAACTAAATCAAATGAATCTCAAATACTTTTATATGATAATGTTTTATATAAAAATGTTTCACAAATAGGAAATGAGAAGATCCAAGAAACTATCAGTGAAAATCTCTGACAATGCACTTCATCAAAAAATCTGATAATTTACAAACCACAGAACTAAATTCCTGGCATATTGACTGTCAGCTTGTATTTATCTTATTAGTGTGTGTCCTGTTTGAGAGTAAATGAAAAAGACCTACAGCCTGCCCAGTGGTCAACATGATCCCCTGTGTGTTTATTGATATGTGATCGGTGTTTATTGACAAGTGATCAATGTTTTGATCCCATAAGCATGTTTGTTGGGATTATCTGTCTGCTACAGCACTGCGGCACAACAGAACCAGCATAATCCCAGGAGAAATGACAACTTCACTGAGAATCAACAACACAGAATGTAGCTCTATGATGCTTTCAGCCACATTTAACCCAATATTTTTAATTTGCTGGTCAAAAGCAACAACCCTCAAAAATCCCACCAAAATACTGGTTCATATAAATCTGCTTACATCTGCTCACATCTGCTCTCAGCCCAGGGATTCACATAAGCCAGTTGTACACTACCATCCTATCAAAGGATGGAGGAGAGCTGAAATAACTGGAGAACAAAGTCGAACATTCAGTAAGGGCAGCACATTTTTTGGAGGAATTGACAAACCAAGCTGGAGCTAAAACGTCAGTTTAGAATAGAAAAAAAAAAAAGGGTGCTTCAACTAGGATTTCCACATGTTCTGTTTGTACTGGATGTATTCGTAGGCAAGAATTTGCTAACATCTTAGCCGTAAGAACTTGATGAGGTAATAACAATATAAAAGTGCCTTGCTGTAAGTTTGTTTTGTAGTTGTGCTGCCCATCATTTTCAGGCTGCATTGTTTGCCCATGCATCTGATTATTATGAAGATGCAAGTATCCAACAATAAGGGTTGCCTTGATTCACTGTGTGTATTCTAAGATTGTAGAAATGCAAATATGCCAAATACATAAAATGTCAATGACTCAACTGTCCAGAGACTTTAATATCAAGTGCAATGATTCAAAGTAGCTGAGCCATAAGGCAAAAGACAGTGTGGGTGTACAATGAAGTGTGATTCACAGATGAGGGGATGGATAATCTTTTTTCCCAAAACTGGGAGATCTGTGTTTGCACTGAGTATGAACTGTCAATTGTATTAAGAAGAAGAGGGAGGAGGATGAGGAGGAGGAAGGATGGAGGGTCTGTGGTGAGAAAACATTTTGACGAGCACACACACACGCACACACACGCACACACACGCACACACACACACACGCACGCCTACAACTACATACGAAGCAAACACAAGCCCACATTTACTATGAGTCACTGATGAATCAATTTTACAATTTTACAGAACAGACTGGACAATAATGATTAAGAATAAACAACTAAACAGAGACACGAACAGTGCCTCTAGCGGCTGTTCACACACTTTCATAATGATGGATGTTTATTACATCTTACAGTGTGAAAGTGTTGGAGGGTGGATGGTCTATAGGTGCCAAGAGGATGGGCCATAAGGTTGCTAAAATAAAATACTGTATCTCCTTGACAGCATCACTGGTGAGATATTTTGTGCATGTTGTCATGATGAAGAAGACCACTACTGAAAATGAACATAAATATTCATACCAGATTTCATGGTTATCTGGCATGTACTTTTTTGAATGTACAGACTGACTGGCCGACTGACCTTTCTTAGGCTCCACCACCACCACCACTACCACTACCACTACTACTACTACTACTACAACAACAACTACCACTACTACTACAAGAACTTGTGCGTGTTTATAGAAGCTTATGATGAGTTGTGTCACAAAACACCGTGAAACTCTAGTGGAGTGTCTCGGCGGCCACATTAAGGACAGCAAACAGACTAAAACACACACAGTGGGGAGAGAAAGGAACATCAAGCAATACTCTAGAGATATAATGCCGCTTATTGAGCCCAATTATCATAGAATATCAAATACTGAGTTCACTAACCAACGTCAAGCATGTTGACTGTTTTCTTAAATGTTATCAAGTTGGGCAAAGCTGTTACTTTAAAACTGTTGCATCAATTGCATCAGTATTATGCTTAAAAATGATTTTTGATTGACAATTTGCTAACAAACATCTCAGATGCTATCTGAGTTCACCCATAAACAGGAAGCAGATCTAGATCAACCAGTCTCCTCTATCTCGTGTGAATGGATCAACCTGATTAAATCCTCTCTCCAGGGAAAAAAAATGACTGTAAAAGTAACATGAACAACTCTAATGATTTCAGACAGTTTGATCAATATTTGCTAAGAAGTCCAATGCTTTATACCAAAACTGGAAATGACAGAGCTAAGACTGGAAACTGCCAAATGATATTTCTCAGGCTCATCTATACCAAGATGTGGTTGATACCAACGTGTACGAGATGTGTTTTTGGGAAATTGCAAATACAGTTGGGAGAATCTGCCTGTATTTGTTCTACTTTTTGTTTTCTTTTTAAGTCACAATACATGTACTACAGTACTTCTATGATAAACTGAATATGCCTTTGTGCACTCACGAGGGCTTAACAAAATATCATGCAGCCCTGTACTATGCAATGCAATCTGACACAACAGCCCTGCAACAAGTATTCCCTTTCCGCAGCTTATAAATGTTAAATCCTTCCCTTACAAAGGTAGTATTTGTTGCCGGGCCCTTGTGCTGGATGGCATAAGTGTTCATAATACTGTCTCACAATATCAAAGAGCTACAGTTCCAGGAGAAACTGTATGGACAGAAGAAAACCAGAAGTGTTTCAGTGCAGTTTTTGGCATAAATTAATCAACTAGGCTTCGGCCCAAGGTAACCATCCAAGCCACAATTAGTATCTTGGAACAGCAGTTTGAGTGTTATTTGCCCACCCTGATTGCTGTGATGGTAAAACTGAGACTTTATAGGGAGGCTTGAGATAATAAAATCCAGCACGTATTTTACAACAGTGAAACAATACGTTATGCTACAGAAACTTTGCTTCCACTCTCAATTACACCCATTAAACATTTCCTTTATGATCCCCAACACAGCTTTATATCAAGGTTCCATAAAGTAGGTGTGTGTCTAAGAGTGTGTATGTGTGTTGGTAGATATAATCCTGGGAATCGCCCCATTTGTCTTGCCATTGGGCACTCTTCTCAATGCCAAATCCCTTTTCTGTCAGCCAATGCACCAAGTAACCAATCAGGTAAATAGATTTGATTCCATCTGATGAACTCTTGTAAAAAAAAAATGGGGCTGGAGTGATAATGGAGGGATGAACTGATGATTCATAAATACCATAAATGAAGTAACTTGATGCAACTGAGTTTAACAACCCTTTCACTTTCATCATTTTATTCTCCCCGCCCTGTCCTTCCTGAGTCCTTTCTCTGTTCCTTTTCTTCTTCTACTCCATGTGTTTGCCTGTCTTCATGTATGCACATAAAACTGACGGTAAAGCTGAGTATAATTAATAAACTGCCTTTCCTCCCACACATCCTGTTAGTAGGATAAGCCCATTCATCAGAGTGTCAGCTCCTCATAGGTCAGCACTGCTTCAATACTCTGCAAAGAGCAGATAGACTGGGAACTCAACTCTGAGCACTTCAGAGTCTCTAGAGACACACTCCTTGATGTGCAAGACCCACTCATCAAATTTCAGTTCATGTTATTTCACTTTTTGAATGAACAGTTTGAGTTGCTGTAGTGATGGAATAAAATAGAACTAATTAAATGATTGATTTAAAAATAATTGATGGAAAAATGTACTATTATTTCTTAATTGCAGCCCTATTTGGTTACGTGTTTTAGAAGATGCAAACACAACTGCATCTGTACTGTCCGCTGAATTAAATTAAAGGGAAACTCAACCGATTTTACACATAAAGATCAGTTTACGAGTCATGGAGCGTACTACTCAGCCTGTGCCTTCTGTGGCTTTGTAGGAGCTTTGTCAAGTCTGAGAGAATAACCCTGACAATGTCATCAGGGGTTTTCTCGGCTACTACAAATTTATAACATAAAGTCTGAATTACAAACTGAGGTCAGGAGTATCCAATGAAAGATGCTGTCTGATTGCATTATGGGAAATTCTGTGCTTTTGGAGCTTAATCAATAATATGGACTCAGTAAGTGTATCTCTTGTGAGTTGTTCAACTTTATGGAAGTGCAATATTAAATTGCTAGAGTAATATTTTAAGTGGATGGGAGATACCATATTTCAAGGTACATTAAACAAAACTGGGTGCTGCTACTACCAGGGATCAAACCAGCAACTTTTCAATTACTCCACAGGTTTATTTGTTTCGTCTCCCCCGCTTTGTCTGGATTAATTCAATACAAAATCCTTTGAGAGAAAAAGGGGGTTCAGAACAGCAGGATTAAAACAAAAAAAGATGAATGAGGCTACAACTGAGAGAGACATTGGAAGAGGGATGTGGACAGACTCCTGCATCCCTTCTCCTCTGGGAGCCCCCCCAGCAGCCAATCAGACGTCTTTCAGTTACCATGCCAGCTATATGATTCGGCTACAAATATGGTCTGTTTGCCAGTGAGAGAGACATGTGAGTATGTCTTCATGTGATGTGTAAGAGAGAAGGAACGTGATGCAGGCAAAGAGACATACAGTAGATTGCCAGTCAGATTATGAGGCTGCCCAGAATGAAAAGTTTCCACATGAGCAGCAGGCAGTGCTGCACACAATGTGTTACCAGACTGTGTGTGTGTGTCTGTGAGTGTGTGTGTGGTCTTGCCCAGATGAGGCTTGACAGAAAGTTGATATGTATCAGTAGCTCAGATGCAGCCTGGTCACGTCCTCCTTCCATGTGCCCCTGGGAGCACAGGAAATTACTTTGTTTGTAGAAAAAAACAATTATGAAAATGAAGACAGAAAAAGTAGGAGTGGATGAGAGAAGGAAGAGTGTCAACTCTGCAGACTCCGAAGAGGCACAGAAGTGGTATGCCTTACATTAAAATGGATGAGATCAGCAACAAAGGCTCTATCTTCTCCTCCGTCTCTCGTCTTTCTCATTGAGATAGGACCCTAAAAAGCTGGCCCAAATTCCTGTGGATTACATCTGCCTTATTCCTCCCAAAAATCTAATCTCAGTCCATTCTGGTTGAGGCAGACCGCTGACTCCACCCCTCCCCTGTTCACACCCAGATTATAGGTTTGGTCAGCTTTTGGTTGGCAAAGGAATGTCCCGACTGTCTATGGTTCATTAAAACAAGGGCTTATTAAAAACCTCCAACAGCATCTTCTCACAGTCCTCAAATAAAGAACCACTGACATCACCAAAAGGTGGAGTGCTGTTTGTCTCTGAAAGGAGAGGATGGGGGAGTGAAAGTGAGAGTGACACAAGGAGGGTGAGAAGCAGAAAGAGAGAGGGGATGTGGAGAAACCACGATGAACCACAAGATCTGGAATCACTTTGAGGGAACACACCATCAATTCCAGTGTCACTCTAATACCCAGCAGTCTGGTGTTATGGAAAAATCTTATATAACCTGCAGGTTGACTGAGGCTACACATACAGACTGTATCTACCTAACCTCATGGTCGGTAGATAGGTAGATACGGTCACTTGTATCCTAACCTGTAGATATAATCTAAACATTGTAAATTACAGTCCAGAACCCCCAGCTAGGAACATGGGGCATACTGCTGGCTCTGTCTGGTTGTGCACACACACCATGTGCATCCTTTGCAGAGGCATCAGTTTTATAATTATGACTCATGAACTGTTTGATTTTTCTCCCAGGGCCTTCTCCTGACATTCTTGACAGTATGAACTTGCAAAACACTTGCAACATTGTGCTGCTAACATTGTGTACCCATGTTGTGTAAGCTGCACGAAGGTACTAGAAAAAAAGACATTGTTCTTAGTGACTGCATGTTATGTAACACGCTGGTACTTCTAAAACAACAAAAAGGGGCCATTGCGGGAGATTCCTGCTGCACTAAAGTCATGCAAAATGGAGGACAGTGTGACTCTACTGTATATCAAGCAACAGTCCTGAAGGAGTTACATGCATGCAGACACACAAATAACAAAACACATAAATACAAGCTTGCACCATGTAGAGCTCTAATGGGAGCTCTAATGAGACAGTATTAAGGGTTACAACAGCCTGAGATCTGTGTTGGATTACACCCTACTTCCCTCTGCCTCTCTGACTCACTCTGTGATTAAAAAGAATATGAAACACTCTTTCTTGTTGCTGATATTTTGTAAGAGTTGAAATTTTAGGTCGATGAAATGAAGCAGAAGGCATAAATTCTTAATATTTTATTGAGGAATGAGATTTCAGAGATGATTATGGGATCCGTTAGCTTTGGGGCATTTAAATGAGAAACTTGAGCCAGTACATCAAGTAAACACTCACTAACACATTGTCCCAGTAGTAGGGGAGCAGATATATTCAGGTTTTGTAGTCCTTGGATATTGAAAAATTCTGATTCCCACTTTCATTTAAAGGCAAAAGGAGTTAAAGGGGTGCTGATGTTGCTTTAAAACATTAGGGGAATACTTGACAGGGACACAAACGCTGCTGAACAGTGCTGACAACAATCTCTTCTCTATTTTAGTTCACAAATGCTGGCAAATAAAACTATTTGCACAGAGCCTTATGACATGTCAGAGGGGAAAGGAAAGGACAACACAAAACCTTGTGATTCTGAGG